>CM070770.1:85323610-85768610 GCA_036346955.1 Dipus sagitta | reverse complement strand
AATTTTTAAATTGAGTTCACATGTATAAATTATAAATCAGTTAAGTACAAAATAAGGTGATGGTAAGCATAATTGCAAAGTATCAGTGGAGGGGCTGGAGAGATGGCTTAGCAGTTAAGGCATTTGCCTGCAAAGCCAAAGGACCCAGGTTTGATTCTCCTGGACACACATAAGCCAGATGCACAAGGGGCACATGCATCTGGAGTTTGTTTGCAGTGGCTGGAGGCCCTGGTGTGTCCATTCTGTGTCTGTCTGTCTGTCTGTCTCTGCTTGCAAACAAATAAATAAAAATAAAAAATTAAAAAGTATCAGTGGAGTTGCTGGTATTCAACATGAGGTTATGAATGTAACAGTTAATCTCTGTGGGGGGGGGGCAATGCCTCAGTAAATTTCTTCTTCTCAAGTGGAATCAGGGTGGGGAGGAGGGTATATCAGAAGATAACATGAAAGAAATGGGACTCACATGATGTGTTCACATAGTAAAGTATATAGTTAATAAAATAATTTTCAAAAGGGAGGGAATATACACATAAAATTATACTTTTCTCATAAGAAGATAAGCCTGAAAAAAGCACAGCATATGTGGCATCTTGTCTTAATATATTAAAAATTATTTTGGTCCTAGAATGCTGATACCTAGGGAAAGGGAATGATTAATAATCTTGCTGAAAGGAGAAAAATGCAATAGAAATAATAAAATTAAAATCGGGCTGGAGAGATGCCTTAGCGGTTAAGCGCTTGCCTGTGAAGCCTAAGGACCCTGGTTCGAGGCTCGACTCCCCAGGACCCACATTAGCCGGATGCACAAGGGGGCGCACACGTCTGGAGTTCGTTTGCAGTGGTTGGAGGCCCTAGCACGCCCATTCTCTCTCCCCCTCTCTATCTGCCTCCTCCTCTGTCTGTCGCTCTCAAATAAATAAGTAAAAATAACAAAAAAATTAAAAAAATTAAATTAAATTAAAATCATAAGTAGCAAGCAGAAGCAAAAAGTATGTTCTAACTACCCTATGACAATGTTAACTAGAATTCTGAGCCCTACTGCCTCCTGAGAAAAAGAGAAATTTAAGTATTTGGTGCTAGTCACCAGACAGAGAGAAGGAGGGAGGGAGGAGAGAGGGGTTGAGAGAGAGAGAAAATCATATACCAACGTAGAAAACCCACAAAACTGAGAACTGCTAATACTTTTTACTATTTGATTTTATTAAAACTTATATGTAATCAACCAAACACTATTAAAGAAAAGACAAAAATTTTAACATGTCTGCAGCTACTCCTCATAACTGGATCAACCTGTCTACAAGCTGATCACATTATTTTTACCTCCTACAATTGTGGCAGAGAATACTCGATCACTTTAGGATAGATTAAGTTGGTTCAGAAGCAGGATGTGTATTTTTTCAATGTGTGCACTGTATGAGCACTTCTTGAACTTGGACAACTAGCAATTAGAAAAGGCAGTGGAATAAAAGCACAACGAATCAACAGTCCTTATCCTAGTCAAACTATAATCTGGACAGGAGATACACTAGGGAAAACTATAAAAACTCTATCTTCTGAAAGAGCCTTCAGGAAAAAAAATCTCAATAATTTGCCTGTAAGTCATTATAGAAGATGTAGGGAGTACTGACAAACAATAAACTGTGAAAAGATCTGTGATAAAGTTTTAAAGAACTCATTTCCCTAAGTAATAGCTAATCTTATACAATCACAATGCATATCTGTAAGCAAACAAGATGAAAATACAAATTAATAAAAAATTTGAAAAAAATCACAAAAAATAAACTGCATGAAAAGTGAAGGTGAGGGGCTACAAAGATTGCTCAGTGGTTGGACCACCTGACACACAGAAAATGAAAATTTAAAATACATTGAGTCTCCATCACCCCAATAAAATTGGGTATAACAAAAAATTATAGCAAATGCTAGCAATGATATGAAAAAGGGGGAAAGGTTGAAAAGGGAAACTGTTGGTGGGAGTATAAACTGCTTTAGCCACTATAGAACTCAGAGTGGTAGTTTCTAAAAAAAAAAAAAAAAAAAAAAAACCTAAAAATAGAATCACTATCACAAGGTCATGCCTAGATATATCCTCAAAGTAGTACATGGCCTACTATAGATATACTTGCATATCCAAGTTAATTGCTGCTCCGTTTATAGGAGTAATGGTAAGAAATCAGCCTAAAGGTCCATTAACTTACAAAAGAAAATGAAAAATGAAAATGTAGTTCATACACACAGTGGAATTTTATTAAGCCATAAAGAAAGCTAAAATTTGGAGGAAAATAGATGGATTTGGAAAAATATAATAAATGGGTTTGCCAAATTCAGAAAGACAAACATTGCATTTTTCTCTCTCACATGTGGGTCCTAGCACCTAATTTTAATATATGTATATTCATGTGTGAGTATGTACAGAGACCAGTAAACTAGAAAGTGGACCATGTGGGTGGGGTGCTTTACAAGGGGAGGAGGCTACAAGAATAGATGTGATATAAAAGTGAAAGGGAAAATAGAGAGAGGTCAAAAGGTTTAAGTGGGGATGTAGGGTAAGGAAATAAAAAGGAGAATTCCATTGTGTAGATATACCACATCTTAGTTATCCATTTTTCTAGTGATGGGACATCTGGGTTGATTCCAGCTCTTAGCTATTACGAATTGAGCCGCTATAAACATGGTTGAGCAAATCTCTCTGGACTGAGGTTTAACGGTTTTAGGGTAGATGCCCAGTAAGTGAATAACTGGGTCTGTTGGTAACTCTTTAGTCAGCTTTTATAGGAGTCTCCATATTGCTTTACAAAGTGGTTGTACCATCTTACATTCCCACAAACAGTAGATGAGGGTTCCTATTTCTCCACATCCTCAATAGCATTTATTTTATTTAAATTTTTGATGTTTGATATCCTTACTGGGGTAAGGTGGAATCTTATAGTTGTTTTAATTGCATTTCCCTGATGATTAGGGGTGATGAATATTTTCTTAAGTGCGTGTTTGCCATTTGTATTTCTTCTTCTGTGAACTGCCTGCCCAGCTCTTTGCCCCATTTTGAGAGTGGGTTGTTTGACTTTTTATTGTTTAGGTTTTTGAGTTCTTTGTGGATTCTAGAGATTAGGCCTCTGTCAGTTGGACAATCAGCAAATATTTTCTACACAATGGAATTCTACACAGCAGTAAGAAAAAAATGACACATGAAATTTGAAGAAAAATGGTTGAACCTGGAACAGACCATTCTCAGTGAACTTACCCAATCACAGAAAGATAATCGCCACATAGTCTCACTCATCTACAGCACCTAACCTGAATCTACCTAAGATGCTGACATACCCAGCAAGCATCTTGAGGACTAGACAATAGGGTGGGTGGGGATGGAGGGGAGGGGAAGAGAAGGGGTGGGGGACACAAATCTAGACCCAAACGGCAATGGTACCATAAAATTCTACATCCTAAAAGTCAGACCAAAATGGTTGAACCTTCACCAAGCCCTTAGAGGGAACACCTAAGCCACAAGGCACTGGAGAGGATATGGTGAAGACTGACCTTAATCTTCTACTGCTTCTCTCTCTCTCTTTCTCTCTCTCTTCTCTCTAACTCTTTTACATTAGTTATCTTTTTCTTCCTTCTCTTAGCGGGCACTGACTGTGAGCACCAGTGCCTACAGAGATTCATAACTGATGAAAGTGCTAAGAATAAGTGACTATTAAATGCTCAGTCCTAAATGGAACATCTATGTCATCCTTTCCAAGGCTCAGGAAACAGAAGAGACATGTGAAAAATAACATAAAATAAAAACTAAAGCCAGAGATAGAGTAAGGGGTGGGTTGTTAGGGAAAGCTGTCTTCCCCACACAATACAGCCATCACAGCACTCAACTCTCAGCAGCAGTGACTACCTGCTCAAGACCCACCTGACAACACTCTATCAGGGGGAGAGGAGGAACTCACAAGGCCATACCCTCTCTGAGGATATATAGACAGTGAATGACTGCTACTGAGAAGGGGTTAAGTATAGGTATCACTTATCCATGAGAAGCTACAGGCAGGTAATGAAGAGAAAGAGAGAGATTCTTCAGTGCTATAGCCACTGGTGATTTTCCCATGCTCAATCCATGCTCCTTTAGCAACCATAATTAAATTCATTAGGTTTCCAAAACAAACAAACAAGTACACAAAAACACATGAAAGTAGAAGGGGACTAGTTGGGAAGAGGAAAGGGATGTGGGAGTGGGAAGTAAATAAAAGATGGTGATAGGAGTGAACATGATCAAAGTACATTATACACAAGTTCTCCCTTGAAGAGAGTAATGTCAGCAGAAACGAAGTCTTCACCATTGCAAATCTATCTATGAACAGGTATCTATCTTTAACTTAGGATTTCTTTAATGTATTTAAATATTTTTATCCATAATGGCCTTAAATATCCTTTTGTCAGACGTATTCCTCAGAAGCTTTCATTTTTATATTTAAACCACAAGCATTTTGGTACCTTTTGTCTCCTATCTATAGAAATGCAGTGATTTTTAACTTTTATTAGTTTTTAAGATTAACGTACAAAGTAGTGGGTTTCATTACAGTGTTTTCATGCATTTTTTTTTCTTATTGGCCCTCTTCCCCTACATCTCTCATCTGTCCCTCTTGCTGTCTCCTGCTGCCTCTTAATTCTCTCCATTTTGCTTTCTTCGTGTGTGGATTCTATTACCCCCCCCCCCACACACACACACTTAAGATTTCTTATTCCACTCTCATGGTCCCCCTCTTAGCTTCAAAACCTGCATACATGTGCATGTGCGTGCACACACACACACACACACACACACACACACACACACCTCTAATCTTGTGAGGGACTGCCATAGCTACATGACATGTACCTTACTCACAGGTAAAGACAGTCCATTTAAAGCTTAGTTTTGCCTCTGGTTCTCTACTGCAAGATTTTCCTCCCAGGATATAAACTGAGTAATTTTACATGGAATAGGTAAACAATCATTTTGAGATAAAAGTAACTAGTTATCCAGAATCCAGCTACTTAAGAGCAAGGTATTGAGAAACCAAAGGTAACAGGTGTCAGTCCCATATGAACCAATTAGCTTTGCCCTTTCCTATGGCAGACTGTCAGCTCACCAATTATTCAGATTATAAGTGAGATCAGAAAGAAAGATAAGACAAATATTCACCAACATAGGAAAAATAAATCTTGAATATGCTGTCATTAAGAATGAAGTCTGATTTCTATACCATAATATAAATACCCAACTTTTATTACTCTAAATCCCATCAAGCACTGCCTCATGAATTGCTCATAAAACCAAAATAGGAGCTGGGGAGATGGCTCAACAGGTAAGAACACCCACAGACAAAGCTGAACATAGCCATATATGCCTGTAACCCCAGCAGTGAGGAAGGGGCAGAAACAGGAGAATTTCCAGTGCTCTGTAGTTAGTCTAACAACAATGAAAACAAAAATAACAACCAAAAAAATTAAGCTCCAGGTTCAGAGAAAGATTCTGCCTCAGACAAATGATGCAGAAAAGTGATTAAGGACACTCAAAGTCTTTCTGTAGCTTCCAGATGTATGTACACATGGTATTTGTATCTATATAGAAGTGAAAACACTAAAGGCACACAGACTACACACAGACCAAAAGAGTTGTGTATTATATTGTGAACATTCATGAAAGATAAAACTAAATTGATATAGGAAGTCACAGTTCTCTAATCCAAAAGAATATGCTTAGATTACTCTACATGCATCTTCCACAACTCTCACACCAAAAGGGTCCACTAAAAACGTTTTAAAACTTTAGAGATATAAAATTATGGATGACTAATTTCTTCTTTGTTTCTCCTGGAGTATATGTTCCACTTTCAACTTAGTTTTCTTTTGTATTTTCCTTTCTACATTATTAATTGAACTCATAGCATTCACACAAACTTATGAGTTACAATATGAAATTTAAATGCATGGTAACAATGGGTAATGATTAGATGAAAGTATATGGCATATCTATTACCTGAGGCAGTTATCATGTCTCTGTAATGAGACCACTCAAAATTTTCTTTGCTATCACTTCTGAAATATTTGATTATTTTCTGCCATACTTAGATACTGTGCTATAGACCATTAGAAGTTATGTCTTCTGTCCTGGTTCATCTTTCACCACCTTAACTAAACTCTCATTGCCTGCACCCCCATGCTCTCCCAGGGTTGTCTCTGTTAACCAATATAACTCTGTCATATTCTCTATTTCTTTGAGACCTTCATATTTCACTTTCACATTTAATCACACAGAATTTGCCATTCTGTGCCAGACGTTTCCCTTTATATAATATCTTCCAGTTCTAACCATATCACTGCAAAGGACAGAGTTTTATTAACAGTGGCTGAGTACTGTTTCACTAAGCTTAAAACTTTTTTCTTTATTCATTTATCTGTCACTGGAAACCTAGTCTGATTCTGTATCTTCCTTGTGGTGAATAGTGCCGCAATGAACACACAAGTACAAATGTCTCTTCAACATAGTTGTCATTTTCCTATTTTTTAAACAATGAATTTCCCTATAACTATCATAAGGTCTGTATTGGTTTACTTTCTTACCAATGGTGTGAGATTTCTCCTTTTTCCCTCTTTCTAATGCTTTCTGTTTTCTTTTTGGTAATTGCCATCATAACTGGGGTGAAATGACGTCTCATGTATCTTTCAGTTGTATTTTCCTGATGATTAGTGACCTGAGCATTTTTCATATACTGGTTACCCTTTCAAATATACACAGTTTGAGAAATTGCTAATCACAACATTCAGCCATTTTTAGCCATATCATGTTTTGATTTTCTTTTGTTTTGTTTTCAATGAGGAAGTTTTTGAGTTCCTTACATATTGATACTTTGCTAAATATATTGCTTGTAAACACATGCTCCCTCTCTCTGGCTGTCTCTTCACTTTGTTTTTTTTTTTTTTTTGGTTGTGCATAAGATTTTTAGCTTCCTGCATTAGCATTTGTGAATTTGTGGCTTTATGTTTGTGTTTTTAGGGTCATATCCAAAATATCTTACACAGACTAATGTCCTGAAGGTTAAATTTTTCACCCATGTTTCCTACTAGTAATTTTATAGCTTTAGGTCTCGAGTTTTTGATGTAATATAAACTGATTTTTGTATATGCTAAGAGATATACATCTGGTTTCTTTATACCTATAGAAATCCAGCTTTCACAGAGCCATTTATTGAAATTTCTTTCTCCAACGTATGCTCTTGCCACCTTTGTCAAAATCCACCTGTCTGAAAATGAATGCGTTTATTTCTGAGTTGTCTATTTTTTTCATCACTCTATGTGTCTATTTTCATGTCTGCATGATGCTAATTGGATTATTATAGTTTTATAGTATGTTTAGGGTGAGGCATTGGTCTCCAACTGCATTTTTGCAGGTTTAGGACTATTTTCACTGTTCAATGGATTTGTAATTTCATACAAGCTTTGCATCTTTTTTGGCATTTCTGTGAGGAATGACATTGATAGTCTCATATGGATATTTTCACATAATGAATTATTGTACCCCATAAACAGGAGCTGTTTGTACTAGTTATCATACATGCAGATGTGGGATCAAACCAAGGACCTTAAACATGCTAGGAATGCACTCTACAACTTTGCTGTATCCCTAGAACCCCTCTACGCCTTTTAGTGTCTTTCAGCATAGAGATTTTCACCTCCTTAGTTAAATATACTCCTAGAGCATCTTAATATTTATGCTATTTTAGATGGGGCTACTTTCTCGATTCTATTCTTTGTTGTCAGTACTGTATTTAAAAAGACTTGGAAGGACATAGGCCCTAGAAAGAAGCTTCCGATATTTTTGGATTAAAGGATACTTAGAACCCATCAAATTGCCTCCTAAATGTGTATGTTTATAACCCCTGATTAACACTTGTGGTGGTTTGAATCAGATGTGCACCATAAATTCATGTTTTTTAAATGGGTGGACCCCAGTTTGTTGGAGGAAGTATTTTGGCATGTTATAGCCAGCTTCCCCTTGCCAGAGCTCAGCTCCTTCACATACTCATGCTATTTTCTCACTTGATGTGGCAAGATTGTGTTGTATAGGTTCTGATTGTGCCATGCTTTCTCCTGCCATCATGAAACTTGTCCTCAAGACTGTAACCAAAATAACTGCTTTCCTCCTATGGGCTGCTTTTGGTCAGGTGTTTTGTCCAGCAATGGGAACATAACTACAACAATGCAGTTCTCACTTTTGGTTAGGAAAGGTTCTTTTAACAGATAGCAGTGAATACCCAGAAGACCCAAGAATCATCAGGATAATGAGAAGAAGAGAAAGACCAGTAGTTAGCACTGGATGAGTTATCTCTATCCCACATGCAAGGGGTCAGGGAACACTGCAGCTTCTCTATGTAGATGGAGGTAGACTGAGAAAACTCAAACCTCATTGAAGCTGAAAGTGAGAGCCTGTTGAGAGCACAGTACTTAATAAGACATCTCTATCAGGCCCTCTTAGGCTTAAGGAACATTGCAGAAGAGAGAGAACAAAGAATGTAAGAGCCATACGGTTATAAGGAGTGCTTTGAGGCACTGTACTCCAGACATGAACTGAGTGGCGCATTCATGACCTTACAATGGTTGTCATTGTCTTCAAATGACCTAAATAATTCAGAGTCCATCAAAATTTTGATATGGAGGACAGAGGAGAATAAAAGTAATGAGACCTAAAAACAGAGAAAGGACTACTTGGAGAGGAAGGTACTCAGTGGAATGACATTTAGGGAAAAGAGGGCCAAAGAAGGTAATGAATGGTTCAGGAATATTTTTAAATTATAGTATGTTCATGTATTACATTTCTCAATTAAAGTGCTTTAAAAATAAAAACTGATTATTTTGTTTTATTTTGTATCCGACAAAAATACTACATTAGTTCCAATATTTTTCTGAGAGAATATTTAGATTTTCAATATGGATAAACCATGTCATCTGCAAACAACTTCTTTCTTCTTTGGCTGCCATTTATTTCTTTCTCTTGCCTTATAGTCCTGAGAGTTTCAGGACTCTCTTAGATCTTAAAAGACATAATTCAGTTTCTCCCCATTTGGTACAATATTGGGCTTGGGTTAGTGTTACAAAATGGGTTTTTTAAAAAACAATCCTGACCTAATGTCAGACAGGTTTTAAATTTTTTAAATATTTATTTATTTATTTATTTATTTATTCATTTATTTGAAAGAGGGAGAGAAAGAAGTAGACCGAGAGAGAGAATGAGTGTACCAGGGTCTCTAGCCACTGCAAATTAACTCCAGACACATTCACTACCTTGTGCATCTGGCTTACGTGGATACTGGGGAATCAAACTTGGGTCTTTAGGCTCTGCAGGCAAGTGCCTTAACCACTAAGCAATCTCTCCAGCCCACAATTTTTTTTATCATAAGAGATAACTGAATTTCATTGGATTTTTTCTGCACCTGTATATGAGGTTACTTTGCATGTGTATGGTATGGTACATGTATGTATGCCTATTTGGATGTATATGGGTACCTGTGTGTGGTGTTGCATGTTAAAGCCAGGGGCATCTGTAAGTGTTACTGTCAGGAAAGCCATCCACTTCTATTTGAGACAAGATCCTTAATTGACATGGTACTCACTTATTAGACTAGACTGGCTACCCTGCAAACCCCAGAGATCCTTCTGTCTCTTAGCACTGCCTTTACAGGCACACATCTCCAACTCCAGCATTTTCATGTGGGTACAACACTGACTTGTTTACTTGCAATCTTTTTTTTAATACATGTGCTTGTACAGCAAATTCCTCTGAATTAAAATATGCCCTCCTGAAGGGAATCAAGAAGTCAACATGCCTGGGAGAGCTGAAATTTAAAATGTCACATGACCACTGCCCAAGGTTATAGGAACGGTAAACAACAGTTGAGGGGCAGACTCTGGCCAATGTTGTGTAGGAATTTTCTCTGAACTGAAACATCCCCTCCTGGGGGCGGAACAGAGACTGAGGTGGTAACGTCTGGAAAAGCTTGCAAGATCCCTGCCTAACAACTGCTTCTGAGGAAACTCACACCCACCCGCTGAGTGGCCTGCAATCTTGCAGTGTGCTCCAGTAATGCAGCTTCTGTGAGTTGTCACGTATGCTGAGGTGGAGCTTTTGGTGACAGTTGTCTTTGAGTCACCCATGCTCTGTAGTTCCTCGCCCTTCTCTGAAAGTATTCATCATATAAACTCACTGGTTCACCAAAACTCATTTTGGTATAATTGTGGTCTGGTTTGTCATCTATGTGTGCCCTATCTGGGATGAACAGATGTGTTTGCATCTCCTCAGGGAAAAAGTTTCAGGCATTTTCACTTAATGCTGTTAACTTCCACGCTATGAACTTCCCTCTTAGTTATACTTTTGCAGAACCCTATATATTTTGGTATATTATATTTTCATTCATTTCAGAAACTTTTAAATTTCACTACTGATTTCTTAACTGACTCTTGTTGAGTCAAAGAAATGTTTACTATTCATGAACTGGTAAAAATTTCTAAGGTTCTTGTTTCTGGTAACTAGGTTTACTTGATGGTCACAGAAGACACATGCTATGATTTCAGCAACTTTAAACTTGTGACTTTTTTCTGAGCCAGTAGATTGTCTCACCTGGAAAATGTTCAGTGTGCTGATGGGAAGGATGTTTATTCTACAGCTATTGGATTGAATATTCTGTAGATATTTGTCACACCCATTTGCTCTATAGTAGAATTAAACTTATGATTCTTTGTAGATATTTTTGTTCTGGATGTCAACTGGAGGGACAATTAAAGAAACACGCAGTTGAGGACAACAAAAAGACCAGCATTAGGCCAAAGGGTCTAGCAACAAGAATCCTAAACTTGGTCCCTTTCTTCACACTCTCCTAGCAGTCAAGTATCCAGGCCCCAGGCATTTCAAGACCACTGAATGGAAATGGAGAATAAACTAGGATTCTAACAACAGTCCCCAACTAACAGTCCCCAAGAGAGATGAACTAACTAGAAGGAAATGGGTGGCCCTGGCTCTTTATAAAATTCTTAAGCCAAAGTCTACCCTGTGGACTCCCAGCTCTAGAGGCCCTCCCATCTCGGGAGCTTCCTGCTTTCTTTCACCTTTGTTTGCATAAAGTTTGCTTGCTTTACTATATTTTCTGTCTCCTAAGTCTTTATTGAAAGGAAAAGAACTTTGCAACTCCTAGACCACGTTCTCTCCGGTGGTAACACACTGATGAGTGCACAGTGTTGAAGGCCCAACTATTATTATATTACAGTCTAGCTCTCTTTTAATCTAATATTTGTGTCATGTTAATTGGGTATTGCACAACTTGGGATATGTGTGTGTGTAATGGTGTATTCTTGTTGAATTAATGCTCATCTATCTTATTGATAGAAAACTTTCTTATTGCTTTTAGTTTTCAATTGTATTCATATCCTTTTTAATCCCTTTACTTGGTGTGTAGATGTCTCATAGAAGAACATAGTGTTGGGTCCTATGGTGTTTTTTTTTTTTTTAGTTTGTTGGTTTTGTTACTGCTGTATGTCAGCTGGAGCACTAAAAATGAGTCTATACTTTTGAAGAACTATTTTATTTAGTTTCAAGAGTATTATTTATGACTACAGACATATTAACTGTTATTTAAATTTTTCTGATTGTTTTGTGTATTGGTTGTCCCTTTCTTCATCTCCTATTGTTCATCTCTAAGGCTTTTTAAGAATATTTATTTATTTATTTGAAAGAGAAAGAGGGGGAGAGAGAGAAAGAATGGGCATGCCAGGGCCTCCAGCCACTACAGCCAAACTCCATATGTGTGAGCCCCTTTGTGCATCTGGCTTACGTGGGTCCCGGGGAATAAAACCTGGGTTCTTTGGATTTGCAGGCAAATGCCTTAACTGCTAAGCCATTCCTCCAGCCCTAAGGTTTAATTTTTTATATATTTATTTATTTAAGGCAGAGGGAGATCACATACCAGGGCCTCCTGGTACTGCAAACATTAATCCCAGATGCATGTGCCACTCTGTATATCTGGCTTTACATAGGTACTTGGGTTTTGAAACTGGTTCATCAAGCTCTGCAATAAGACCTTTAACTACTAATATATCTCTCCAGGCCCTGGTTTGATGTTTTGTTATAATTCTTTTTTTGAGGCAAGACCAACAAACTGCCACCCCCTTTTTTATGTGAGAGAGTGAGAACAAGAGTGGGAGTGAGAGACAGAATAGGTGTGCCAGGGCCTCCAGCCATTATAATCCAACACCAGATGTGTGTGCCACCTTGTATGTGACCTTGCACACTTGTGCACATCTTTTGCATCTGGCTTATGTAGGATCTGGAGAGGCGAACATAGATCCTTAGGCTTCACAGGCAAGTGCCTTAACTGCTAAGCCATCTCTCCAGCCCAGTTTGATGGTTTTTGTTGTTGTTGTTTTCTTTGCTTTTTTTCGAGGTAGGGTCTCACTCTGTCCCAGGCTGACCTAGAGTTCACTATGTAATCTCAGGGTGGCCTCAAACTCATGGTGATCCACCTACCTCTGCCTCCCAAGTACTGGGATTAAAGGTGTGCACCACCACGCCCAGCTCGGGTTTGATGTTTTGATATAGTTTTTCTATACATTTGATTTGATTATCCTCTTTCTTTTTTTCCTTCCTTCATTCCTTCCTTCCTTTTTATTATTTATTTCACTCTAGCCCAAGCTGACCTGTAATTCACTATTTATTCAAAGGCTGACCTCGAATTCATGGTAATCCTACCTATGCCTCCCCATTTAATATGTACCTTAATTTCCATCCAAGACATTTCATACTTATTCTATGTACAGGTTGTGGATATTTTGTCTAGTTTATCCTTAGTAATTATACACCCTGTGATACCACTGTACATGATATTTACTTAATTTTAATTGCTGATTGTTCTTTTTAATATGTAGAAATATAACATGTAAATGGATATTGAATCTTTCAATACTACTAAATTTACTCATGATTATTGTGAGCTCTTTCATAAGTTAAAGGGATTCTATATAAATGTATTATCTTTGAATACAAAATAAGTTTTACTACAATTTTTCTTTTTTAATATTTTTTTGGTTTATTTATGTTTGAGAGCGACAGACATAGAGAGAAAGAGGCAGAGAGAGAGAGAGAGGGAGAGAGAGAGAGAGGAGAGAATGGGCATGCCAGGCGTCCAGCCACTGCAAACAAACTCCAGACATGCATCCCCTTGTGCATCTGGCTAACGTGGGTCCTGGGGAACCGAGCCTCAAACCAGGGTCCTTAGGCTTCATAGGCAAGCACATAACCTCTAAGCCATCTCTCCAGTCCTATATTTTTCTAGTTAGTATGATTTTTTTTTTTACCTAGCTATATTACTTTGTATATACAAGACAATATTGAAAAACTGGTGACAAAGAGTATCCCTGACTTGTTCTTTATTTTAAAAAGAATGTTTTCAAGACCTGTTATTATTAATCAGTAAATACTGGTATTCCTTCATGAATTTTTCTAGTGACATACATAGGAATAATTTCCAATTCATAATAGAATTACAGCCTCATTATATCAAGTTCTGATACAATACTTAAGAAAGGAAAAGCACAGTCCAATATCTCTCACAAATAGAGATGCAAATATCCTAAACAAAATATAAGTGAATTTGAAGTCAGTAGCACATAAATATGAGAAAACATCACAACAGTGCTAGGTTTATTTCAAGAATGCAAAACAGAATCATAATTGAAAATAAATTGATATCAATCATGACATTAATATAACAAATTATAAAACCATTAATATTGTTTTAAAAGATGCATAAAAAGCATAAAAGACTTGGGAGATAGCACTCTCCACAGTAAATTATTTGCCTTGCAAATATGAGTACCTGAATTTCCTCCATAGAACACACATTTTAAAAAAGTGCTGGGCAAAGTATTTTATGTTTGTAATACCAGCATTAGGGAGGCAGAGACAGCAAATTCTAGGGTTTACTGGCCAGCCGTTCTAGACTAATATGGTGACTTTCTGGTCAGTGAAAAGACTGTCTCAGAAAAAGTAGACAGAACCTGTGGAATGACTTTGTCCTGTGACCTCTATACACAAGTGTACCTGCACACACACTATGGTGGTTTGAATAGATGGCCCCCAATATATTCAGTTCTTTATTGTTTGTAGTTTGCATCTGCAGCCACCTGGCTGCAGGCAGTGTCACTGGGTGGATCTTAAGGTGTGGTGGTGGGTTTCAGATTTCAATCTAAAGATATGCAAAGTGTGCCTAGCTGGAGTTCCTGAAGTGTGCTGTGGCTTTTGACCTTTAGGCTTGTACTTCTCTCTCTCTGCTTGGTCCTGTGAAGGCAGGCCAGCTTCTTCTGCCATTTATGGAATTTCCCCTGGATCTGTAAGCTTCAATAAATATCCCTTCCTCCGTAACTGTGCCTGGTCTGGAAGTTCATCTCAGTGAACCTGAAGCTGTCTGCTACACACGTGAACATACATACATAAGCAAGTATATGCCCTAATACCTACACATGATATAACTCTCATCAAACTATGTATGTATGGCATCTTGGTATGTATGTGCCACTGTCTCAGAAATATCTGACACTGGGTAATTTTTTTTTTTTATAATTCTAGTGACTGGGAAGTCCAGAATCAACTAGAAACATTCAGCAGGCATACTTGCTACATTTTTACATGACATAAGGAAAGTAAAGGGTAGAAGGGGTGTGAACAGCATTACATGCCATTGCACATGGAAAGGCAAATACGACTTTAGCTAACTTTTTCCAGCTCTTTCAGTAATCCCACCCATGAAAGCAGAGCTCTCACAGTCTCATCAACTCCTAATAGTCTCACTTTTAATATCATTACACTGGGAATTAAGTTTCAACATGAATTTTTAAGAGGCAAAAAATTTCAAATCACAACAGATGGAAATTTCTATAATGTGATAAAGAAAATTTATAAGAAACACATAGGTGACAATACTTAATGATTAAATATTATTCAAACAAAACAAAACAAAACAAAGAATAGCTGTACACTTCAGGGTAATGAGTACATTTGTGGAAACAGCTTTGACACAGGTAATCTATATCTTCACCAGAGTGGTATTGCCATGGATGCTCACTTTGTAAAGTGTCACTGAAGTTTTCACTTAAGGCTTATAAACTTACTATGTGATGATACACTTCATTAAAATTCTTCATGAGGATTTTACCAGTGCTTCTTATGAAATTTTATTAATTATTCTAAAAGTGATATTGCAGAGTTCCCTGCATGGTCAGTGTGAAGGAGGGCATGACAGTCTGGAGTGAGTAGGCCAGACCCATTTCTTCCCCCTCCCACCACCTGTGTCTGAGTTCCCTGCATAGTCAGTGTGTGGGCGGGCTCAGCATTACGGAGTGAGTAGGCCAGACCCATTTCTGGTCCCCACCCACAGCCCAGGTCTGAGTTCCCTGCCTGGTCAGTGGGTGGGCTCTGCCCACCTCCCCAGTCTAGGTTGCCTGCACTGGTCCATGTCCTGGAGGGCTTAGTATGAAGTAGGCCAGATCCCTATTCCCTTACTCCTCCTAGTCCCCTGGTCCTGGCAGGTCACATTATGCCTTGCTTGGGGAGGCCTGACACATGTGGGAACCATAGCATCAGTCCTTTTGCTCTGTATCATGACTGGACACTAAGTATCAACATTCCTGTTCACTTGAGTCAGAGGGTGAATGGGTCAAAGGACACAAACTTGCTTCCTCTTCAGGAAAATAAAGAGTCTTCCTAAAATGGGTAGACAACAACGCAAAAAAGCCAACTAAAGTCCGAAAACTGAGAGATCTCCACCAAGGATGCCTAGTCCTACTACGGAAGCTTCCAACTGAAATCATAGAGAAATAAACAGAAATTAATTCCCAAAATGAAAACACAACAACCAATGAGACCCTGATTAAAAAAACATCCTGAACTTGAAGCAAACTAACAAAGAACCAATAATCATATTAATGAACTTGAACAGAATTGTCTCCTAGAGAATTCAGCTTTTGACAATAGGCTTAACTTGATGGAATAAAACATTAAACCCTCCAAAGAGATAGAAATAAATTGAAGGTAAGTCAAGAAATGGAAGACCTCAACAACCGGTTGATTAAACTTAATGAAGTCTTAATCAAATGCAAGAATGAACTATAAGAAGTATCAATAAAATCAGAATTCGAATTGAAATCATACCTCAAAAAAGAGATGGACACTATTCAAACCATCACAATAGAAAACAAAAATCAAATAGAATTTATGAAAACCTCTCTAGAACCACTCACCAACAGAGTTACTCATGATAAAGACAGAATTTCTGACCTGGAAGATAGGACAGAAGAAATTGACCTGGAGGCCAAAAACTTTGCTAAGTTCAAGAAATCAAGTGAACAGAATATGAGGGAACTGTGGGACACTCTAAAATGACCAAACATCCAGATCATGGGCCTAAAAGAAGGAGAGGAAATCCAGACCGGAGGCATAGAAAACATACTCAACTAAATTACTGAAGAAAATTTTCTGAATCTTGCAAAACAGAGGCCCATCCAGATGCAAGCAGTCCACAGAACACCAAACAAGCAGGACCAAAGAAGAAACTCTCCAAGACACATCATAGTAAAAACCCTTAACAATGAAAACAGAGTGTTAAAAACAGCAGGTGAGAAGCAATTCACAACATACAATGGCAATCCCATTAGAATAACAGATTTTTCAATGGAAATCCTGAAAGCCAGAAGGGCCTGAAATGGAACACTTCAAAGTTTGAAAAACTATGGATTCCAACCCAAGCTACTTTACCCAGAAAAATTACTCCTCATAATAGATGGTGAAAGAAAAACTTTCCATGAAAATATCAACTCTATAATTACATGAACACAAAGCCAAACCTTCAGAGAATACTTGAGGGAATACTCTACACAGAACAGTCAAACAACCAATCTCAGGAGCCAACAAGAAGATCACAATAACCAAAACAGGCCAGGATCAAAACAGTACATAATACAAGTAAGCAAATGGAAATAACAAAACAAGCAGGTGTTGCTATATTAATATCTGATAAAAAAGACTTCAAACCAAAAGTAATCAAAAAGGACAAAAAAGGCCACTTCTTATTCATCAAGGGAATGATCCAACATGAGCACATTACAATCATAAATATAATATATATGCCCCAAACATGGGGGCACCACAGTTTATAAAACAAAATCTACTTGACAATAAAACAGAAATAAACACCAATACCATTATAGTTGGAGACTTCAATACTCCACTATCATCAATAGACAGATCATCCAAACAGAAAATCAACAGGGAAATAATAGAGCTCAACACCATCATAGATCAACTACACCTAAAGGATATCTACAGAATTTTACACCCCAACTCTACATAATACACATTCTTCTCAGCAGCTCATGGAACCTGCTCCAAAATTGACCATATATTAGGCAATCAAGCATGCCTTCATAAAGTCAGGAAAACTGAAGTAACTTCCTGAACCATGTCAGATCACAATGCTTTAAATCTAGAAATTAACAACAAGAGACACATCAAGAATGCCACCAACTCTTGGAGACTAAACAACACACTTTTAAATAATGAATGGGTTGTGAAAGAAATAAAAAAGTAATTGTAAAATTCCTAGATTTGAATAATAATGAAAACACAACCTACCAAAACTTATGGGACTCAATGAAGGCAGTAATAAGGGGAAAATTCATAGCCCTAAATACCTTCATTACAAAGACAGAGAGATTACAAATCAATAACTTGACTGTCCACCTAAAGACACTGGAAAAACAAGAAGTATCCAACCCAAAGAGCTTGAGTCGGAAAGATATAATCAAGATTGGAGCAGAAATTAATGAATTGGAAACTAGGAAAACAATTTAAAAAATCAATGAAACTAAGAGCTGGTCCTTTGAAAAAAAAATAAACAAGACTGACAAGCCCCTGGCCACAGTGGTGAAGCACAAAAAGATAAATCTCAAATTAACAAAATCAGAAATGAAAAAGGACAGATCACTACAGATATCAATTTAATTGAAAGAATCATCAGGGCATACTTAAAAAACCTCTACTCCACAAAATTAAATAATCTGGGAGAAATGGATAAATTCCTAGATACATACTACCTACCCAAACTAAACTCAGAACAGATTAATCTCCTAAATAAACTGATCACATCTATGGAGATTGAGAAGGTAATCAAAAACCTCCCCCAAAAGAAAAGTCCAGGACCAGATGGCTTCTTAGCTGAATTCTATCAAAACTTCATAAAAGAAATGAAGCCAATTTTTCTCAACTATTCTGCATAATTATAGACCATGCAATCCTCCCTGACTCCTTTTATGAAGGTAGCATCACCCTAATACCAAAACCAGACAGAGAAGCAACAAGGAAAGAAAATTATAGAAATTTAGATGTAAAGATCCTGAACAAAATCCTTGCAAACCGAATTCAACAACATATCAAAAGCATTATCCATCTTGATCAAGTAGGCTTCATCCCAGGAAGGCAGATATGGTTTAACATACAGAAATCAATCAATGTAGTACACCACATAAATAAACTGAACCATAAGAACGACATGATCATCATAATTGATACAATACAATAAAAGCTATATATAAAGCTCCTAAAGCCCAAATAGTTCTTAATGGGGAAAACCACAAGGAGTTCCCACTGAGATCAGGGTGCCCACTCTCACCACTGCTCTTCAACATAGTGCTAAAAGTACTAGCCCAAGCAATAAGACAGGAGAAAGAAATAAAAGGAATTCAAATTGGAAAGGAAGAAGTTAAATTAGCCCTATTTGCAGATGACATGATACTATATATAAGTGACCCAAAAGTCTCCATCCCAAAACTTCTCAAGGTGATAAATTCCTTCAGCAAAGTGCCAGGATACAAAATCAATACACAAAAATCAGTAGCTTTTATATATGCAAAGACACAGAGAAAGAAAACAGTGAGACTGTCCCATTTTCAATAACAAAAAAATAAAAACTTTAGAATAAAACTAACGAAAGATGTGAAGCAACTATATAATGAAAACATAAAAACACTCAAGAAAGAAATAGAGGAGGACTTAAGAAGATGGAAGGACCTCCATGTTCCCAGATAGGTAGAATTAATATTGTAAAAATGGAAATTCTACCAAAAGCAATATAAATATTTAATGCAATACTAATAAAAAATACCAGCATCATTCTTCACTGAGACTGAGAAAAATGATCCCAAAATTCATATGAAATGGTAGAAGGCCTCGGATATCCAAACATATCCTCAGCAAAAATAACACCTCTGGATGTATCACCATACCCAATCAAAAGCTATATTACAAAGCCATAGTGACAAAAACAGCACGGTACTGGAATAGAAACAGAAACATAGACCAATGGAACAGAATTGGAGACCCAGACTTTAGGGCAAGCAACTAAAGCTAATTGATCTTTGACAAAGGTGCCAATAATGTAGACTGGAGAAAAGACAGCATCATCAACAAATGGTGTTGGACAAATTGGATGGCCATATGTAGAAAAATGAAATTAGACCCATTCATTTTGCCATACCCAAGAATCAAGTCCAAATGGATTAAAGACCTCAAAAGAAGATATGAAACACTTCAACTACTTGAAGAAAAAATAGGAAGCACACTCCATGATATAGGACTGGGAAAAGACTTCCTGAACAAAACCCCAGTAGCCAAGGAAATTAAACAAGCACTCAACCAACGGGATCACATGAAGCTAAAAGCTTTTGCCCAAATATACCATCAGCAGAGCAAATAGATTACCCAATGAATGGGAGAATATCTTTGCCAGCTATACCACTGACAGAAACCTAATATCTAGAATCTACAAGCAACTCAAAAAACTAAACAATAAAAAATCAAACAACCCACTCCATAAATGAGGCAGAGAACTAAATAGGGAGTTCCCAGAGCAAGAATTACAAATGGCTAACACACGCCTAAGAAAATGTTCAACATCCTTAACCATTAAGGAAATGCAAATTAAAACAACTCCACTTTACCCCACTAAGGATAGCAAACATTAAAAAATCAAATGAAAACAAATGTTGTCAAAGCAGAGGAGAAATAGGAACCCTTGTTCACTGTTGGTGGGAATGTAAGCTGGTAGAACCACTGTGGAAATCAATTTGGAGATTCCTGAAAAGGATGAATATTGAGTTACCAGCAGACCCTGTTATTCCCTTTGGGCATTTAACCTAAAAGTTCCACATTTCAGTTCAGAGATATTTGCTCAACCATGTTTATAGCTGCTCAATTCATAACAGCTAAAAACTGGAATCAACCCAGGTGCCCATCATTGGATGAATGGATAACCAAGATGTGGTACATGGAATAGATCATTTTAAGTGAACTCACCCAATAACAGAAACATAATCGTCACATGATCTCATTTATCTGCAGTTCCTAACCTGGATCAGTCCAAGTTGCTGACATAACTGAATAGTATCTTAAGGCTTAGACAATAGGGAGGGTAGAGCTTGGGGAAGGAAAAGGGTGTGGGGGGCACAAAATCTGAGCCCAAATTGAACTGGTACCATAGAATCCTATATCCTGGAAATCAGACTAAAAGGTGGAACCCTCAAGCAAACCTTAGAGGGAGCACCTGAATCAAAGTGTCCTAGAGAGAGTGAGATGAAAACTAATCTCAAATTTCTCCTGTTTCTCTTTCTTCTCTGGCTTTTTCTTTTTTCTTTTCCGTTGGTGCTGGCCTGTAATTCCCTTTATGAGGATGTGGTCTACAGCCACAATGAGCTATTGATCAGAAAGACCTATTAGATCTCCCAAAACCAGTAATACAGACTTCTGTCAGAGCATCTGATTACCCACTTGAGGGTAATGGTAAGACCCTACTGCTGAAGACACCAATCGCTGTTGGCACCTACCATGGAGAGACCTAACTGGAATCCAGAAGACAGCCAGTCCTCAGATAATTAGCCCATCTTGCGCTGGAAGGTGGTACATG
Source organism: Dipus sagitta (assembly GCA_036346955.1). Lineage (NCBI taxonomy): Eukaryota > Metazoa > Chordata > Mammalia > Rodentia > Dipodidae > Dipus > Dipus sagitta. Next base: position 85,747,587 of record CM070770.1, on the reverse strand, counting down.
AGCTACCAGGGGAAAGTGGCCAACATCTGTGCAAGCCACTCAAAATCTAAGTGACTTAGAAGCAAACAACCTAACATGATACTCACACAAGTGCAATAGTGGCACACAGCCATGTTGGGTAACCAACTGCTCTTTGATTGCCTAAAAGATCCACTGAGTGGAAAGGAAACCATATCTGGAACTGGGAAGCAAATCAGAATCGTATCCAGATAATTATTCTGATTTTCATTGTCAAGCTCCCACTAACCTTACACTATAAAAGTGTCTAAACCCTTATAATTCTCTCTAAATTAATAATGGTCATCCCATTTAACTAGCACTGACTTCATTATCTGTTGGAAAATCTGTTTCTCTTTTTCAGATGGGAACTAGACTTGAGGAAATAAAGACCCAATGCATTTGATCCCAGCCGCAGCTGAAACCACAGAGGAACAGGGGAAATGAGCAAGACTGCTGTGCTCTCAATTAAGCTGATATCAGCACGAGGGTGATGGAAAAAGATACTGAGGACACTCAACACCTACCGAACCACACATCTAGATGTTCCTAAGTGCCACCACTGAAGTAAACTTAAAATGCTCCCAGAATGGCTCAGGGAATCTTGCGGAAGAGGGGACGGAAAGATTGTTAGAACCACAAGTTGGGACATTTTGTACAGAGACACTGCCTCTCCCCCATAACTGACTGCTGCTCCATACTGCATGACCCACAATCCCCATGGGGTTGACCTACATCCCCAGCAAGGAAGGCCTCTTCAGAAAAGGGGTAGGGAGGAGGGAAATAATGGTACCAACATATGATGTTTACATACAAAATATGTCCATATCAAATAATAATAAAATGAACACATTAAAAAAATAAAAATGATATTGCAAAGCTAAGTGTCATTGGCCATAAGACTTTAAAGCAGAGTAAGAATAAAAAAGTAGCCTTGACAATTATAGACTATGAAGCTATGGAAACACAGTGTATAGAGACAGAGAAGACAGAACCTAGAAAGATGCTCACAAATATATTGAATTAGAATACATAAGACAGGTGACACATGAAATCTTTGGGGAAAATGATTTTCCATAAATTGAGCTAGAATAAAATAGTTGCTATTTAGACAAATGATGAGTTAAAATTGCCAAACCTCAGGCAACAATTCATAATAAAATGCCATTTATAGGGATGGAGGGATGGCTTAGCAGTTAAGGTGCTTGCCTGCAAAGCCAAAGGACCCATGTTCAATTCTCCATAACTTACGTAAGCCAGATGCACAAGGTGATGCATGTATTTGGAGTTTGTTTGCAGCAGCTGGAGGCCCTGATGTCCCCATTATCTCTCTCTCTCTCTCCCCCCTCTCTCAAATAAATAAAACAAAATTTTAAAATGCTATTTTGTCTTAAGTTTGTATGTGGTAAAACTTAAAAAAAAACAATCAAAATAATAGTTTGGTGAAAAAAATAATGTACCAGATCAAGGAGAAACTACACATAAATATAGTAATTTAGTAATGCTCTAGTTTTGAATGAGTTAGTGGGGCAAGGGAGTTTATTATAATGAACAAACAAACAACATAACAAATTAAATTGAATGAGTACCTTAAAATAATTTCAGAAAAATAATTTTTATATTTTTACTTATTATTTACTTTGCAAGCAAAGAGAGAGAATGGGTTCACCAGAGCATCTTGCCAAAGCAAACAAACTCCAGATGCATGCACCACTCTGTGTACCTGGATTTATGTGGGTACTGGGGAATCAAACTTAGGCCATCAGGCTTTGCAAGAAAGCACCTTAACCACCAAACCATCTCTCTAGCCCAAAATAAAGAAAAAGAAAGAAAGAAGAAAGAGATAACAGGGCAGAGTGAGGTCTGAGATCAGCATGGACAAGACTTTATGTTCAATTAAAAATAGATTCTTTTATCAGACTTAGGTACGTAAGGAGAAGAACTGATTGGTTTGCAGATTCAAGGGGCTGACCTAAAGGCTAGCCCACCTAGGTAGTATGCTAGACTATAGAGGCAGAAGGGGGCACTGCAGTCAAACAATCAGACAAGAGTTCTTGCCAAGGTGGGATGATATCTTTTGGTTCCCTCTTTGGGCTCCTGTCCCTAACTAAAATTCTTTAAAAGAAGTTAGCTTTGTCTTGTTTCTCCTTCAGTAGGAAAAGTCAAAGACCCTGTTTAAAATCTTATGTCAATGCTGGGACAAAATAAAGACCCCCAGATATTCAGTACTATGCAACACAGCAAATTCTTCAAGAAATACACTCTTAGTTATAATTTCCATTTCATTATCTTTCTCATTTATAGTCTCAAAGTAGCCACCACCTATTAATCTGCTCTTCAGTAACCAAATAATACATGACACTAATCATAGAGCTACCCATGTATATCCATGGGAGACTGGTTCCAAGATATCCTTCAAATATCAACATATCTATGTGATCAAGTCTCATATATAAAACAAGGTATATTTGTATATAACTTTTATATATATTCCTGCTTATTAAAAATCATCTCAATTACTTATAACAATTAATGTGAAGTTAGCCTTATGAACATAGTTTTCATGTTAAGAATCTGGGGAGTAAGGAGATGGCTCAGGTGAAGAAGTGCTTATCACACATGCATAAACACCTGAGTTTAGATCCCTAGGAAGGCAGAGACAGGAAGATCCCTGAGGAAAACTTGCTAGCTAGTCTAGCCTAAGATGGCAACTTATAGGCCAATGAGAGATTTTCTTCCACAAAATAAGGGGAAAAGCAATTCAGGAAAATACCCATTGTCAATTTCCAGCCTGCATGCACATGTACACATGTCTACCTGCACATGCATACACATGTGTATTCACATGCAGACACATTTACACATTCATACAAAATATTTTTAAATCTGTTTATATTCAGAACAGATGCAATTTTCAATCTGTAGTTGGCTAAATTTACAACTGTAGAACGTACAGATACAGAAGGTCAACTGAACTTGATATAGTCTGTATTTCTACATGAATTTCCATATGAATATATACTGTAAATTGCATTCCTATTTACAATGATTATGAAAAACAGCAAAATGCAAACCACTCATGATTTGTATACACTGAGTAGGAAAGCTAATTTATAATTTAAAAAAATTATTTTTATTCATTTATTTGAGAGTGACAGACAGACAAAGAGAGAAAGAGGCAGAGAGAGAGAGAAAATGGGCACACCAAGGCCTCCAGCCACTGCAAATAAACTCCAGATGCATGTGCCACCTTGTGCATCTGGCATATGTGGGTCCTGGGGAATCGAGCCTCGTACCGGGGTCCTTAGGCTTCACAGGCAAATGCTTAACTGCTAAGCCATCTCTCCAGCCCCTACTTTATAATTTTAAGTCAATTGTTCAAAATGGTTTGATCTGGTATTAAACTGGTAACAATTTTAGAAAGTCTCTCACCTGTGTTGAGTGATTTGAATCACTTTGTTGAAGTAAAGGATAGGTTGTGCCTTGTGATTCCTGAAGTTTTTCTTTTAATTTTGTATTTTCTTGTTCTTTTTGAAATAGTTGATCCTGAAGATTAATAACACTTTGCCGGAGCATGGCTTCACTTGATTTTGTGGTTTCAAAACAAATATATAATTCATTATAAAGCTGTTAAAAAACAAATTAAATAACTATTTAATTAACTACTTATGGACGTATTATACATTTATATGTGAACTATGTATGAATATAGTATTCATCTCCAATTTATGATAACAGCTTAAGAGAAAAACAAAATGAAGACACAAGGTACTGGGAAGATGGCTCAGTAAATAAAGTGCTTGTTGTGCAAGCATGAGGACCTGAGTTCAGATTCCCAGTACTTACATAAGAAGCGGGATGCAATGGAGGGGTGTGGAATCCCAGTAGGCCTACAGTAAGAAGCCATGTAAGAAGTCAAACACAGTGTTAAGTGTCTGTAATTCCATTGATCCTTTAGTGAGATGTGAGTCAGAGAAGAAAGAGTCCCTAAATGATCGTGAGCCAACTAGCCTGGCATCAGAAAAACAGAGACTCTATCTCAAACAAGGTACTAAGGATGTTGTCCTCTGACCTCCACAAGAAAGCAATGGCATGCATATCTTTCTCCCTGTCTTTCTGTCTCTCTCTCTCTCCACATACACACACAAAGATGAACTGGTGAACTGAACAATGCCAATTTCATTAGATGGAACAAAAATAAAGTTACTCTAATGATCACAGAAATGTGGGAAAATATTAACAGTATTAGGAAATTACACACAGTTTAATGAAGTTTATATATTTGAAATCTAGGATAAATTAATATCTACTTCTAAAGTGAGGTAGAAAGAATAATAATAAGAGAGAAAGTAAGGCAATAAGATTAAATACAGGGTGTAGACTTTCAGTGTCAGGACAATGATTTGTCTATAGGTAACAGGGAGCTATCAAAAAATCTTGAATTGTATAATAATAGAAAAGCAATAGTCTAAACGTATAAGTAGACAAATTTAATTTTTTAATCCAAGGATATATTCATAAAATAAATTTAAAACTATATTTTATATTAAAACTGTGAGACATTAATAGTACATAAGTGGTATGATGTAGAGAGGAGCCTATGGGTAATAACAGTATTCCTGATATCAAGGACTTGATTATTAATAAAACTCTAACTTGTGATTGAGAATTAATTTGTTGTAATTCAAGCCATAGTGACTGACTTACATGCAGAATTCATATGTATATTTTCTATTAACACCAGGAACGTAATCCAAAAGCAAAGATTAAAAAATTTTTTAATCAAAGAAATCATAGGACAATAAAACCAAAACTTCCAAGTAGACACATCTCGAGATAATGCAACTGACAGAGTAAGACTTGAGTTTGTTCATCCAGTTAAAGACATGGAGCTACTTCCAGTCATTGGTCTTACCTCATGGAAAAAATGTGAACTACGAAACATAAATACATAAAAATGTTCAAAAGTGTAAGTTTACAATTCATCTATAAAGTGATGTTTGGCATGTGTGTGTATGTATGTGTACATTCTAATTTTTATAAACTTTATAACTTTAGGTACTTGTGAATCCTCTTTTCTTAATGCATTTCTTCAAACATAAAATTTTGCATGAAAAAAGTCCCATGAAATCCTTATTCTGAAATTTGATTAATAAAAGTTTAGTGTTCTATAATATATTTATATTACTGAGAAAATTAATGATTCTACTTCAGTGTTAGCCAATTTTTAAAAGAAGTATTGCTTATATGATTTATGAAGAATTTCAAAACAAATTTATATTTTATTAGTCATTATCTTTAAACTAGGGAATATGGCCAGTGATTTCTAGTGGCTGATACTACCAGATAGTCTAGAAAGGAAAAAGTAGGAATACTAAAAGCTTTTAGGGACAATTAAGAAGTCAGAGTAGCCCCAATGATGACCAAACTGTAGATGCATTCATTCATGATTACTTTCAGGGTAGAAAAGAGAAAGGTGTCACTTCTTGAGATCAGAGATGGGGGATCTGGGTCTATTTACTAAGGAAAGAAAGCTTTATCTCATCTCCTTCCTCTTTTCTAATTTCTCATCCTTGCTTCATAAAGTAGATGAGTAACATTACTATTGTGCTCTCTTCTCTGGCTGTTCAGTGGTATTCTTTTTGAGAAGTCTCTAGGTTTCTCTGATCTCCTGTGACTGGTTGGGTAAATACACTGAGGCAAACATGTGCCTTGAAGTAAATACTTCACCAAGCAGCAAATGAAAAGGAACTCAGAAGACCCAGAATAGATGATCTAGACCAGTCTGGGTCTCAGAAATTGGGACAAACTCAATCTATAGATCTTATTCTCAATATACATCTCCTAGTGGCCGTTCTCTTGATGAGACTGCCCTTCACTACTTAACTGCACTAAGACAGCTTAGTTCCAAACTTAAGGGTACAGACAGCAAAGAGAGCCCTCCAGCTATGATAAATTCAAGGCCACATTCCACCAGTAAACTCCACTAGAACAGATATAACAAGATTAAGTCTATCTGTATTTCTAATATGATGTTTGATGGCAAGGCCTCTAGGTACTGAAATGTTGATCTCCCAAAGAGATCTTGCCAGGAGGGAAAAAATCTAGACATTCCCCAGCCTGAGAGAGATAACACCTTCCCCTCTTCTCACGAGTAAGAGTTCAAAAAAGTTCCCAAATTGGTAAATTCCATGAAATAATAATTTATCTATGTTGGTTGTGGCATCCTGAGTTACTATTTTTTCTCCATCTGCAATAAAAATTCCTTATAGCAGTTTTTAGAGAAGTTTTTTGTTACAATTTGTTTCCCCACAAATCAGAATGGATTAGAAATTTTTACAAGAGTCTGGAAAAAGTTAATCAATGACTTGTTTTCTTCTGAAATACAATAGCAATTCATAAGTTTACTATGTGCTACTCCCTGAATGAGAAGTGAGAGAAACCAGGGAGAAAAGATTTCAGGGGGAAAGACAAAGGTACCGAGCATCAATGGAGGGGTTACAGAACAGCTATGAAGCACAGAAAAAGCAACAGAGGGAAAAGTAGGAAACAGCCCATAATTCATTCCACAGCTCCAAGGGTACCAGAGAGGCAGGAGGACAGGTATCTGAAGACAACACAAAGTAGGTCAGTATCTCTAACAACAAGGAGGTCTGCAAACCATATCTGCTACACTTCTCACAAGGTTTAAAGCCAGTGTGAGGAAGGTTTGGTGACATTGCCGCCTCCTATGTGGCTGACGTGCACTGGAGAAATCCAGTGTGTCTTTCTTGACATATCAGTGTTCTACAAGGTTCCATGCTGAGGAGGTACTATTGTTAAGACTGAGCTATTATGGGTACCTAAAGACAAGGAGCAATCCCAAGTGAAAGAGACAAAACCACCTGCCAGTATCTCAGTGGGGCATGGTAGTCATGCAGGGAAGGAACAATTGATATAGATATGTACCCTATGAAGGACCCTATCTCCAAAAAAAGGTGGATGACATTTATAAGGAACAACACCTGAGGCTGTCTTTGGCCTCCACACACTGGTACACACATGTGCACCTACACATAGGCTAACATATGAATATCCATACGGTGGTTTGAATGAAGTATCTGCCCTAGGCTCATGTGTTTTGAATGCTTGTTGTCCCATTGATAGCAATTTGGGAGCTGGAGCCTTGTTGGAGAAGGTGTGTTGCTAGGTGAAGGCTCTGAGATATTATAGCCCATCTTGCCGCTTTCCAGAGATCAGTAAACCTGCTGAATTTTTCCAGATGCTATGACAAGATATGATGTTCAGCCTCTGCTGTACCATTCTTGCCTTGCCATGCTGAAACTACCTTCAAAACTTTAATCATATCAGTCATAGTCTCTGAACAGAGGCCATGAGGAGCCTTGTAGATGAACTTTGGGTCTCAGGATCTAACGAAGGGAAAAGAAACAAAGTGACAAGGTAATACAATAATTCAGGTAATATAGGAGAGTGTCATACACAGAATGGTGACAGCAGGGATGACTGGAAACAGAAATATGGACAAAGAATAGTCAGACAATAGTTTGTTTTGAAAAGACTAATATAATATGGCCATTGGGAACTCAGGTAAAGAAAGCTATAAGTAGGCTATCAGATATAATCTTGCCTAGAGTTCACAAGTTAGATTTGGAATAAATAAATTTTGGCATCTTCAGCACATAGACAGTATAAGTTTGAAAGCATGGTTGATTAAAGACTCCAAGACTAGTTAAACATTTTGAGGAAACAAAGACTAGGAAGAACCAGAAAGAAATTAGGAAGAACAGTTTGAAACTACTGGAAAAATACAATTTAAAGTCAAGACTTTAAATATAAATACATATTTCCAGAAGGTCAACAACAGTGACAAACGTTGAGGAAAGAAAGAGAAAAAAAGTTATTAATAGAGTACAAATTTTAAAGTCATTTTAGCAATGAAGACTGACGTAGACAAGAAAGTATAGTGGACAATCCTGTCCCATGAAGTGAAAAGGTGGGACTTGCTGGACCTGCAGTGAATAGTATGGGCTCCAGTCTCCTGCTCCTCATCACTCCTATCCTTAGGGAAACATGAAGGGAACCCAGAGTGCAGGTTACAAACCATTATTCCACATAAGCACAGACAATTTGTGTTTGATGGTGCTAAGCACATTGCTCCGTGGATAACTCACTTGCTCTTCAAGCATGAGGACTGGTGTTCAGAACCTCAGCACCCATGTAAACACCAGGTAGAGTGGCACATGTCTGTCATCCCAGTGCCTAGAAGGCAGAGACATGATTCCAGAGCAAGTGGACCAACAAGCCATATTCGGCAGGCTTGGAGCTCAAGTGAAAGACCCTGCTGCAATAAATAAAGTGAACAGTGACAGAAGCAGACACCTGACATCAACCTATGGCCTCCATGTTTGCCAACACACAAATGCACACCACACACACATGAAAAAGAAATTAAAAATTGTTTGAAGCTTACAATCGTAAAGCTACTTTGTGCCTTAGATGTTTGATTTTCATTATGCTTCTTAAGTAGAGAAGATTTAAAAAATCTTTACACTCTTTGGGATAAAATGAACTGTACTAGTTAACATTCTGAAGCCTTACCAGCCTCAGCCATTAAAAGAGAAAAGTGTTGTTCTCATATAGTTAATCCATGCACAAGCTTAATTACTTATATAACTCACCCCATTACAAAAAAACATATAAAGAACTCAATACAGGTGCTTATTTAAATTATTAGAAATAATTATTGATGCTGACTGAGTAAGAAAAACTAAATAGCTAGGTAAGCCTTCTTGTGGGGCTCTTAACTCAAGTAAAATGACTACTGAAAAGAAGCATACAAAATAAAAAAGGGGGAAATCCTTGAAAAATATACATCCTGAAGACCTTCCCAGCATTACCTTTATGTTCATGCATATTTTCCAGTGAAATAATTTACAAATTGTACAATGAATCCTACCTTATGTAATAAACATGAAGCATACTTGATTAAATAATTTCTTATAAATAAAAAACAGTAATTTTGCTCCCCAAATGCTTTGTACTTATGGGGATATAAGCCGAACATGTTTCACAGCAGATATAAAAATTCCAATTTATAGCCAGGTGGGGTGGCACACGCCTTTAATTCCAGCACTTGGGAGGCAGAGGTAGGAGGATCACCGTGACTTCAAGGCCACCCTGAGATTACATAGTGAATTCCAGGTCAGCCTCAGCTAGAGTGAGACGCTACCTCAAACCCCCCCCCCAAAAAAAATCCAATTTATAAAACAATTATCTGCAGAATAAATTTATATCTATATTTGCAATGATTCAACTCTACCCATAAAGAAAACTCACAAAAATTTAAATATTAAGCTTAAATATACATCATTTTTATTTGTTAGAAATACCTGTCAAAAGGGAGTAATACGGGCCTGTGAACATGGCTCAGTGGATGAAACCCTTGCTATGCAAACATTAAAACTAGAGTTTTGATCCCCAACACCCATGTAAATGCCAGACTTGCATGAAGGCCAGCCTATAATCTCAGTGTTCAGGATGCAGAGACAAGGGTTCTGTGGTGCAAGCCTACTAGCAGACTAGCTGATTCAGCAAGCTCTGGGTTCAAGTGAGACATGAACTCAAGAAATAAGAGTGGAGAGTGATCGAGACACCTGAAGTTTACCTCTAGCCCTCACCTACACACATACACATGCACATGTACTCACAGACATATGCAACCACATGTGTTTTTTAAAAAGGAATAATAGCAAAAATTTCTTAAAAATTGGAATTCTAAACATTGTCCTAAGCTCAAAGATATAAATTCACATTTTAGGAGAGAACAAAAGCATACTTTTTGATATGATATGCTTTCAGCTGTGTGGACATCTTCCTGGTTCTTCAGTACTTTCTGTGTGTCCATATTGAGAAGTTGAAGCTGTTGGATCAGCTCTGCTTGCTGTGCTGTATGTGCGCTGTTCTGTTTGTAGAGGTTCTGCAGCTCCTGCAATTCTTTCCTGTGCAAAGCAAGCAATAAATACACAGGAGCAGGAATACAGATCATCTCAGTTAAATAATTGTACTCCTATAACAGTATAGATCGGCTTCCTATTTTTCATCTATTATTTTTTTATTGCAGGCAAACTTATTAATAAGAGAAATAATATATAAAGTATTTAATATTTATCACATAGTCCTAGAAAGTATTGATAGAACCACTACAACTTTCAAAGGCAAATACTTATCAATTTTCTTTTATAGCTTGAGAGTAATAAGAACTCTGGATATATAGTCACAGAACCACCTTCTTATTGAAATTAACAGTTCAGTTACAAGTACTGAGAAGCAAAAATCCCAACTATAGTTATCAGATATTTTTGAATATAGGGAAGGTCATACTTGTTTTAAAAAATATTCAAAATTTTAAATATAAATATATTTTAAAAGCCAAAAAGACTAATTAAGTTTTAAAACGAAAGACCCTTAAAACATCACTGTCAATTTCATGTAATCTGCAACCTCAGTTGGCCATCAAAGATGATGAAGCACAAAGGTAGAAATAAACAGAATGACATGCTAGAAATCAGTCCTTGTAAGACACCAGAGGGAATACTAGTGAACAGGACAATGACCTGTTGATAATAATGATGGCTCTAAGGGTCCAGGAAAACCAAATTCCTGGAGAAGACAGCTCCAGATTCCTGTGGTAGTAAATCCTATGTAATACACATCATATAAAATTGGATATTATTTTATATACATATGTGGGATAGAGTGTACATGCCCCCATGCACCAATATGGTGAATGCACAAAAAAGGAACTTAATTGATATCAAAATAAGCAAGTCTTATAACAAGCATAGCTGAGCCACTAGGAAACAGTGAATGTGTTTCAATCTCTTCACTGAAGACAAAGAAAGAAAAACAAGCAGTGCTTATTAAAAGAATGTGGGTAGGCTGGACAGATGGCTTAGTGGTTAATGTGCCTGCCTGTGAAGCTTAAGTAACCCATGTTCAACTCTCCAGAGTCCACATAAGCCAGACTTACAAAGGTGAGGAAAGTGCAAGGTTGCCCATGCCCACTAGGTGGCACAAGCATATAGAATTTGATTTCAATGGCTGAGGCCCTGGCCTGCCAATTCTCTCTCACTCTCACTTTCTGTCTCTCTTGTTCTCTCTGAAAAAAAAAAAAATTAAAAATGTGGGTACCCAGCATGTGGGTAACATCTACAATGAGCTATTGATCAGAGAGACCTACAACATTTCCCAAAAGAAGACAGAATTCTGTCAGAGTACTTGATGACCTGCCAAAGGTTAATGGTAAGACCCTACTGCCAATGACACCATATAATGTTGGGACAGAACATGGAACGACCTGGCTGGAAACTGGAAGAGAGTCAATCCCCAGATACTTAGCTTTTCTAGTGTCAGAAGGTGCTACATGAGCGACTGGGGGAAAATGACCAACATCTGTCTAAGAAACTCGTGGTCTAAGCTAAGCACCAGCAATCAAACTGACATGATGCTCACACAAGTGCAACAGTGGCACACAGCCATGGTGGGTTACCAACTGCTCTTGATTTGGCTAAAGGATCTGCTCAGCAGAATGGAACCCATACCTAGTATGGGGAAACAAGTCAGAACCATATCCAAAAACAAGCCAACTCTGCAATATCAAGCTCCTACCAATAGTGGACTACAAGAAGGCCTACACCTATTAAGTTCTCTCTAAAATAATAATGGGTATCTATGTATCTTCTACTGACCTCACTCTCCATTGGAGAATTTGCTTCTCTTTTTCAGATGGATGAAGAACCTAAAGAGAGAATCAGCCCATCGCACCCCACCAGGGCACCAGCTGAAGCCATAGAGTTAATGGGGTAATGAGAAAGAGCTGCTTATTTGGTGAACCTAGTATCAGCATAAGGGTGAAGGTGAGAGACACAGAGAACACTCAGCTTCTACCAAATCAGATATCCAGAGACACAGAGACTCCCAAGACCAAGTGACTCCCAAGTCACTGAAAGGGAACTAAAATGAACCCAACATGGCTCAGGGAAATTCGCGGAAGAGGGGGCAGAAAGATTGTTAGAGCCATAAGTTGGATCATTATACATAGAGACGTTGCCTCTCCCCCATAACTGATGGTCTCCCTGACAATGCAACACCTAAAATCTGCAGGGGGGACAACAGGGAGAAGGCCAACGAAGGTACCATCATGGCTGTATATAAACTATATTCATAACCAATAAAAAAGAATGCATGAAGGCATCCTCTCATATATGCAAATCCTAATTCTTAATGTTTGTATATAAGTAAATATGGGGATATGAGAATGAGTATAGGGTATGAGTCAAGATAGACCATGAGGGCAAAAAGAGGTGATGAGAAGTGGGAAAAAGGAAAAATGCATGAAAGTGGAAAGGACACTATGGAGCCTGGTAAGGAGAGGACAAGGGAGGGACAGGGTAGAAGCAAAGAAAGGGAAGGGAAACAATACACTATTTTTTTAAATACAGCATCAGAAAACATAATTCTGTACATGCTAATAAAATATAAATAAAAAATGTGGGTACTTGTTATAGCTTAAATGTCTAATTTCCCCCACAGACTCATATATGAATAGTTGGTTTTCAGCTGGTGGCACTGTTTTGGGAGATTGTGGAACCTATTTGTGACATTTCGCTGGCAGATATAGAAATGTAGGGGTAAAGCTTATTATGGGACACATAAGGCCTGGAGTTTTCTCACTTCCTACTTGGTGGCAGAGATATTAGCATGTTGCCTCATGCTCCATGAACAGGGACCACTCCTACCATAAATGCCACCATGCCTTCCCTGCTATGAAACTGTAAGCTAAAATAAATCCTTCCTCCACTAAGTTTCTCCTTTCAGGTATTTTGTCCCAGGGATAGGAAGAGGAAAGAATATAGTACTTTGAAATTAAGAAAAAATATTGTGCATCATCAAAGGAAAAGCATGATCAAGTAGGACTGAAAGAATCAATATAAAACTTAGAAAAAATAAGTCATCATATCTCTCTGCAATCAATGAACAAGATGCAAGGGCATGTGTGTGAGAGTAAGGATTCATATATTTTTATGTTCATTGCTATGTACAGATCATGTAAGATAGTTCCTGATCTTTAATAAGTATTTGTGGTTGTGTCTTATATATCCTTTCAGAATTAGCCTCATCCAGCTCATAGATTCCCAGTCCTTGTTCTGCCTCAGCATAAGAACTACCTTTTCATCCTACTAATGTACACAACTCATGTAGCCTTGTCACTTCATGCCACCATATGCATAGTGATAAAATTTGTCTCCTTGAACCAGTTCTAGACTAAAATAAAATGATACAACACAGGACATGGTATGAGCAATGAATGTTGACTAATGGAAGACAAAATTTAAGAGGAAAGAAGCCACATAGATAATATTCTCCCTCCTGATGGACTGTTATAGGCCATTGTTTCTTTGTGCAGAATCAACCTGGCTAGCTAACTGGATGTAACTTCTGTCTTCACAGCTCATCATGAAGTAGTTGCCAACACAACAATTACTATCTTGAATTACTTTTGTCTTTTATTGACTAAATCACTCTGTACTTGAATTGAGTTTACCAAGTAAGGAATTACGGCTTAGTCCCTGTTTTCCAAGTTATCAGTAGCAGTGACTTCTGTATTACTGTGACCAGAGCACCTAACAGAAACTTAGGGGAAGAAACATTTATTTGGGCTCATGCTTCTAGAAGGTTCAGTCCATGGTCATTTTGCCATATAATTAGGCAGAGTATCATGGTGGTGGAACCATGTGGCAGACAAGAACTATTCAGTTCATACCTGAACAGGAAGTGGAGAGAACAAGACAGAAAGCAGCTAGGGATAATATACCACCAATGACCTTCACTCTTACGACCTACTTCCTTTAACTATACCCTACCTCCTAAACTTCCTACAACCTCTAAAATAGTACATCCATAAGGAGACCAAACATTCAAAACATAAACCCTGTGAGGTACATTTCCTGTTCAAACCTTTATAACATGTTAAAACAGTTGCTGAATGGATGAAATGAAAAGATAACATAATAGAGGATGGTTAAAGAGGAAAACAGATGTCATAGTGGCATTAAAAGAAATGAGCAAGAGTGCTGCTTTCTTGGTGAACCTAGTATCAGCACAAGGGTGAAGGAGATAGACACAGAGAACACTCAACTCCTACCAAACCAGATATCCAGAGACACAGAGGCTCCCAAGACCTAATCACTAAAGTAGACCTAAAATTAACTCAACATGGCTCAGGGAAATTCTTGGAAGAGGGGAAGAAAGATTGTTAGAGCCACATGTTGGGACATAATGCACAGAGACATTGCCTCTTACCCATAACTGATGGCTAACCCCACAATGCACAACCCACATTCCCCAACGAGGAGGGTCCCTGTGGAGGGGGGAGGACATTGTGGAGGCTAACAATGGTACCAACATGGCTGTATACACACTGTGTACATAACTAATAACTAATTATATATATATATATATATGATAACTAATATAAATACTATAAAAACTAATTATATATGTATACATATATATATATATATCTCCACACTTAATTGTGGAGCTGGGGAGATGGCTCAAAGGTTAAATGCACTAGCTTGCAAACCTGACAGCCCCAGTTCTATTCTTCAGTACCTCCATAAATCCAAATGCACAGAGTGGCACATCTATCATTAGTTTGTTGCAAGTGGTCCTGATGTGCCCATTATCTCACTTTATTTCACTCTCTTGGACTGCAAATAAATAAATACATAACTTTTTTTTTAAATCCACAATGACAGAAGTTAAAAGCAAAACCAAAATTAGGGAAAAAAATAATTCCCTCAGGTTCAAGTTTAAGAAGTTCCTCTACATATAGCTCAAAAGGCATGAAGGTTGAGCTGAAAGAGAGGTTGCTGAGAGTCAATGATACTTCTGTCATCCCATGAAGGATGTTGAGTTTGGGGAAAATACTGTATTGCTGAAAGCTAAATCCAATGATCTTTTGGATATAGTGATGCTTATCTAAGGGAATGAGGGGGCCACAGGATAAATTAGGAACATCACTTTGAGAACAAAATTGATAGCAAAGACACTAATGATTCCAAACAGCTTCTATATGTTATTCTGCAGTTTAAAAATACTTGATAGCTTAGAAAAGTGAATACATGCATCTTTCTTCTAACTCCAAACTGGAGTACCAGACTGCATTGGGAATATGACAGTCCCTTCACAGCAAGTGAAAACGAAGGCAAAACAACCAATGACTCCTTTAAAACATTTTCCAGGTGAAGGCACATGTCACTTTCACTCTTTTTTCACACCTATCAAAATAAGTCACATGGCCGACTGATACCAAAGGGGGAGGAAATATATTTTAGCAATAGGTAGAGATGTGTTCATCAATGAATCAAAACAAAGTGTAGAGGAATGGCAAAGCATGAGAAGTTCAGCAATGAGCACATTACCGGTGAGCCATATTCCTGGCCCCTAGCTAGCACTTTTTATGCAACATCAAGCAAACATAATCAGAAGCTCTGAATATGCTACAGCCATGCACATTATTATGTATGTGCATATCAAATTCAATGTAACTATTCACCATGATCAAGTTGGCTTTAGCCCAGAGATGCAGGAATGGAGCAACTTACATAAAATAAATACAACTCATCACATAAATAAGCTCAATATAGATATCACATGATGTTCTCAATGGATTCAGAGGAGGCCTTAGACAAAAATTCAATATGCCTTCATGATAAAAGCCTTGAAAAGACTACAGATAGAGAGAAAGCACCTCACTAATACAGGCTGTTTGCCACCAACCTACAGCCAACATCATGCCAAGTGAAGAAAATCTCAAGGCATTTCCACTAAGTTAGGAATATGAGAAGGGTGTCCATTCTTCCCACTCCTATTCAATGTTGTGCTTAAGACAGAGAAGGAAATAAAAAGATTATAAATATGAAAGGTCAAAGTATCCTTGGTTACAGATGATAGGATTCCATACATATGAAATTCTAAAATTCCACTGTAACAATCCTAGAGCTGATAACCATTTTTAGCAAAGCAGTGGGATATAAAATTAATCCCACTTTAGAAAGAGGAGTAGTATCGGTAGGAGGTGTAGAAGAGAAAATTATGGCAGATTGAATGAACAAAATATAATATATATACATATAAAATTGTCACAATGAAATCCATCATCTATAATATATGCAATAATTTAAAAAAATAGAAAAACACCAAAAAATCCAAATCCCATATGAATAAGGTAGCATTTTCCACATGGAAATATTTCAGTCCATATTACTATTTTTTCTTCTAAAGAGAGAATACAAACATATTGCTAGTGAATGAACAGCAATAAAGAATAAGTACCCCATTAATTATAAATTGCCCTATGCATTGTCACACACCACACAGACATGGAATCCAAAATGCTACAATATCTGTGAAATATATAAGGAACTCACATGAAATACACAGTTAATCAACTAATAAGAAAATATAACCACTGATAAATATGTTCTACTTTCTGAAGGGCTATGTTACAGGACAAAGATATTATCTTTCAGATTCCCCAAACTGTAAAATGAAATAAATGGATAGCAGTTATGAAAGGGAAGATTTCAACTCAACATATGAAACACACATCACAAAAAATAATGATTTAAAAGAAAAACAACTATCTTGAAAAATATGAGATACTTTCAAACTGGAAGTGTCAAAAGTATAAAAGTTTTAATATATTATTTAAAAAACCATCAATACTGTTAAATTTTTATCTAAGCCCTTTCTCAGCATGCATTGCGGCCTTGGGTTTGATCCCTAACATGCATACATACATATATAAACAACACTTGTACTCAACAATTATGCAGTGTCTATCATGCTTTTGGTGTGTTATTATTTTTGTTTTAAACTTCTTTCTACTTAGGTCTCTGTCCCTATTTAGATCTCATTTGTAACTATGTTAAGTTAGTATATAAAACAGTTATGTCATGAGTTGATAAGTCTATCACACCATCATCAATGAAGTGTATATTTTTCCTCACTTAAAAAGTGGGGGAAGGGAGGGTATTACCATGGGATATTGTTTACAATCATGGAAGTTGCTAATAAAAAAAATAAAAATAAAAAAGTGATAAACCAGGGCCAGGCATGGTGGCACAGTCCTTTAATCCCAGTAGAGGAGAGGTAGGAGGATCACCATGAGCTTGAGGCCACCCTGAGACTACATAGTGAATTCCAGGACAGCCTGGGCTACAGCTACACCCTATCTCAAAAACAAAGCAAAGCAAAGCAAAACAAAACAAAACAAAACAACCAGAGTGAGAAACCCTGACTTCAATGAGGTGGATAGGGGAGGACCTGCCCGCTTGCTTGCTTTCTTTCTCTCTTTTCTTTTCTTTTCTTTCTTTTCTTTCTTTCTTTACGTACCTTCCTTCCTTCTTCCTTCCTTCCTTCCTTCCTTCCTTCCTTTCTTCCTTCTTTTCTTTTTCTTTCTTTCTTCCTGTTACTTAAAGTAGGGTTTCACTGTAGCCTGAGCTGACCTGGAACTCTGTAGTCCCAGGCTGGCCTTGAACTCACAGCTATCCTCCTCCCTTTCCCTCTGGACAGCTGGGATATAAGGCACGTGCCACTATACCCGGCTCCTCTTTCATTTTTGAAATAGAATCTTGATATGTTATTAAATTCCTGGGCTCAAGTAATCCTCCTGCCTTAGCCTCCCCTGTGTAGTAGAGACTTCTGGTGTATAATATTACTGTTAAAAGTCTCAACAAACCTGTAATTACTAAATATGTTTTAAAGAAGAATCTGTTAAAATTCTAGCTTATTTTAAGCTTACTGGCTTCAATAAAGATAATCAGTTTCTCATTAATAGTAATTTCACAATGGCATAAAATATAAAGCCCTATTTTACCAAATGGAATGTAAAAAATACCTCACATACCCCATAAACTTAACACCCTTATTCCCACCAAAATGAATGAAAAATCACATCTCAAATTTATCAAAAGAAGAATGTGACACCAATTTGTATATGGATGGTAATGACTGTTCCTGTCTCATATACACTAAAAGTGTTTTACTTCAACATACATAAGTTATGCAATAAAATGTATCATATACCTGTACAGGCACACCATTAGCTTCATATTCTGGTGCCACCAAAAATAATACATGCATGTATACATACACACATGCATATATGTAAATATGTGGATACATATATTAGTCTCTTAACCAATCAAAAAGTCCATTAAGATATATATTCTCCAATAGTTTCAGTTGATAATTATAAAATTTATAGTAATATTAACATCTTTCAAAACACTTAAAATACAGATATATTAGGTTTATGTTTTCAAGTTATATCATCATGTGAGTAGAAATGTAAAATTATGTTGATATAGAAAAATAGTTCTCAAGCTAAATCCATATAAATCATAAAATAAGAATTCAAAATTGTGTTTCTAAATTATTATTTATTATAACAAAATGAAAGTCTTATAACACAGAGTCAAGAACTTGAAAAGGAAATGTGAGTGGATATACTGTCCTTCTTAAAATCTAAAGTTAGATTGTCCCTTGGCCATGCTCTCTGAGTCACGGAAAACTCTTAGCCTTCTAAGTAACTATGCTAGGTCAGTGTACATAATTCCAGACTTTCATTGCACAAGCAACTGTTATTATTTAGAAGCATCAGTAACAACTGTTATTGTGCTGAATGACTAATGGAATTATTCTAATGTGAAATTAAAAATTAAGTATACTTGCCTGACCAGGGTAATGTCCATGTCTTTCTGTATAAGCTCAGTCTGTTTATTATTCAACTGTAATGATAGAGCATTATATTTACTCTGTGATACTTCAATTTCTTTCTTTGCTTCAATTAAATTGTCTTCAAAGGCCTAAAATTACAGAATTTATATTATTATCAAACATAATAAAATTACATATAACAACAATTATTACATGTATTCTCCAAAACACAGAAAAACCAGGAAATAGAATAAAAACTTGATTTATATACATTTTGTTCATGATAATCAAACTTATATGCATACATATCACACATACCACACTACATACACCATACCACAGCTAGATGCATAAGAGCGTGCATGCATCTGGAGTTCGTCTGCAGTGGCTGGAGGCCCTGGTATGCCCATTCTCTCTCTCATTCTCACTCTGACTCTGTGTCTGCCTTTTTCTCTCTCGTGCTCTTTCTTAAATAAATAAATAAATAATATTTTCTAAAAAGCATTGAGGGACAAAACTATAATATATACAGCAAAGAAATATGTGTCTGCCTCTTTTTCTCTCATGCTCTCTCTCAAATAAATAAATAAATAACAATATTTAAAAAGTATTAAGAGGCTGGGCATGGTGGCACATGCCTTTAATCCCAGCTCTTGAGAGGCAGAGGTAGGAGGATCGCCGTGTGTTTGAGGCCATCCTGAGGCTCCATAGTGAATTCCAGGTCAGTTTGGGCCAGAGTGAGACCCTACCTTGAAAAACAAAACAAAACTAAACAAAACAAAAAAATTATTGAGGGCCCAAATTATAATATGTACAGCAAAGAAATATGAAGAAGTTTGTTTTTACTTATAATTCTACTCATAAATATATTAATGAAAATGAGTTAAACCCTTCAACCAAAGAAATATATTGGCATGATGGATAAATAAAATACTATCTAACTATATGTTGTTATAAAGGACTCATTTTAAAAATGTTTTAAATTTATTTGACAGAGAAAGAGACAGAGAGAATGGGTACACCAGGGCCTCCAGCCACTGCAGACAAACTCCAGATGCATGCACGCTCTTATGCATCTAGCTAACATGGGTCCTGGGGAATCGAACCTGGGTCCTTTTTACTGCTAAGCCATCCCTCCAGCCCCAAATGACTCATTTTAGATCCAAAGATATATATCTGAGTTGAAAGTAAAAGGTAGGAAAAATATATTCTCTACAAAGAGTATACTAAACAGAGCTGAGATGGATATAGTAGTATCAGAAATACAGACTGTAAGACCAACACTGGGTTGGTACTAAAAACAGAAAGGGGAGCAGCATATTCATCAAAGGGTCAATTCAACAAAAAAGAAACTAAAAATATATTTACCACACAACAAAGTCCCAAAATAAAGAAAGCAAACAATGAATGATAGACACAGAAAATTCTACAATGGTTTCATACAATATTCCATTTTATATAAGTATGAAAATAAGTAGAGACACAGAGATCCTAAATAATACTGTACAACAACTAAATATAGGAGATACTTATAGAACTGTTGGTCCAAAGAAAATATAGTCTCTCAAGTACATGTGAAATATTCTTTTCTCAATATTTTATTTATATATTTATTTATCTGAGAGAGAGAGAATGGGCATGCCAGAGCCACTAGCCACTGCAAACAAACTATAGACACATGTGCCACATTGTGCATCTGGCTTTACGTGGGTACTGGGAAATTGAACCTGGGTCCTTTGACTTTGCAGGCAAGCACCTTACTGCTAAGCCTTCTCTCCATCCCTGAAATATCCTTCATAACAAACTGTATGTTAGACCATAAAACAATTCTCAATAAATTTAAAAACATTAAAACCAGTCATTGTTCTTTGAAAACCATGGAATATAAATCAGTAGCAGAAGACAAAGAAGGACATCCACACACTATATAAATTAAGGAATATGCTCAAACAACCAGTACATCAAAAAGGGAACCAAAGAGAATTAAAGAATATCCAGAATAAAAATAAACACAAAATATCAAAACTTGCCAGTCGTGGTGATGCACACCTTTAGTTCCAGCATTTAGGAGGCTGAGGTAGAAGGTTCACTGTGAGTTTGAGGCTGGCCTGAGTGTAATTCCAGGTCATCCTGTGCTAGAGCCAAGACCCTACCTCAAAATTCAATGGGGCTCCTTCCAAAAATCAAAACTTACAGAATACAGCAAAAAATCACTCAGAGGAAAACCTTACATTGGACAAGAAAATGTATGTTAAATTAACAACCTGACTCTGTACTTTGAGAGAAAGAAAGATACTGAATTAAATCTATAAATAACAAAAGACATATTAGAGTGAAGATTTTTTACTTTGGAGAAACAGAAAAACAAGAGAGAAAATCAACTGACATTCAGATAAATTGTCAAAGAAGTAAAGAGAAAAGACACAAATACATTCAGGTTCTCTATCAGCAGGCTGTTCATCCATTTATTCAACCCTAAAACATCCCCAAAAGAATGTGCATATGCACTGAACATTTGTAGGATACCTGGAACTTGTTGGCCAGCCAGTGTCACCTAATGGGCAAGCTCCAATAAGACCTTATCTCAAAACAAAAGTCGTACATTATTCCTGAGAACTGGTACCCCAGGGTGTCCCCTAACCTTGGCATACATATACACACACATACATGCACACGCACACATGCAAAAAATAATTACACTCCTAGTAGCATCAAAAATATTTAGGAATACATTTACCCAAAGTACAAACTTACATTTTAAAAACTACAAAATACTATTGAAAGAAATTAAAGACCTAAGAAAACAAGAGAGATACTATGTTGATGAATCATAAGACTTAAAATTAGAAAAATGGCAATTATTGCCAAATTCATTGACTTGGTTAGACACAATCTTTGTTAATAAGCCAGCTAAAAAATTTTGGAGAAATTAAAACACAGATTCTAAACTTCATATGGAACTATAAAAGACTGGGCATAGCCAACCATGAAAAAGAAGAAATTAGGAAGACATACACATCAAATTTCAAAATCTGCAACAAATTTAGAGAATTCAAGGTATTATAAGAAAGGCATGAGAACAGATATATAATCAAAGGAACAGTACTGAGGTCCAAAGTAAAACTTACATTCAACAAGAATGTCAAGATAATATAGCAGGAAAAGGAAAAAGTCTTTTTCAAACAATAAGACAACTGAAAAACATGCAAACAACTAAAACTGAACACATATCACATTAAAAGTTAACTCTAAGTACAGTAGAAGAAATAAAATATGACATACTTCTCACATACAGAATATAGGGTGTGTGTGTGTGTGGGTGTGTGTGTGTTGAAAGTAAAGGGATCCAGAAAAGGAGGATAGGTGGAGGAATAGAAAATGGGGAATTAAACTAAAAAGTTCATTCAGAGAAAGGAATACAAGCACAAAATATAAAACTGTCATAAGATAGGATTCAATTTTTGTGACCTTTGATTGGGGCAATAATTTCTTATATATACCACCAAAAGTTTGAGCAACAGCAAAAAAGTAGATGTAATTAATTATTTTTAAAGTGGTGTTATACCCCTGTAGTCCCAGCCAGTAAGGGACTAAGGCAGGATTATTGACTCCATATGTTAAGACAAACATGTGACAACATAGAAAGACTGTTTTCTTGTGGTGGGATCATTGATAGACAGTTTAACATCCATCAGGATAACTATACTAAAAGAGGCAGCCAAAAGTATTATCAAGGACATCTATAACTCAAGTGCCTCAGTCATTCAAAATATAAAGTAGTCTGACAACCTATTTAAAAGCTAAAAAACAGAGCTACCCTGAGACATTTAAAAACCTAATTCTTTGGGTTGGAGAGATAGCTCAGAAGTTAAAGTGCTTGCCTGCAAAGCCTAACAACCTGGGTTTGATTCCCCAGTATCTACATAAAGACAGATAGCCAGATTCACAGTGGCACAAGCATCTCGAGTTCATCTGTAGCGGCTGGAGGCCCGGGTGCTCCCATTCTCTTTCTCTTTCTATGTGTCCCTCTCTCTATCTGTCCCTATCTATCTCTCTCTTCTTGTAAATAATAATTTTCAAAAATCTCATTCTTGGGCTGGAAAGATTGCTTAGCAGTTAAAAGTGCTTGCCTCTAAAGCCTAACGACCCAGGGTCAAATTCCCCAGTACCCATATAAAGTCAGATCCACAAAGTGGCACATGTATCTAGAGTTCATTTGCAGCAGCTAGAGGCCCTCCTGTGCCTAGTCTCTCTGTCTTCTCTCTCTCTCTCTCTCTCTCTCTCTCTCTCTCTCTCTCTCTCTCTATATATATATATATATATATATATATATATATGTATATCTCACTATTTATACCCAACATAAATGAAAATAATGTATATGTGGGAGAGAAAATTAGTATCTTTCCTTACCAATGGCAAAGTTTATAGCTGAGACCCCCATAATATAGACAGAGTCACAAGAGAAAAGAAAAATCAAATTTATTTAACTAGTTTTATATGACATAGGAAATTTCAAAAACAAAGATCCAAAGGCCCAGAGGAAATTGTGCATTTTTTATAGATAGTTGAAAAGAAGTGTGAGTAGAGGACAAAATGTTATGAATATTAAGGTGATAAATTAGGAGGACTTAGCAACGCCTATTTGTTAAAATTCTTCTTGGCCTCTGTTTATAAGGTTGGACTCCTCTTAAATGAGAGTCACATAATATACTGATCGTTACAGAATTCAGGAGCAAGGCAGGAGGCCATTGAGTAACATTCCTGCTTCTGTGGTTTACTCATTAAACTTCAACATAAAATACTTAGTATGCCAAGGAGCTGTGTTTTCTGGTGGTATGTTCTGAGCTCCAACATACACACAAAATTAATGTTCATAGCAAATAAGTAACCAAAAAACACCACCACAATATTCATGAGTAAATCTAAAATGTAGTATGTCTAAAAAACAAACATTCAATAATAAAAAGGAATCAAGTACTGACACAAGTAATAACATGGATAAGTCTTAAACAGATTAACTATTCCCCATGGAAGATGTCAATCAGAAATGACCACATACTATAATGTCAATTATAAAAAATATTTATGGAATAGATAAATAGAGACAAAGTAAATTAGTAGTTATCTATGGGTGGCTGGATAGTTAGAAGAAAGTGCAATATAACTGTTAAATGCTGCAGGATTGCTTTGACATGCAATGAAAATTTTCTAAAATTATCTTGTTGCTGACCTTATTACAACTTGTGTAATAATTAAAAACTACTGAATTCTACTCTTCAAATGGATTGAATGTATGGTATATAAATGATATTCTAGGAGAGTACTGTTTCAAAAAGGAGACAATAACTTTATTATTGACAATCTATGTAACAGAAGTATATAAAAGAATGTACAAAATACTATAAAGAGACAGTTGGAAATTTTTTTTCAACAGATGCTCAAAATAAAAATAACTGATAACATTTCTTACTGTTGACATAATCTGATAATATAATAGGAAATATACACCTTTTCCTAATATAACATTATTTACAATAATATTAGTACCTAATGAAATATCTAATAAAAGTGAGCAATACTATTTAAAGGACATTGTACAATTACATTACATATTCATAGGTGATAGAATCACAATTCTCTCAAAATTAATTTGCAAATTAAATATAGCTTCAATGCTTCTTAAAGCAATTAACCAACAAAATACTTCTTAATGTTATATAACTAGTGAATAGATACATACAGGGCACAGAACTTAAAAGATAATAGTAATGAGTTAGGCTTTGCCACCATAGATTCAAATTACCAAATTTCAATACCTAAAACCATGAAAATAATAATTCAGAACCAAAATCATTCATATGCACAAAGAAACTTCAATAAAAAGAAATTTTATCTCAAGTCAAGAAACTACTGAATAAACAATGTTAGCCATCATATTCAAGAATGAATTCTAAATATAAATGCTGTAGCATGAAATAATATACAAAAACTTTTAAGCCAAAGGCATTACAGAAGGAAAAACACTAATTATCAAATTAACAAACTTTTAAAGTCTATCTAACCTTACTTCAAGCATAAAAACATCATACAGAATCATACAGCTAAACAACACAGATCATTAAACTATTATATGAACAGCAAAAAAGGAAAAGCATCAACAAATAAGCATGTCACTATAAATTAACATGAGGTAATGTCACTTGTCCTTATGAAAGTACTAAATTTTGTAAACCCTGTACATTAGAAACATTTGATTTTAAAAATGAAACAAACAGACAAGAATACAGTTACCTCAATGGCTCAGTGATTCTCTGAAGGTACACTAAGACAATGCATTTCCTTAAATATCTGGAATGGATTGATTCACGGTCAGCCTAACCCTTCTTCCAAAGCTTAAATATTCATCCATGCATATGCACATGTACATGCACATATACTTAAAGTCATAAAACAATACATTTATTAAATATATATTGACAGACTATGGTATAATTCTTTACATGTACACATACACAGAAAGACTACAATATTGAATAACCTCATCTGTGTCTTCCCTTTTCAGTAAAATGTATAACAGAGAAATTTGATGGGAAAAGAAATTAGAAAATCCTTAAGACAAAGAGAAAGCCTCAGAAAGACACTGTATTTAAAAATCATGCCCCCAAAGGATGAAAGATTATAGATTGTAACTTTTACCGTATATAAAAATTATTCTGTACCTTCTCAGACAAGCAAAGCACTATCTTAGAATGTATGAGTATTTTTTTACAGCTTTATGAGTTGTTTTTTTTATATTTTGGTTTTAAAGGATGTAGAAAATAGTCTCAAAGTACATTTCAATGAATTCCAGCTATACCCATAGATTTAAACCTTAATTTTAAAAAGTCAAGACTCATGATTCTAAGTATGATTTTGGAAACAAATTTTGTTTCAAACTGTAATATCCTTTATTTTTTAATGATTACATTTTAAGATAACTATTTGAAGTCAGTTTCCTGCTTTGCAACATCAATTTTTAAAAAGCTATGGGTCTTAAGTGAAAGAATATAAATTAATGCTAGTCCCCACTGGTGGATTTGAATATATAACTTGTTATTTAAAGAAACAACATGGATGAAACTTCCTGAAAGGAGTTTGATCTGAAGGGCAGCATAGATTGCATTCCCTTTGTATACCTTTATTTTTGCATCTGTGCTACATTTTTCTTTTCTCCATTGTGCTTCCTGCTTCCTCAGTTTCTCCAGGTCACTTAGCAGGTCAGTGCAGCGGGTACTTAATTTCTCATTTGCCTCCTCCAGGTTTTTTATAAGCAGTCTGGTTTGCTCTTCTTTACTCTGTACACACTCCTTCGTGTCCTGTACAACCGTACCATGAGGGCCGATAAACAACAACAAAACAAGGGTAAGAACTAATCAGCAAATATAACTGTGCAGTTTTATTCTCACAGCAGCTTCTTCTGTATTTGATGGCCAAGGTCACCTGGATACTTTTATTGGCCTCTTTTCATGCAGGTGGATGGGTCATATTTTTTCACTGCATGACAGCTCTGATGAGTACACATTTGCAAAGAGCCCATTAATTGATCAAGCTGCCTTTGATGCTGTCCCCAGCTATTTTTGAGACCCACACAGACATATCCTCCCAGACCTGGGTTTTATCAATTAATAATGCCAGTCCCATCAGAATCTAATTACAAGAAGCCACATATTCACACTCCTACTTTCTTAGCTCCATTTCCATCATTAACTATTTATCTGTAAGTTATAAAGCATGGAGTCTGAGCTTTAAAGCATCTTTAGCAGAGTTATACATGTGAGAAAACTGTATGGTACAGCAGAGCCTAAGGCAATTCCTCCTCCATGCCTGTCACTTTCTGTGCCACAAAGGCTGGCAAAGCTTAAAGGAGACTTCAAAGCAACAGTCCCAGAAAAACTATGGACAACTCACACACCTTAACTTCTTGACTTTTATCTTTAAATTTCTTCTGTAAGTCACTGAATTCTTTCCTCAAGAAATCATTTTTTTCATCCACTTTCATCTTCTGTTTTACAAGGTCATTTATTTCCTGTTTTAGTATTGATTCTCTCTGTGGAAAAAATTTCAATTACTGGCAAGCTGGTATAGCTAAGAAAAAAGTTTATAAACTTTAGCTTTTAATTGCTAATGTTAAGACTAACTTGCTTTCTTTGGGAAGTCTAATATCACATTTCTCATTTCCTATGACACAACCAACACACCCATGGATTTACACCTAAAATGTACAAGTATTAGTCTAAAATAAGAAACATATAAAAACTGAATACTAAATATTAAGCCACACTTAAAAACTTCCAGGATTTAAATGTGAAATAGATAAGATTTTACAAAAAATTTTAATAAAGAAAATATATGAATAGTTAAAATAAGATTCTCCTATTGAATGTTATATAGAAAGCTTTTAAGAATAAAAATTAGAGTCTGTGAAGGCATAAATCATTTCAAAAACAAAAAAGCAACTTTGTTTGGATGCTAAAGTATCTTGTCCTGTAGACAGAATATTCAGATAAAGACTACAATAACTTTAGCTAACTACTCTCACTAGTAGTGACAACTGATTGGAGAGCATAACCATATCTCACTTGTTAGACAGAATGAGTGTGGGTGTGCCAGGACATCCAGCCACTGTAAGCAAACTCCAGACACATGTGCCACTTTGTGTATATGGATTCATGTGGGTACTGGGAAATTGAAACTAGGCAGTTAGGCTTTACAAGAAAGTACCTTTAGCTATTGAGCCATCTCTCCAGCAACTGTTTACAGCTCTTCTTTCAGAAAATTTAATCCTTTCCCTTGTAACCTTCTATCTTCCTGGAAGATCATTGAATCTATAATTCAGCCCTGACAATGAGCCTACCACCAATCTCACGTTTGCTACTTTCTGTGTCATACCTCTTCAGGGTTATCCAATGCCACTTCAAACCAGCAGGCTATAACCCAAATCCATGTCCTGCTTCCATCTCTTTTCTAATCCTTCCCAAAGTAACAACTGTCTTGGAAGCCTATATCTTATCTTTCTCCTGTTTTTTGTTATAGCATAAATATTATTCAATAGTTTGGCTTATTTTAGCTTCATATAAATTAAATCATACTATGCATGTTCTAGTCCTTGCTCTTTTTGCTAAGCATATGTTTGTAAGTTTACCCATGTGGATGGACATGGCTATAATTCCATCATCTTGGTGTAGAAGAGTATGACTCTATTACAGGAATATGCTATGATGTATTTACCTAGCTCTTGTCAGTGTATGTTGCAGCTGTTTCCCATTAAAGGGGAACAAATTTACAAACAATGGAGCTATGAGCACTCACAAGCATGTTTCTATATATACAAAAGAAAAAATTATTCTCATGTAGTATTTTTCAAAGTACAGTCTATAATCGAGTAATGGGCCAAATTAATCATCGAGTCATCTTCAAAATTATAATGTAAGGGAAAATATCAAAATAAGATGCAAAAATTCTTAGAAAAACTTAGTACCCATTAAAATAAAGCAATAAAACGAACCCACAAAGTATATACATTTAAATTTTATGTTTAACATTAAAAACTTACCTAAATATGATAAAATTCACATTTGATATAAAATTAGTTTATGCCTAACATTATTATTTGAATAAATAACAACAAATATCAGATATTTTCATTTCATACTTCTGTATATTGGGTCATAAATGTACTTCTTTCAGGATGGAAATCATGTTAATAAGTCTCAAAAAGGATTTCATTAGATTATGTTTGTTTACAAGTAAAACTGTGAGGTCACAGGCTATATGCATTTCAGAAGTTCCCATTACTCCATTTCCCTATAACACTTAAGACTAAGCTGGAAAATTTTTACAAATCCAGTAGGCAACAGAATATACCTTTAACACTTATTTATGTTTAAATTATACCATATCAAAATGTGCCTATATGACTCAAACAACAAAAATAGATGCTTACAATTGGCCCAATCATAGTCCATATTCCCAGTCTTTTCTAAGACTTACCCTCCCTTGAGAGTCACCTTCTGCACCTCTATCCTCCAAGCTTGCCTAACTACTCCAGTATTGTGTTATTCCTGCCATTTCTGAATCTATATTCCTTGTATTATTCACTGACATACAGCATAATAGCTGGTCTTGGTAACTATTCCACTACATACTTCTTTTCTTTGTCTCTTGTCTGTTTTTTGTTATTGTCCTTTTGTTTTTCAAGGTAGGGTCTTCACTCTAGCCCAGACTGACCTTCAATTCACCATGTAGTTTCAAGCTGGCCTCAAACATATAGTGATATGCCTATCTCACCCTCCTGGGTATGAATGATAAATTAAAAGACGTAAACATTAAGACCCTTCAGATAAAAGATCTATGGGTTCTACCTTCAACAGAAGAAATGACAGGACTGGGGTGAAGTCTCAGTTGAAAACAGGTTATTATGCAAGCATGACAACCTGAGTTTGGATCCTAACAGCCCATATAAATGCTTTGCTTAGTTGTATGTACCTGCAATTCCAGAACTTTCTAGATGGAGAGAGGCAGATCTCCAGGATAAAGCTGGCTGGCTAGACTAACAGAATCAAATTTTAAAGAGAAAAACACATACACATACATGCCCACACACATATGAATACACATACACACATGCATGTACACCACACATATATATTATTGCACCAGAAAGAGAAATAACAAAAATTGACTATCCTTCACATGTTCTGGAATTCATTTAAACTTTAGGAAGAAGATGACACTAATCAACTGATTTAAGTTTTAGAAATATTTTCCCATTAAAGGGAGCTAAACTTACCAGGCATTGACAATATAAATGAGATCAATGGAAAGTTCTTTTATGAGATCACTTAATGATTTAATGTTTGGCACCTGAAAAAAGTTAGTAACTTCAAATACTAGATGTAAATCTAATGCATAAGTAAGAACAGAATAAAGTGGGTTATTGGCAACTCAGACTATAATATTCTGATAATTACTTGAACAAATGTGAAACTGGATTGTATAATCAGTGATGTTACAAAAGACATACATCCAATAGAAGAGCTGTGATTAAAACATACCAAAATGGGCTGGAGGGATGGCTTAGCAGTTAAGGTGCTTGTCTGCAAAGCCTAAGGACTCATGTTTAACTTGCCAGGTCCCGCCTAAGTCAGACATACATTGATGCATGTTCACAATGCAGCACATGTGCACAAGGGGATGCATGTATCTGGAGTTTGACTATAGTGGCTGGAGGCCCTAGTATGCCAATTTTCTCTCTCTCTCTCTCTCTCTCTCTCTCTCTTTCTCTCTCTTCCTCTCATGCACACACACACACACACACACACACACACACACACACACAAGCCCAGTCTGTTGGGCTTGCCTCAAATAAAAATTTTAAAAAACTCTCCAAATAATTTAATTCTTCAAAATTCAACATATTCACATTCTAATGAAACATATACTCAATGACCTACTTTAAGTGATTAGAGCACAGTTACGTACATCTAAAGTTAATTTCCTTTTAAAATTTAGCCTTATGGGAGCCAGGCAAGGTAGCCAATGCCTAAAACCCCATCACTTGAGAGTCTGAGTTAGGAGGATCTCTGTGAGTTGTAGGCCAGTCTGGGGCTACAGAGTGAGTTCCAGTTCAGCCTGGGCTAGATTGAGATCCTGACTCAAAAAAAAAAAAAAAAAAAAAAGCTTTATAAAACTTTTTTAACAAACCTTTTTGGATAAAGTAAATTTTTAATGGTCTGGCATAAGTTCATACTAAAATAGCAAACAGAATTCAGAGGAACCATAAAGCATAAAAGGTAATAAGAGAAAGTATGTCTGGAACAAATAATTTATTATGGACAAGCCAAGAAATGAATAATTCAAATCATGGTCAAGAGAAGTTTATGGAGTAAAAAGAGAATAACTATAAGTATTGAGGTATGGAAAGGGGAAGGTACAGCATAAGACCTAATATCCTACCAGGTAGTACTGAAGAAGCATAGTTAATTCATTTTTTTTTGGTAATTCACTTTTTAATGCTGAACTACTTTCAAAATGGACAAGAAAGTTTTAATTAAATACAGGGAATTAATAAAACCACAACTAAAACAATGGCAAGTGAAGAAAGAGGAAAAGGCTAAGAAAACTAATTGCAAATGAAAAGCAAAATTTTTTCTGAGCTTCCTAGACGGTAAGAAAAAAGGCAAATTCAATGTTAAACAGCAATCAGCATTTAATTAAGTGCAACACACTAAGCTATCTAAAGATATTTAGTACAATACAGAAGAGCAATTTGTAATGTAACCTATTTTATAATAGACAGGATGAGCGAGAATAGGATGAGCTCTACTCTCCACAAAGCTTGGGGAATGTTTACTTTTTGGTGGTTGACTTTTGTGGGGGTTTTCTTGTCTATTGTTACTTTTCGAAGCTACAGTTTGTTTTTGACAATGACTTGTTGAAGCTGACTGAGCCTTCCGCCTTTGCCTGGCCCCACAACTGGCAGTGACTGTGACCCCCACGGTAATGCCAGGAAGTCATACTTGGCCTGGAGACTGGGTGCAGAGGTGGCAGGGATGAGGGCGGAAAGGGTTACCCTCATCACCACTTCATCAACTGAGTCAACACCAAGCTCCTGTGGCTTCCATAACTGCCACATAGATCAACATGACTTCTATGGCTGCCACCACGCCTATATCTACCATTGCCACTTCAGCTTTTCCATCACCACCACTGCCAATACTGCTACTGTTGAAATGTCACCACCAGGACAATCACCATGGCTTCTACCCTGTCCTAACAGACACTGCCTCTACAGCTGCTGCACGTACTATCACCAGCTTCCTTTCTGGCTTGTAAGAGCTGGACTCCAGAATCAGGGGTGGCAGTAGTGAGCACCTACATCTCCCGACAGGCAAGTGTGCAGGGACCCAACACATGTGAGCAAATCTATGTCACATGCAAAACCCAGCACTAAGACTTAACAAAATACTATCAAGATGGTAGGTCACATGTGTCTAGAAATTGGTTTATTTCTTTTATATTTCCCAATTTGGTGAAGTACAGGCTTTAAAAATATGTCCTTAAATTTTTCTGAATGTCATTGGTAATTTTTCATATCTCCCTTTTCATCTCAAATTTAGTAATTTGGGTCTTTTTATCTTTGCTTAGGTTAGTTGTAAAAGATAAACAAAATTGACTGAAGCTTAACCAATGAACCAGATCTGTATTTCATTGATTTATTATTTTTCATTTATATTTCATTAATTTATACCCTGATCTAAATTATTTCTTCCTGCCTACTACTTTTTGGTTTGATTTACTATTTTCCAAGGCCTTAAGTTGCATCATTAAGTTATCTGAGTTCCTTATTTATTAAACGTATGTGCTTAGTGCTATAAACTTCCCACTTAGAACGGCTTTCATTATATCCCATAAGTTTTCATATGTTGTGTATTTATTTTCATTCAATTCAAGGAATCTTTTTTAGTTTCCTTATTGCTTTTTTCAGTGACCCCATTTATCATTCAATAGTGTGTTGTTTAATATTAATAAATTTATATGTCTTCAGTTGCTTCTATTTTTGTTGATTTCTAGGTTTGTTCCACTGTGATCAGATGCACACGCACCAAGTTATTTCATTTTGCATATATTTGTTGAAACCCATTGTGGGTCTTAATATGTTGTGTGTTTTGGAGAAAGTCTATAGGCTATTGAGAAAAAATGTATACTCAGTAATGTTTAGGTAGAATATCTGTTAAATCCATTCATTTGATCTGTGAAGTCTTTTAACTTCAATGATTCTGTGGTGTTTCTTGTTTGTATGTTTGTATGTGGAGGGGGTTCGCCCAGGTGATATGTTTACTAGTGAACAAGGAGAAATGAAATCACCCTGTACTACTGTGCTGAAATTAATCTGTGGATGAATCTCTATTAGTATTAATTTTATGAAAAAGGGTGCACCTGTACTTAGGGAATATATTTTTAGAATAGTTATGGCCTATTGATGCATTGTTCCCTTTCCTAAATGAGACAAGTAATTTAAACAGACTTATAACAAGCAACGAAATTGAAGAAATCAGTTTTTTAATTTTCCAATTGAAAAAAAAAAAAAAAGAAAAACATAGCCAAGTCCAGATGGATTCATTGCAGAATGCTACCAGGACTTTAAAGAACTGAAACCAATGTTGCTCAAATTATTCCATAAGACAGAAACAGAAGGAACACTTTCAAACTTGTTACAAGGCCAATATAACTCTAATGGCAAAACCAGATAAAGACACAATAAAAACTGACAATTACAGGCCAATTTCCCTGATAAAGACGATGTGAAAATTCCTAATGCAATACTTTGAAAGTGAGTTCAAGATCACATCAGCAAGATCACATTCTAGGATCATGTTGGCTTCATTCCACATGTGCAGAATGGATCAACATAATAATAAATGTTATTCATTTCAATTAATACAGAAAAGGCCTTCATGGGCTGGAGAGATGGCTTAGCAGTTAAGCGCTTGCCTGTGAAGCCTAAGAACCACGGTTTGAGGCTCAGTTCCCCACGGCTCACATTAGCCAGATGCACAAGGGGGAGCATGCATCTGGAGTTCGTTTGCAGTGGCTGGAGGCCCTGGCATGCCCATTATTTCTCTCTCTCTCTCTCTCTCTCTCTTCTCTCTGCCTCTTTCTCTGCCTGTCGCTCTCAAATAAACAAATAAAATAAACAAACAAAACTAAAAAAAAAGAGAAAAGGCCTTCATTAAAATCCAACATTTTTTCATGATAAAAGCTTTGAAGAGACTCATGATGGAAGGAACTTATGTAAATATAATAAAAGCTATATATCATAAAATATAGCCAACAATGTGCTAAATGGAGAAAATTTTTCAAGCACTTTCACCAAAGTTATGAGTAATACAAGGGTGTCCATTCTCTACTCCCATTCAACAGAGTGTGTGAAATCTTAGACAAATATGTAAGTCAAGAGGTATAAACAGGAAAGGAAGAAATTAGAGTATCCTATTTGCAGATGATCAAATTCTATACACAAGACCAGAAAGATTTTACCAAAATAAGAAAAAAAAAAAACTCTCCTAGCCAGGCGTGGTGGCACACGCCTTTAATCCCAGCACTTGGGAGGCAGAGGTAGGAGGATTGCCATCAGTTCGAGGCTACCCTGAGACTACATAGTGAATTCCAGGTCAGCCTGAGCTAGACTGAGACCCTACCTCGAAAAACCAAAATAAATAAAAATAAAAAAATAAAAAACCTCCTAGTGCTAATAATCAATTTCAAATAAGTGACAGTTTACAAAATTAACATGCAAATATCACTAGTTTTCCTATATGCTAATGAGACACATACTGAGATAAAAATCCCACTCAAACTAGCTTCAAAAATTAAAGTAAGATAGATGTGTCAGAATATCCCTAACAAAGGAAATGAAAGACCTCTAAAATGAAAATTTTAAAACACTGAAGAAGGAAATTGAGGAAGGTATTACAAGATAAAGAGCTCTCCCATGCTTGTGGATAGAAAGAATATTGTGGAAACCAAAAGCAATCTATAAACTCAAAGCAATTCCAGTCATAATCCCAGTACTATTCTTTACAAGTAGAAAAACCTCTACCCTAAAATTCATATGGAAGTGCAAAAGATACCAGAGAGCCAAATCACAACTGAGCAAAAGGAATAATACTAGAGGTATTACCATACATTACACCCACAGCAATAAAAAAGACCCTGATACAGGAACATAAAGAGACAGATCAATGGAGTAGACTAGAGAACCCAGATAGTACTCCCCACAATTACAACCACCTGATTTTTGACAAAGAAGCCAAAAATACACACTAAAGAATTCAACAAATGGGGAAATCGGAGATCTACATGCAGAAGGATGATGCTAGATCCTTGTCTCTCACCCTATACCAAAATCAACTCCAACTGGATAAAAGAACACAGTGGAGATCTACAACTCTGAAACTTCTAAGTAAAGCCCAGGGAATACACTACAAGGTAGAGGCATAGACACTTCCCAAAAAGGACTCTGATTGTTCAGAAAATAAGGTTAATAATAAACAAATTGGACCACATGAAATCAAAAGCTTTGTACAGCACAGGGGACAGCCAAACAAGAAACAGCCTATATAACAGGAGAAAATCTTTGCAGCCATAGATCTGTTAAGGAGTAAAATCTAGAATAAAAAAGAACCACATGTCTAATGCCAGAAGGTGCTACATGGGCAAGTGGGGGAAAATGACCAATATCTGTCTAAGCAACTCATGGTCTAACCTACTTAACAGCAAATAACCTGTCATCATGCTCACACAAGTGCAATAGTGGCACACAGCCATAGAGGGAAAACAACTGCTCTTGATTTGGCTAACTGATCCCCTCAGTGGAACAGGACCCATAGCTGGAGCTGGGAAACAAGTCAGAACCATATCCAAACATGAGCCCGCTCTCCATTATCAAACTACTACCAGTCGTGGGCTATAAGAGGGCCTACACCTATTAAATTCTCTATAAAAAAATAAGGGTTATCCCATTTGTCTGGTGCTAACTTTACTCTCCATTGGGGAATCTGCTTGTCTTTTTCAGATAGACGCAGATCCTAACGACAGAATCAACCCATCATACCTCGAAAGGGCCCCAGCTGAAACTAAGAATAATTGGCCAAACAAGCAAGGGTACTGCTTTCTTGGTGAACCAGGTACCAGCACAAGGGTGAAGGAGATCGACACAGAGAACAATCAACTCCTACCAAATCAGAGAGCCAGAGCCTCAGAGGCCCCCAACACCTCATCACTGAAACAGACCAAAAATGAACCCAAAATGGCTCAGGGAAATTTTGTGGAAGAGGGGGCAGAAAGAATGTCAGAGCCACACGTTGGGTCATGATACGCAGAGAAATTTCTCCTACCCATAAATGTGGGCTAACTCCACAATGCATGACCCATATACCTCAACAAGGAGGGGCCAAGGGGAGGAGGTAGGACATGGATGAGCCTAAAAATGGTACCAATTTGACTGTATTCACTAAGTACAAAACTAATTAATAAAAAAATTAATTAAAAAAACTAAACAGCAAGAAAACAAATAATAAATTAAAAAATGGAGTATAAAAGTGAACATAGTTCTACAAAGAAGAAATACAAATAGGTAATAAATTTTCTAGATGTTCAATATTCTTACCATCATGGAAATAAAAATTAAAACTTTTGTAGCCAGGTGTGGTGGTGCATGTCTTTAATCCCAGCACTTGGGAGGCAGAGGCAGGAGGATCGCCATGAGTTCAAGGCCACGCTGAGATTACATAGCAAATTCCAGGTCAGCCTGAGCTACAGGACACCCTACCACAAAAAAACAAAAATAAATAAATAAATAAAACTTCTGTGATCCCCTCCCACCTCAGTTAAAATAGCTATCTTCAAGAAAAACATATGACAACAAATACTGGCAAAGATGTGGGGAAAGGTGTAACTCTTATGCATTGTTGATAGACATGTACACTGGTGTAGCCACTATGGAAAATAAGACTACCGTATGTCAGGCTACAACATTCCTGGACATATACCTGAAGGAATCTATCCTACCACAGAGATAGATACCTGCACATCCATGCTCACTGCTGTATTATTCACATATCTAGGAAATGGAATCAGCCTAGATATCCATCAACTGATTGACGGATAATGAAAATGTGATAGATATATAATGGAATTTTATATGGTTGTAGAGAAAACTGAAATTATTAAATCTGCAGGAAAATGGATAAACTGAAAAATATTATACTGAGGTAAAACACCCACCAAAAAATCATGTATTCTCTCTCATATGCACATCCAAGGTTTGAATTTTTAGATTTGTGTATTAAAGTTGGAGAGAATATCTGCAGAGGCCAGAAAGCCAGAAGCCATGGGAGGGAGAGGGAAAAGAGATTTGAAAGGGGAGAGGTAATAGTAGAACATATATAATGTGAAATAGAGGGAGAAATGGGGAAGAGAGTTGAAACAGGGAAGGGGTGGTATGGACTGTGGGGAGGGGTGGATGAACCAAAATTGAGGAACAATGAAAATCCATATGGAAACCTCCTACTTTTTAAGCTAGGCAAAATACTGAGAGAAAGATCAAGTGTGTGAGAGAGAGAGACTTAATGGAGGTACCCTATATGGGTAAATCAAGCAGCTCCAGAAGCCATATGCTATTTAGATGAAAATCCCAGGGCTGCATATGAGATGACCTCCCTATGAATTGTTGGTCAAGGAGATCATAGGGGTCCCCAGAACAATATAGCCTATTGACACTGTACTTTGTTACCCACCAGAACTAGCTGGCCAGTCCCTATTGGTGCAGATACTACATGATCCAGATATAGGACACTGAGGGAAAAAGAAAGCTAAACTAAGCTGGAAGCATCCCTCCTGCTAGCTATCATTCACAGTGACATAAGGCACAATGAAGGCTGCTGGAGGAGAAAAGTCATTACTATATTCTCCAGTCCTATATCCAGCATATTACACAATTGATCTGCCAGATAAGATGCACAAAAACCCCATTGGTACAGAAATGTCATGACTATTGTGGGGGTTACCATCCACATTTTGATTGGATTTGAGGCCCAATCCACAGTATGAATTGCATGCCTAGTACAGTAAACATGGTCAAAAGCCCTTTGCTGGAGAGGTCAAAAGCCCTAGCAGGGGGACCTACGATTATTGCTTTGTATTATGTATGGTATTATGTGAAACTGCCCTCTATATATTTGCTTATACCTATACCTATACATTAGTGCTACTCTTAACCTTGGTCAGAGAAGGTTTTCCTTGCAGTGGGAAGTGGCTAAGGAAGAGACATAACTACTCTGTGTTCTGAGAATAAGTGATGGCTGAGTGTTCAGCATTTATATCACCCTTACCAAGGCTAAGGGAACATCAAGGAAGAGGGGGCTAAAAGAATATACCAGCTAGAAGATGTGGAAAAGTGCTGTGAACAGTGTTTTCTGGACATGGCATGGCTTATACACTCATGAAATTATAGTAACTATAGTTACTTGCCCAGGACCTGCAGAACATGGGACCCATCAACATTCTATCATGAATGGGAGAGAGGCTCATTATTTTCCTCCCCTCTGTGAGCAACTCTTGGCAGTTAATGGTTGCTTGCTACAGTTGCCCATTCCCTAGAAAGTAACCCTACATACTTGCTTATGCAAGCAACTCTAACTGATTTCAGTGAGAGTAAAGAAATGTCATGAAAGTAGGAGGGTTACTAGCTCATGAAAAAGGAGCACTTCATTTAGAGTGGGAGGTAGATAAGAGAGGAAATTGAAAAGGAGTATGATTGAAATACCTTATCAACATGTATTAAACTGTCAATAAATAAAATTTAAAAACATCCATCATAATGACTGTAGAAATTCTGCAGCCAACAGCTAACTCTAGACCTATGCCAACCTGTTCTTTTTGCCTATATTTATACCTCATGTCTTCACAGAGCCAATCTGGGAAAACTCTACCCCATATACTACCTCCTTGTGCTGCAGGTTAAAGCCCAATAAAGCCTCAGTGCAACAGTTTTCTGTTGTCTTGACATGATTATAATCACAAAATTAGCAGAGGAGCCCTCAGTTGGACGGGTATCACTAGGAGCAGGTAACACTAGAGCTGCTAACACTAAGGGCTGAGACCTCATAATACTAAAGGGGCTGTAACTTTCCTCTTCATGGTTTCTGAGTTGATAAAAGGAATTCTCTGCTGATTGGTAAGTCTCACCAAAAGAAACTGTATGGTAATCTTGACACTATTGTCAACCAAGTACAAGTGATAATAAGTGATTTAATTTCTATGACAGTTGTTCTGCAACTAGCTAAAAATTATCCACTTAGGATAATTTTCTAGCAATTTGACTAGATGCACAGTCAAGGCTTGAGCAAAAGGAATTGTCTCTCTAACTGATACTGAATTCCACAGATTAGAAGTCTTAGGGATGGGGAGCTACTTAATGTTATTCATTGAAACAACTAAATCTCAACAGAGGGACTTCCAGGTTCAGTCCAGAATAGAAGGATATCCAACACAAGAAAAAAGTGTTAAATGAAAATCCCCAATTCTTAGCTTCATCAGAGAATTGAGACTATTTGTCAAAGCCAAACTCCCCAAACTGAAGAGACAGATAGACAAATACAGAGAATAATGATTTAGGAGTACAAAAGACCACAGCAGAAAACTCCACAGGAACCAGTGCCAGGGTAGAAAACTTAATTGGTGGCTAATGAATTATTACACAGGCGAGTGGGGACAAGTCCGAAAGTTAAAAGTTCCAGGAGGCCCTTCTGAGGTATGATGGGGTGGCTCTCTCCTTAGGATCTGCATCTGTCTGAAAAAGAGAAGCAGATTCTCCACTGGGGAGTAAATTTAGCACCAGATAAATGGGATAACCCTTATTTTTTTAGAGCGATTTTAATAGGTATAGGCCCTCTTATAGCCCCTGATTGTTGGTAGCTTGATAATGGAGAGTGGGCTCATGTTTGGATATGGTTCTGACTTGTTTCCCAGATCCAGCTATGGGTTCCATTCCACTGAGCAGATCAGTTAGCCTAATCAGGAGCAGTTTGTTTCCACCATGGCTGTGTGCCACTATTGCACTTATGTGAGCATCACGACAGGTTATTTGCTGCTAAGTAGGTTAGACCATGAGTTTCTTGGACAGATATTGGTCATTTTCCCCCAGTCGCCCATGTAGCACCTTCTGGCACAAGACGTGCTGACTATCTGGGGACTTACCCTCTTACAGCTTCCAGCCATGTCACTCCATGTTATGTGTCAACCGCATATGGTGTCTTCAGCAGTAGGGTCTTACCACTAACCTTGGGTGGGCCATTAAGTACTCTGACAGAAATCTGTCATTCTTGTAGGAAACTTGTAGATCTCTCTGATCAAAAGCTCATTGTGGATGATAGCCACATGGTGGTACTGGGAGTTACAGGTCAGTGCCCAAGAGAAGGAAGAAAAAGATAAGTAATATAAAACAGTTAGAGAGGGATGGAGAGAGAGAGAGAGAGAAGCTGTAGAAGATTAAGGTCATTCTTCATCGTACCCTCTCCAGTGCTTTGTGACTCAGGTGTTCCCTCTAAGGGCCTGGTGAAGGTTCAACCATTTGGTCTGTCTTTTAGGATGTAGAGTTTTATAGTACTGTTGCCGTTTGGGTCTAGATTTGTGTCCCCCGCCCCCTCCTTTACCCTCCCCTCCCGCCCCACCCACCCTATTGTCCGGTCCCCAAGATGCTTGTTGGGTATGTCGGCATCTTGGGTAGATTCAGGTTAGGTGCTATAAATGAGTGAGACTATGCAGCGATTATCTTTCTGAGATTGGGTAAGTTCACTGAGAATGATCTATTCCAGGTGCAACCATTTTTCTTCAAATTTCATTGTGTCGTTTTTTGTTTTTTTGTTTTTTTTTTTTGTTTGTTTTTTTGTTTTTTTTTTACTGTTTTGTGGAATTCCATCATGTAGATATACCACATCTTAGTTATCCATTCATCTAGTGATGGCATCTGGGGTGATTCCAACTCTTAGCTATTACAAATTGAGCTGCTATAAACATGGTTGAGCAAATCTCTCTGGACTGAGGCTTGAAGGTTTTAGGGTACATGCCCAGTAAGGGAATAACTGGGTCTACTGGTAACTATAGTCAGCTTTTTTAGGAGTCTCCACATTGCTTTCCAAAGTGGTTGTACCATCTTACATTCCCACCAACAGTGGATGAGGATCCTTATTTCAAGATAATGGCAAAATACCATCAAGGTAACAAAACATTTTACAGAGGTGGCTGGATTCTCTGAAGGCCCAACTCAGTCCAATGCAAGTACATACCTATTGGTCTTTGGAATCAGGAGTTAAAAGGAAAACTTTTAGCAAGGCCCAATGCAGCGTGCAAAGATGCCATCATTTGTAACAAACTGTTTCCACTAAAGAGCAATGCTGGGGACAGTTGCATGCATAGGAGGCATTACTTTACCTAGCTTGTCATACTCCATAAATCACTGCCCATGAGCTGGTCCTTATCTTGAGGTGCTTCCCTGGGGCTGCCTTATATCTCCGCACCCCCAAAGGGTGTGTGTGGCCTGCCCAGGCTTCTCCATCCAGCCTAGGGCCAAGAGGGAGTGAGACTTCATTCTCATTTGTTTATCCCACTGCTCATCTGTTTCCAGGAGCCTAACAGGAACAGGTTGGCACTACTATTACACCTCCATTGTCCACTTCTGGCTGCTGGGAGGGCCCTTACCTAGGTGGAAAATCTCTACCCCTAGTGGACTGAATGTTGAGTTCTGGATTTCCCCTTCCTTTATACCAGAAGTCAAACTAAGGGGTATCTTTTGTTACTTGTTCCTTATTTTCTCTCTCCTAATTGTCTAACTCTTCACATGGGTTCCAAGTGTTTGGATAGCAGGAAGGGCTTTTTAACACACATCTAACTTGTGCCCTTTCCCTTTGTGGCCCCTAGCCATAAGAAATGGCAAGCCAACAAAACAGCTCCTTTTTGGACAGGCTCTAACTGCTACACCCTGTGACTCCATTCAGCTGGAAGAAGTTAAGGAACAGTCATTGTCCCATTTCCTCTAACAGTCGAGTTTCTTCTCAGTAGGGGGAAATTAAAGAGAAACAGGAGTACTATAGCATTTTACAGGTTTTCAGTCAGGGTCAGACGCTCAAAGAGGGAACAGGAAGATGGTATTCTGTCCATCTTGGCAAAACTGGATCTTGTATCTGATCCTGTCTCATCAAAGACAGCTGCCAGCGACAGCCCCAGCAGGAACTTCCTGTTTCTTCCTTAGCTCAGCCTCTCTGGGTCAGCCCCAAGTCCAGGAATAAATCATATTTTAGCCCCTCCTAGGTCAGCTTATCAAGTCCACAAACCAATCAACCAACCTTAATTTGATAACAAGTCTCACCCTAATTGGATATCTGATATATATAAAGGAGGTTACCCACATGGGCCAGCTCACTTTTCTCCGTGACAGCCTGAACACACATGTAAGTCTGTCTTTCCTCTTCCCACATAGCTGGGAAAATTAGAGTGCTTCTTCAGCCTTGGGATATTTTTCTGCTTATAATTTTTCAATGATATCTGAGTTTTTCTCTGTGTCTCAATCCTCTTTGGTCTTTTAATTGAAGATCTTTTGGTTTTATGCTTTGCCTTTCTTATATATAAGTGTATGTGCCTGTGATATTGTTTCTGTCTCTCCTCTCCCTTTTCATACAGGCAAGAAGAATTCTCTGACTTGAGTCTTTCAGCTAGCCTCCTCCTTGGACATTAATTTCCCCTACAATAACTTTTATAATTCATGTTTCCCCCTAAATAAACTTAATATTTCATATTCTAAAAAAAAAACAGATGACAAGCTAGGGCTGGAAATAAGGCATGGCTTCACAGTTAAAGGTATTTGCCTGCAATGCCTGCTGGTTCAGATTTGATTCCCCAGTACCCACATAAATCTAGATGCACCTAGTGGCGCATGAGTCTGAAGGCAAAAAACCTTGGTGTAACTATTCTCATCTCCCTCCTAATAAATTTTTATATCAAGCTAACATCTCCATTATCTTTTTTATTTTTTGCAAAATCTTTTAATTTTATTTATTTATTCATTTATGAGACAGAGAGAGAAAGAGAGAAGGAGAGAGAGAGAATGGGCATGCCACTGCAGTTAGTGCAAATGAACTCCCGATGCATGTGCCACCATGTGCATCTGGCTTAAGTGGGTACTGAGGAATCAAACCTGGGTCCTTAGGCTTCATAGGCAAGTACCTTAACCACTAAGCCGTCTCTCCAGCCCCCTCATTTTCTTTTTATCTAATTTCCCTGCCAAATCAGAGGCTAATGTAGAGGCTGCTGGCCACATGTTCCTTTTCCTTTGTAATTCCTCTTTTACACAAGCAAATTTCTTCTGAGTAGCCTTTTGACCTCAGTCACATATCTTACTATGCACATCAAGGATCACACCACATCCAGAGTAGTGTATACATTCTCTGTCCTTACATGCTTTTCTTGTGGACTTCAACATTTGCTGTATATCTGCATCAGTTTTTAGGACATCTTCATACTAATGTGGATGACCATACTCATCGAGCAGGTCTGCCACCTCTACTATTCAGAGGAAACCTGCAACCCTGAGATTGCTCTTATGGACATTTCCTCTATATATGGCACAAGCAACCATGACCATAGTAAAAAGGCTTGCCACTATACTAATATGGAAGGGGATAGACATAATGGGACTTCCCCAAGTATGTTCCCCTCTCAAGCAGTTCCTTGCCTGCATATCCACAGCAAGGGCCACAGGAAGCACCCTTTCCCAACTTCACTTTAGTTCTATCAGGTTTCTGTTGATGCCCCAAGCACTGTGTGACTCTTCTGAAAAGAAGATGAGTAGTGGTTGCTCCTCTGAGGAAGGGCATTTCTTTCAGACTAAAGGCTGATCCCATCAAAGTTCAAGTGAGTTTATTAGGATTCCTTACAAAGAATGGGTGAGGGGCTACTCACTCATAGGAGTGTGGTGACTCCAAAGCAACCTTAGCAGCAAAATCTCATCTCAGCATGGATGACAACCTCCTAATAGCTGCACAGGTGGAGTTCTTCCATCCCTTGATTTCCCATCCTCTAAGACCTCATGCATCACTGAATACAGCTTGCACATGCAACATCTAAAGTCCCTATGATCTAAGATTAAATTGTTATGATTTTTCCCAACTCCTACTCCTATGAGAGAACATCATTAGGCCCAATATGAAGAGCTTCTCATGCATAATCACAGCTACCACTGATAAAGATGGTGATATTTATTCTTCTAGGAGGACTGTACTACACAACAAAAAATATGATTGAAAGAACCCACATTGTTCCAATAAAAGGAGCATATTTAAAGATGGGGCAAAGAAAACTGGCTACTAAACAGGTTAGAACTATTTTAGAAGAAGTCAAGGGGGCTGAGGAAATGCCCCAGGGCACATAAGGACAAAGAGAGCCTTAAAGTGTATATGCATCAGATCCCCAGCCCCCACATATAAACCTGGGCATGACTATGCATGCCTGTGACCCTAAGTCTGTGGGGAATAGGAACAAGAGAATTGCTGGGGCTCGCTGGCTCAGTTAGTTTTACCAAAAATGACAGGATCATGCTCAGTAAAATACTTAGTGTCAAGGAAAGAAGAAGATCAATTGAAGA
The DNA here is from genome assembly GCA_036346955.1 of Dipus sagitta. Taxonomy (NCBI): domain Eukaryota; kingdom Metazoa; phylum Chordata; class Mammalia; order Rodentia; family Dipodidae; genus Dipus; species Dipus sagitta. The sequence continues at coordinate 85,703,564 of CM070770.1, read as the reverse complement.
GAATACTCAACATTTTCCTGGCTGTGCACAAACAGAAAGAAAGGAAGAAAAGACGAGGAAAGGAAGGAAGGAAGGAAGGAAGGAAGGAAGGAAGGAAGGAAGGAAGGAAGGAAGGAAGGAAGGAAAAAGAAGGAAGTAAGGAAGAAAGAAGGAGGGGAGGAGGAAGAGGGGAGGGAGGAAAGGAGGAAGAGAAAAAAAGAAAGAAGGAAGGAAGTAAGGCAGGGAGGGAGGGAGGGAGGGAGGGAGGGAGCTTTTCAATCAAACAATAGGAAAGATGACTAGAGGATATATCAAGAGTTAGTTGGACCCCCACCAATCATATGTTCAAAGCTGTGATGGTTTAACTCATTTAAAACATTTTGCCTAGCTAAGAGCTGTGTGTCACCCTGCTTGTACTAAGGAAGTGTTTCTGCCATCCAGCCACTTAAGTGTTCAGAATTCACAATGCAATAGGACTTAGCTACAATCTTGGCATCTTTCTTTAATACCAGCTTTGTAGACATATAGAATCCAAGATATGTGGGATCATGGAGAACCCCACCCAGATTTTATGAGAAGGTCTGAGAAGCCAAGCTATGTGCAACTATGCTAGTATCCCTGCAGAAAACCCCTGAAAGATCAATGTGTGATGCTGTAAGTGTAAAGACAAAGATGCAGTGACATCCCAAGGAGGTTAAATATGCCAGAACTTTAAGATCTCCTAAGAAAATTGAAGACAGCAGAATGAACCAACCCAAAGGAATAGCCATATGGGCTTCAAATGGCAAGGCTATAGTAGCTGCCCAAGTCCCCTGAAACCATTTACTGTGTCATGTGCCACAGATGCCAAATAGAGAGCTATGAGATTTAATGATTGCCCTACTGGGTTTTGTCTTACTTTAGTCCCACCGTCTTTTCTATGGCCCCATTCCTCATTTTTTGAATTGTAAATTTTATTCTGTGCATTTAGAAGTATATCATTTCCTTTTTGGTTTTATAGGGGCTCAGAGCTGAGTTTGACTTCAGTCTGAGAGGAGACTTTAAATTTGGACTTTTGAACAATGCTGGCAATAAGCCTGTGGGAACTCTGAGATGAATTAGATGTGCTTTGCAATTTGAGATGGATGGGAGACATGAGGACAAGGACAAAATGCTATGGTTCAAGTACAAAATATCCCTCAAAGGCTTACAGATTAGAATTTTAGCATGTACGGAAATTGGGGGGTGCTAAAGTTGACAAGAGAAGAAACGGTAATGCTTAACCTTGATTGTCAACTTGATTGGATCAAAAAGTGGTTAGGAAATTAGGAGTGTGCCCATGGGAGTATTTCCAAAAAGGATTAACCAAAGGAAGGGAGAATATTCCCTGAATGTAGGTGGCACCATCATATAGGCTGAAGGTCTGGATGGAATAAAAGGTGGGGGGAGAGAAAGATATCCATTTTCTCTGTTTAATGGACACCATTAAAGTGATCTGTTCAGATTTGCCATTCCCACCATATCATGACCGACCAAAACCTCTACAATCATAAGCCAGAATAAATCCTTCTTCCTTTAAGGTGCTCCTATTAGGTATTCTTTCACAGTGGTAACAATTGCAGCTAACATAGAAAGCTGAAGAATGGTCAGGAAAGAAAACCGAAACTCTAAACAAACTAAAATGTTATTTAAAGTGGAATCATTGGAGCACCAATTATAAGAAAATTTTATAAGAAAAACACAACTTTGGAGAAGCTAGAAAGTTCAAAGTAATATGTCATATTAGAATTTTAGGAAAAAGTATTCCATTGTATAATAATTTCATCTAAATATTATATGGCTATAAGGAATATAAAAATAATTTATTCTGTTATATAAGTTATCTTTAACTTTTAGTATGTTAGCAAACAATTTTGTAATAATAAAATCATTGGATAAAAATTGTCAAGGCCTTTTAACTGGCTAGCAAAGAAAAGTCATAAGAGCATATCATCCAGAAAACAAAAAGCTGCTTCCATTTAACCTTGAAAAATATTTTTCATTGCTGTTACTAAAATGTTTATATCTTAAAAAGGGATCCTGGAAGTACTAATCACACAGCTGTATTAATATAATGTTCACAAATCATATACAAACTACATACATATAAAATTTTATGTCATTGTATAATTTATTAGTTATATATAAAAGATACTGTACTCATTCAAAAATGCAATTTTTCTAAAGATACACTCGAGGGCTGGAGAGATGGCTTAGCGGTTAAGGCATTTGCCTGCAAAGCCAAAGGATCCTGGTTCGATTCTCCAGCACCCATGTAAGACAGATGCACAAGGTGGCACATGCCTCTGGAGTTCATTTGCAGTGACTGGAGGCCCTGGTTCACCCATTCTCTCTCTCTCTCTCTCTGTCTCAAATACATAAAATATGTTTAAAAAGTTTTTAAATAATTCCAGTTATTGCTGGTCTTTTCTATAACTGAAACCATTTGAAAATTTGTATCTCATAAGCAAATGATAACTAATAATAAAAAGCAAAGTAAACTAAGACAATGAATAGTAGATATTATTATAAAACTATAACATTATCTTAACAGTTTTAAGGAATTACTGTAGTAGCTACTACTTTTGGAAACAAAAAACAAGTTATAAACAAAGTCTAATAATTAAAGATTAACTATTATGACTTCAAAATAATGCCTTCATATAACAACTCTGAATTATCAATGAATATTATTATAAAAATCAATAATTTTAAAGATTTACTACCTGAAGCTAATATAGTGATGTTTAAAATTCTCAGCACACTACCAACCTGTTCCAATTCTTGTATTTTAGCATCCTTGACTTGAAGAATTTCTAGAACTTTTCTGTCTTTGGCTTCAGATTTCTGTTTTTCTCTAGAAAAACAAACATATCAGGAGCTTATTAATCATAATTGTAGGAATTCCTTCTGCTCTTATAATCATTTATTATCTGTTTGCTTCCTGGTGACAAAAATCAAACCCAGAAGCTCATGCATGCAAGGCAAGCACTCTACAACTGTCCCCAGCCTATAGCTAATCCCTTATATGTTCACATCCTGATAATGAACATCATTTTACAACACAGAAAATTAAATTATCTTGAGTTGACAGCTCTTTCATAGTTAATCAGAAACCATATGGCAATTGACAGCAGCTTACAATTGCAGACCACTAAGACAACTTCATAGTAACAGGACAGTGTAGATATATGATACACAACATTGAAAGGAATGACCATATAGTCATTTCAAAGTAGTTAATAAATTATTAAATCTGATCTTATTAATATAAACATTTTTATACACAGAATGAGGATTTAAAAATTGGGGGTTTTAAGGTAAAAGTGTCAAAAGAGAAAAAGTCAGAGATTTTCTGTCAATATTCCATACTTAGAAATTCTGGATTTCTGACGCCTTTCTACACTTACCTAGTGTATAAGAATGCTACTAACTACATGATAGTTATATAATTAAAGCATATTTCTCTGAGAAAAATTATAATATAAACATTGGCCATCTTCTAGAAATAAACAAGTATAGATGTAAAAGGGAAAAGAAAGAAGGTAAAGAAGAAGCAAAGGACTAGAGAGAATACATAATCTGGTTGATGTTGGTTAATTTGAATCACACATGGAAAATTACTTAACAGTGATTAATAGTTTTAAAAGACTTTAAAAATAGGTAAGATAAATATAAATCTGTGATTAAACCACCCTTTAAACAAAGAATTTACATATAAGAAAGAAAGAATCATAAGTAACACAGGAATAAATAATAAATAATAGATAAATAATATAAATAAGAAATGCACAGAGAAGGCAGAGATATCGGAAGGGACACCAATCAAAAAAAGCACACCAGTGTGGATAAGAGATAAGGTCAGGAGGTATTAACAGGTTATAAGACTATTTTGAATAGGAGTTTTAAAAATATTTACTTATTTATTTATTTATTTATTTATTTATTTGAAAGAGAGAGAAATTTGGTGTACCAGGGCCTCTAGCCACTGCAAATAAACTCCAGACACATGTGCCACCTTGTGCATCTGGCTTATGTGGGTACTGGGGAAGTACACTTGAGTGTTCAGGTTTCACAGGCAAGCACCTTAACCGCTAAGCCATCTCTCCAGCCCTTGAACAGGATTTTAATAAGTTAATATAATAAGCTCACAATTCATTCTTACTTCTCTACATGTATAACCTTAATTTTTTAAAAAGAACACACACAGTAAATTACAATGAGTAAGAACATTCTGATAATCATAAAGAAAGCAAACACAAAGCAGTGAGTGGGATAAAGAAGCAATCTTTAGTAGTCAGAGTGGCAGGGGCTTGTCTTCTAGAGATAACAGGGAACGGAAGCGCTTTGTTCATGTGTAAAACAGCGACTCACTATTTGAAACCAAGACTAGAAAGGGACTCCTACTCATAAGTCAATGAATAGAGGCTTAATTAAAAGAAAAATAAACTTTTTCAACTTTTTGTAAAAACTAAGGCTTATGTGAAAAGTCTAAAAATGTAAAGGTTTATAGAAAGATACAGCACCTCAGTCAGTTGTTGGATAAAAACACCCTCCAGCTGTAGCAAAATTCCTATGTCAGTGTTGACAAAGAGCCCAAGTTACCAATATAAAACCTATTGGAGGAAGGTGGGTTGAGGTTGACAACTAAGCGGCCACCATAAAATTTCTAGAGAGTAAAAGGCATTAGACAACAAAGAATAATGGAAAAGAGGAAAGTAACAATAACAACAATCTCTCTCTCTGGTTATAAAAAAAAAAAAAATCCCAAACACATGAACCCACATACTCCAGCATTTGAGCTTAATAATCAGAAAATGCAAACATCTAGACAAAATGAACGAAAGTCATACTGAAAATGCACATACATAAAATAAGTTAAGGGCCCTTAAAAACCTGTGAGTACAATGGTACAAACAAAAACAAACAAACAAACAAAAAAGAAAGAATAGGTAGATTTAAAGCATCTTTAAAATTTTTGAAAATAATCATAATCACTGAAGCAACAACTAAATCAAAAAAAGCTAGACACAAAAAGTGAATGAGAAGACTGAAGGATATTAATGAAGTCTTCAACCAAAATATTAGAGAAACAAATGACAGGTCTAGAGATATGATGAAATAGTTCAGACACATGGGTTTGTTTTAGTGGAAAACTAACATAACGTAATAGCTAATAATGTTTTAGAATTAGGTAGTTCTCAGATTGGAAGAACACTTACCAAAATAAATAAAAATATCTTTAAAGGGGCTAGAGAGATATCTCAGTGGTTATGACAGTTGCTTGCAAAGCCTAATGCCCTAGGTTTCAAGTACCCATGTAAAGCCACATGCACAAAGTGGTACATGCATCTGGAGTTCATTTGCAGTGACAAGAGGCTCAGGCATGCCCATTCATTCTCTCTCCCCTCTCTCTTTCTCTTTCTCCCTCTCTAATCTCTATCTTTCTCTAGCTCTCCTTGCAATAAAAGAAATCTAAGGAAAGGAAGTGAGGGCTGGGGAGATGAATAGGCATGTAAGAAGACTTGGTGCACAAACATGAGAGCCTGAGAGGGCCTGATTTGTCTTGAATTCAATTCCCTAGCGCCCACATAAACAGCTGGGTGTGCCCATGCATACCTGCAACCCCAGTCCAATGGGGAATGGAGCAATGACTCAGAGAAGCTTGCTGGCCAACCAGCCTTACTGAAAAACAGACACTCTAAGTTCAGTGAGATACTCCATCTCAAAGAAACAGATGGGTGAAAAATAGAAGAAACCCTACATTCTCCTCTTGCCTTCTGCAAACAAACATGGGGCTCATACATTTGCGCACACACTAAGTAGCTGAGGGAAAATAGGGTAGTAGGGTAAAATAATGCATGCCCTTATAAGTTTATGAAATTTGGAACTAATTATCAGTGAGACAAGAAAGCAGCAAATTATTTTCAGCCAAGAAATAACAGTACACATTAATATTCTAATGGTAGCATACTGACTAGTAGGTTGAAGGCAGGCCCTGTGGATCAAGAATGAGAATAAAAACACATTAGAAAGAAACAGTAACACCCTCGACAAATACCTCAAAACCTCAGGTAAAACAAAACAAAACAGGTGAGGTGATGGTGACATGTGATAAAAGTTCTGGATATTTTGAAGATAGAGCTAATAGGATTTCTTTTTGCATTAGATATGGGGTACAGAATGGAGAAAATATCTCCAAGCCTTTTGTCTGAGCAACTAGAACAATGAAATGGATATTATCAGAAATATAGAACAGGAGATAGGTAGACACTAGAACTATGGACTAAATATGTTATTTCCAAGATGCCTTAATCAAAACCAAAGAGCAAGTAGTTGGATAAGTCTCAAATCATTAAGGGAGTTACTGGTAAGACACATTGTAGGTGCCATCCAAATGTATTTTAGACCATAAGCACAGATGGTATCATCTAGGAGTGATTTTTGGATAAACAAGTCTGAGGACTGTGTCCTGGGGCATTCCAACGTTTATCGATTAATGAGATAGGAAGGAAGGATACTAAGACATGCCAGCAGTGTAACAGAAGAATCAGATGAGGAGAGTAAATAAATGAAGTATTTCTATAAGAAAGGAATGATCAACAGTATTGAATGCTACAAATAAGTTAAAGCATATAAAAAACTTAGAACTTAATGTTGGGTTTCACCAGTTAGATCACTGGTGATCTTGACAAGAGCTGTTTAAGGAGAATTGTGGGTATAAAAGCCTAATTGGAGTGAACCCATGATGGAAAGAAAACAAGGGGATAATGATAGTAAAAGTTCTTTTTCTAAGGTATTCTTCTATTTTAAAAAGAAATCCAAATAAAAACAGTAGGTTAAGAGAATTATGAGATCAAAACAGAATTTTCTGTTTCTGAGGATGGGAGATACGATGTATGCGTAAGCTGACAGGATCTAGGACAGCGAAAGACACAGGGCAGGTTGAGGGAAGACCAACACCCAGAGTCCTTAAGGTATCAATATATACAATCTGTTTGGAATGAGGAGTATAAACAGTTCTTCAAACAAATAGAAATGAGCATAGACTCAGCCATTTTAAGTACATATGGTTACAGGAAGGAGTAAAAGTTTTTTATGTGTATTTTAAATTTTTCCATTATTTTCTTTCTTAAGATAATTCATTTATTTATCTATTTGAGAAAGAAAAAGAGGCAGATAGAGAACGAATGAGCGTTCCAGGGCCTCTAGCCACTGCAAACAAACTCCAGACGCATATGCCACCTTGTGCATCTGGTTTGCATGGATTCTGGGTAATTGAACCTAGGTCCTTAGGCTTTGCAGGCAAGCACCTTAACCATTAAGCCATCTCTCAAGCCCCCTTTTTTTCCATTTTTGCTGTTTTCCATAGATGTATTTTGATCTTATTCCCCAATTGCCTTCTCTTATCCTCTCCCCTCCCATTACCACCCTTCTTCCCCATTAATCCATATCCTACTCTCATGATTTTTGGGGTTTTTTGTTAACCCATTAAGTTAAATTAGGACTGCTTATGTGATCATGGGTGGAAGGTTATTTACTGTGGGACTGCTTATGTGATCATGGGTGGAAGGTTATTTACTGTGGATATGCAATTTACCAGTAGCCATACCACTGATGAACTCAACTTCCCCTCCTTCCTAGCAGTCATTAGTTACTCTGGGAGACCTGGGTCTCACCTATCCTTCCCCCCAAAGATTGTCAGGTGATGATAGCTCAATCGTATACAGGAAACCACAGATACTATGAGTTCATGAGTATAACGGTAGTCCATCTAGTATCCAGATTATAGCATTTCACAGCCCACCAACACATCCTCCTGCTCTTGCATTCTTTATGCCCTCTTCTCCCTGAGGATCCCTGAGCCTTGGAGGGGAGGTTTACATGTCCTCTTTGAAGCTGAGCACACAGTGTCCACTTATTCTCAGCAAATTGCCAGCAACGTATCTCTGCATTTACCACCAAGCTACAAGTGCATCCATCAGTTAAAAGTTACAAGCCACTGGTTCAAATAGTTTGCCAAAGGTTTAGCATGAGTAATTATCTAAATTAGAAATGCAAATTCTTTAGCCCACCTTAGATACCCTGAATCAAACTGAAAAAAATGACAGCAATCTGTGTTTAACAAGGTGCTATGGATTGAATGTATCTGTTTTGAACCCCTAATACTAATGGTAATGTGTGGTGGGGGGCATTTAGGAAGTTATTGGGTCTTGAAGGCAGGGCCTTCATGAATCATTTTAGCACCCAATGAAAAAGATGTGGCAAGATGATCACTCCCTTTGTCATATAAGGATATAGGAAGAAAGCAGTCATTGTGTAAGACAGTAATCTTGTTGTTACTTCAATTTTGGACTTCCCAACTTTGATAATAGTAAAAAACAGTTTTTCATTTTTTACACCATCCCACCAGTGGCATTTTGATACATCCTTAGACACAAGGCCGCAAGTGATTCTGGTACACACTCAATTTTAAGTCACTGAAATAACAATAACTCACACAGCTATTAAGACACTCTCAGTACTGCAATTATGAATCATAAGTTAAATATAAACAACAAATAGAATATAAGTTTAAAGATCTAACTCAATGATGTTTTATAACAAAAAAATCTAAAATTGACCACTTTATAATTTTGAAATTGGAAAAGAAGTCACACCTCAAAATCTTAATGGAAATACATCCAGCAGCTCCTCCTTGTGGTATAGGATATCTAATATTTTCAATAAAAGAAAATGCTCCCAACAGAAAACTCTGTTGCAACATCAGTATAATACCTTTTACTTAGAAAAATAAGATGGAAAAAAATGTTATTTTCAGTTTAAACATTACCAACCTATCTAGACAATTCAATTAATACATAGTCTATGTATTTACAAGACATTTTAAAAGGTTCCTCAAAAAAAAAAAGACACTGTCAAGAAGCTGATGATGATCAATGACTGAGACACACTCCTGCTCAGCTAATTAGAACCACTGATGTGCAATGATGATGAGAGCTAAGAGTATCTGCAGACTTCTTCAGGATGAAAAATGAAGTGAAGAGAGCCTGTCAAATGTGTACAAGCTTGAAGCTCCAATCACGTTTCCCTGGAGCACTACCCATTTAAACATTTAGCATTGCTTACTTAGTCACATGAATTACCTTGCTAACTTTTGCCATTTTTCTAAACTCAAAAGCCTGAGAAATTATTCTAAATCATTAAGAAACAAAATTTTATTGTGTTATACTAGACCATGTCATATATTATACAAAATGACAGAATCATATTTTCTGGGTTTGAGCCCATTTTTAATGAGATGTCAGAATGAAATATTAGAGTCTAAAAGAACATTTAACTGTAAATGAGATAATGATATTGGTATGAATTAGAAAACAAAGAAAATAAAAAAGCTAAACTTACTGAAGTTGATTATTCTCAATTAACAGATTCATAATAATGAACAAAATGAAGCTATTTGGACTCTTTTTTCAATTAAACCTATCTAATAAAAACACAGATTTTATACATATTGTTGGCTTTCAATTTGTAAAAATATTCCTAATTTCTAGTTAAATATTTATACTCCAAAACAGGAATACTGATAAAAATAAAGGTGTAGAGAAGTAAGAATTATAATAATACAAAATTCATTATAATTTTATTCATAAAATATTTTGTAACTATGTTCTCACAGTCAACATGCATTATCAATGACTATTGTGATAGTCATTAAGTAATCCACTAATATAATAACTTGAACAAGAGTTTACAAAATATTTTAAATACAGACTTTACTCCACAGTAAATATAATTATGAACTAATTATAATTATTCAGAGTATAATTAATTACACTCTGAATAAAAATAATTTGATGAATCATAATATAAATTAAATCTTTGACATTAAATGTTTTAACTATTTATTTATTCTTAAAATATGTATTTTGTTTCATATAGAACTAGGTTTTTATAGCTATTTATTTAAAACTATCATATATTAAGCATAAAATAAATACTTAGCATTATATCTGAAGGCCAAAGCTTTGGATTTAGAAATAAACAGACTAGAACACAGAATAAAAACAGGTTAGACCATCTGACTTTGTAAATTATAGTATACTGATAAATACTTTTTAAAAAGTTCAACATATAAACAAACTATATATTGAATGTAACTGCTCATATTAAGGCATTACTAAATAATCCTATAACAACTATTCTTACTTAATAAGTTCACTTTTAAAGTTTAAACTTAAAAAAGCATTTTCCATTCTATAATTAGAAATTAAATGACCACTTTCCAATTTTCCTATTCTTTTCTATTAGCTACAAGCCCAGATATTTCTTCATGTATGCAACATTTGCTATACAGAATATTCATGGTAGATCTGGACAAAATTGTTTATTAAATGCCTTTAATAACTGTGTAAATATTTCTCACTCAGAATTGAAAGTCTTATAATATTCAAAACTATCAGCACTTCAGAGCAGACTGCTTTAACATCTGCACATCACCAGGCATGCCCCCAAGGATTTTTAATTGATGCCTGCCTGTGCTGAATAAAGTGCTAACTTGCACCTTGTACTGTAACTGTGTCCTGAGCAGCCATCCAGTTGGTACAACACCAGCTGAATTCCCACAGGCCACTGCTTGCTCAGGCCTGACTGCAATTATCATGTCAATATTTTGTGCTCTGATATGCAGATATGCATATATATTTCCTTCTCCATGGAATATTGACTTATATTCAATGTTTTGGGAAATTTTAATGAAATCAGAATAAAGTTTCACTAAATGAAGACAATAATGATTATTTTTCCTTGAAAACAAAGGTAATGTTTCTCTATTACCTTCTACATGTATAAAAGTTATATTTTTAAAATAACTATTCAATATTATATTTTTACAATATTAAACTTAAAGGTCTTCATAAAAGTTAAAAGATTCTTTGTCAAGCTTCTTGCATCTAATGTAAAAGTTCAAATGTATTTCTTCACACTTTATTGCACGTTCTCTCACCTTGAACATTACAGTGGTTCCAATTAACCATCTTTCTGTTAGTTCCCATGACCATCCATCCATATCTCTGCCTAGACATTCATAACTGTTGCAACAGGAAAAATGCTCAGCAAAAATATATTTATGCCCTGAGTGGAACAGCCTAGCAGCAATGCTGCCAGATGGCAGAATTCTGGCAGCTCCACTTCTGGGGTCTCCAACCAGCCATGCTACTGCCATGCTCCAAACTGCAACCTCTTTGCAGCCTGTGTTGGCTTAATACACACAGGACAATGCACAGCCATATAGCAGCTGTGCAACCCATGTGTTTCGGGGTAGAATGGAGCAGCAAAAAGGTTTTCCAAGTGATGAGAGTATATAGTAAGCATTATAGAAACAGCCTGTTCATCAAGCATCTAAACTTTTAACTCTAAATGTAAATGTAAGATAATCCCTCATATTCTATACAATTAAGTATCTAAATACAAATTTCTAAAGGATATCTTATCCTATACCTATCCTAAGTAAATATATCAATAAAAACTAAAAGGTATCTTGAATATTATATTCCTTTTCATGATTCCTATTTTTACTTGAGTTATCTCCAAGGCATAAAAACGGGCAGGAGGGCAGGGAAATGAAACATAGGAGAACGAATTCAAGAATAACATAGTATCAAGCCTACCTAAAAATTTAAAATAGTAGAAAACAAACTGTGTTTCCAAAGCAATGATGCAGCATTTATAAATGAAAAAAAATGAAGAAAGCAATCTCTGCTTAAGCATAATTGTGTGTATATATGAAAATAAAAATGTGATCATTTGCAAATCATGATGTTAGTCAATTTGAGATTACAAAAACATTCTGAATTTGAGATTTCAAAATTCAAATACAACATATATCATTTCAGGGTCAGTAAATTGCAAATAGAAATCTAATATTAAAGAATAACAATATCAGAAAAGCTGAGAGTTATTCCTGGAAGCCCATTATAAAAAAGATGTGAATTGATTTTTTTCAAGACTCTACATAAACAAATTAAAAAGAAACTTAAAATGTAGCTTCAGAGAATGTGGTGATAATACTACTCTTATGATTTGCTAGATATTATTAGAATCCCTGTACTTGCAATTAATTCAAAACAACTCTATTATTATTTTTATTCTGTATTTTAAAAACAAGAGATTTTTAAAATGAACATATTCATATGTTTCCCAAGTCACACTATGCAAACCAAGATTGAAAACCAAGTAGCCAAGCTCTACAGCTAGTATTCTTAATTGCTAATCATTAAAAGTAAGTTCTTTTCACACCTGAGAGTAAGGTGCAATTAATGATGTGCAAATTTTCCCTAACAATCTTTTTTTTAAAAAATTATTTATTTATTTATTTGAGAGTGACAGACAGACAGAGAAAGAGGCAGATAGAGACAGAGAATGGGCACGCCATGGCCTCCAGCCACTGCAAAGGAACTCCAGATGTGTGAGTCCCCTTGTGCATGTGGATAATGTGGGTCCTGGGGAGTGGAGCCTCAACCCAACGGGGGGGGGGTCCTTAGGCTTCACAGGAAAGTGCTTAGCTGCTAAGCCATCTCTCCAGCCCTCTCTAACAATCTTTAAACTATAAAATTGAATCTTAGGGGCTGGAGAGATGGCTTAGAGGTTAAGGTGCTTGCCTGCAAAGCCTAAGGACCTATGTTCGACTCTCCAGATCCCACATAAGCCAGATGCACAATGGTGAGGCAAGCACACATGCTCACTAGGTGGCCAAAGTATTTGGAGTTCAAGGGTAGTGGCTGAGGCCCTGCCATGCCAATTCATTTTCTATCTCTTTCTCTCTTTCTTTTTCTCCCTCTCTCTCTCAAATAAAAAACTGAATCTTAGATTTAAAAAAAATGCAAAATATTCACCTTTTCCAGCTTACATTCTCTCATACAGTACTTTATTTCAGGTGAATGTCAGAATTGCCTGTCAAGCTGTTTTAACATTCAGATATCCCAGGCTCATCCAAAACCTTGGTAAATCAGAATTTGATACAGGCATGGATGATATAACCCAAGAACCTCTTAATTGAATCCTCAGTTTGGTGAAAGAAATATTTATATAAGTAGTCTTTTTTCCATGAGTACTCAGTTAAAATTAAATATAACAAGGCTGGGGAAATGTCTCATTGGATAAAGTGTTGGCCATACAAGCATGAGGATCTGAACACACACCATGCCAGAAGTAATAGTAGGCATCTGTAAATCCTAGTATTCCTGTAGGAAGATGGAATGAAGACACAGGGGAAATCTGGGAAGTTCATGGGCCAGTTAGCCTGATAGATGAATGGTCCACTGCCTTGAACAAAGTGGAGGTGAGGACCAACACCTGAGACTGTCCTCTGACCTCCACATGCATGCCACAGCACACACACTTGCACTCACACAAAAATACATGCACATAAGATGAAGAAAATGGTCCCACATTACCTTTGAATAAAGTTTGACCATTTGAAAGGATTTTTAAGTCTTACTGTGATTTTTCAGTAGATATTAGTAAATAAATTTTAAATTAAATTAAAAGGGCTGGAGAGATGGCTTAGCAGTTAAGGCGCATGCTTGTGAAAGCTAAGGACCCAAGTTCAATTCTCCAGGTGCCACATAAGCCAGATGGTGGCATATGCATCTGGAGTTCATTTGCAGTGGATAGAGGTCCTGGTGTGCCCATTCTTTCTCTCTCTCTCTCTCTCTCTCTCTCTCTCTCACTCTCTCCCCTCTCCTCTCCTCTCCTCCTCCTACCCCTCCCTCCCTCCTTCCCTCCCTCCCTCTGTATCTAATAAATAAATAAATAATAAAATATTAAAAAAAAATAAAAGCAGCAAAGGATACAGAGAGGAGGCCAGTCAGCCAGCCAAGTATCTTTCATTTTGAGCAATATTCTAGGTCAAACTATGATAAGGCATGGTTATGCTCTCTTTCCAAGTAATTAGGATGACTTCTCCAGCAACCTTGGCTTTCAGGTAACTATTTATTAAAGCCTAATTCCTTAAAATCAACATGAAACATTCCAGGTTTTTTTTTTTTTTTTTTGAGAGCGACAGACAGAGAGAGAAAGAGGCAGAGAGAGAGAGAGAATGGGCACGCCAGGGCCTCCAGCCACTGCAAATGAACTCCAGACACATGCACCCCCTTGTGCATCTGGCCAACGTGGGTCCTGGGGAATCGAGTCTCGAACCGGGGTCCTTAGGCTTCGCAGGCAAGCACTTAACCGCTAAGCCATGTCTCCAGCCCACATTCCAGTTTTAATCTTGAATTAACAGTACCATAAAGGAGTAAAATACTAGAAAGTACACACTATTTGTCTTTTACAAGGCATTCTGTTTAACCTCTTTTTCCTGGCTCAGCCTACTAATAAAAAATTTAATATAACTAGGTCATAACTAATATCATTATTAAAGTATTAAAATAATTCATCTAGCTTCATTTTTTCCCTAACTTACTAAGTCTATTGTCCCCCTAGGTTGTAGGTAAAAACCTGTCATTTAGATCTACATCTGGATTTCAAATTCTGACTCTAACATTCACTAGCTACTTGAGTTTATGCAAATAACTTAATCTTACTATATTTTAGTCCCTTCATCTGAAAAAGAGAAATAAAAACAGAACCTACTCCATAAGACTACTATGAGAATTCAGTATGTGGAAAGCACTAAGAGTTAGGCACTGTCCATAATAAACATTTGAAAATATAAGCTCAGTTTAATACATGCAGAAAAAAATCACACATTAATATAGGCCTTCATTTTCTTCCCAGTTAACATTTCAATTTGGTACACTCTTATTTCTCTCAGTATTGTGTTCAAAAAACATATTTATAAATGTTACATAAACCAATTTATTCAGTCATTTTTCCATGAACTCCCTTTTATTGTATATTTTAGTTATTTATTTGAGAAAGACAGAGAGATAGAGGCAGACAGAGATAGTGAGTATGGGTCCACCCCGGCCTCCTGCCAATGCAAACAAACTCCAGAAGCATGCACTACTCTGTGCATCTGCTCTATGTGGGCATTGAGGAACAGAACACAGGACATCAGGCTTTGCAAGCAAATGCTTTTAATTGCTGAACCATCTCTTCAGCCTACATAAACTCTCTTTTAGATAACTTTCCCATCAAGAAAAATATTTATTATTGCTGTTATTTCACCATTGCTAACTCATTTTCTGAAGAAACTGCTAATCAGACAGGATTCTTTATTTTAAAACACAGAAATTAGGACATCACTTATGCCAAAACTCGTATGAAACAGTGAGGGTTCCCAAGGGTGTTATAGCAAACATAAAGGGGCACACAGGATATTTTAACTATCTATGGGACATTTAAATACTTGAAGACTGTAGACTACTAGGTAGAAGTTCAGTTTCAAGGTTAAATAGCACTGCATTCCTTTCAGGGAATCATATCTTTATGACGCTGGATTTCTTACAAAGCTGTTTCAAAAGGCAGAAAGCAAAAAGTGAAGTGAAAGATTAAGACCGATTGCAAAGTTCAAGAACTTAGCATAGTCTATTAATATATAATTATGATTAAGAGTAAGAAAAGGATTTTATGTTAATGCATGTGTAAGTTGTCAGAACATAAATACTGAATGGAACTGTTAGGTGTTTGCTCCTTGCACTGAGACTCTGAAACAAATTACTGACATACGAAGAGCATGATGAACTGAGACCATTTGAAATCTAAGTTTTTTTTAATTACCAAATATTTAACTGATTAAGAATATGTTACTAATTGAAATTTTTAAATAATAATTCTTTTACTAAACTCATATTTTCTATAATTATACCTCTACTCATTCTCACTCATATTTTATGCTACCATGTCCTACACAAACCTCATTAGTTCTTCAGGCTCATAACTTCATCATAAATTCTAAAATTCAAACTAAGAATATAAAAAGTCATGTATTAAAAAATAAATCACATTATCTCAAGGTTAAATGGAGACAATTTGGCAACAAGAATTTTATTGATTCAGAATTTCCAGGTATCAGTATCATTGCATATGTCAATTAAAACTACTGGTAGAGAAATACTGGAACAAAGATTAAAAGTAAATGCCATAAACATCAAACAAACTCATATGAATAAGTTAATTGCACACATGAACAAAGTCAAACTGTATTTTTTTAGTGCTAAGTATTGAACACAGCCTCACACGTGCTCAGCACATTCTTTACCTAGTCCAGCAACATTCCTTTAAGGAATGCAACAAAAATCAAATATTCAATAAAGTAAAATTTATAATGTACAACATCCAATGAAAAATTACAAGATATGCAAAACAGTAGAAGCATATAATCCAGCCGGGTGGGTAGCACACACCTGTATTCTCAGCACTTGGGAGGTGACAGCAAGTGGATCAGGAATTCAATGCCACCTGTGATGAGTTTGGAACTAGCCTGAGACATACGAAATGACTAAAGAGAGATAGGAGGAGAAGGCAGTGAAGTGCAGAACAGGAAAACGAGGGGAAAGGTTGGAGGAAGGGGGAAAGAGGGGAAGAGGCAAAGGGGGAAAGGGAAAAGGGAAAAAATGAAGGGAAGGCAGAGGAGGATAGGGGGAAGAGGGGGAAGGGAGAGGAATGGAGGGAAAGGGAAGGGGAAAAAAGGGAAGGGAGGGGAGAGGAGGGGAGGGGAGGGGAGGGGACGGGAGGGTGGGAAGGGAAGAAAGGGAAGAAGAGAGAAGGATGGTATGGAACATATCTGTAATCTAGAGAAAACCTTATAATTCAGATAATGGAATTAGGAATTTCAAGTATCTTGAAACAGCTATTAAAAAACACCAGACAGGGCTGTAGGGATGGCTTAGCGGTTAAGATATTTGCCTACAAAGCCAAAGGACCCAGGTTCAATTCCCCAGGACCTACGTTAGCCAGATTCACAAGGAGGCACACGCGTCAAGTTCTTTTGCAGTGGCTGGAGGCCCTGGCGCACCCATTCTCTCTCTCTCTCTCTCTCTCTCTCTCTCTCTCCCTCTTTCTCTGTTAAATAAGTAAATAAATAAAAATATTTAAAACAAACACCAGACAGATACTCAAGGAAAAATATTATCATAACCTACATACATTTGAATTTTAAAAACATTTAACTTTTATGCATAAAAATGTGATAGAAATTGGGGAGACAGCCTAGCAAGGACCATCAAATTAGGGTTTAAGCAGGTAGCCTGTTAAGAAAAGATGTCTTGCAAAAATTGAGAATGTGGGAATCAAAGACCCTGTAAAATAGATGATAGTATTTATAATTAATATGAATAGAAGGGTAACCAACAGAACAGTTGAATATACTGAAACTCAAATATTTCACACAAATATATAAATTAAATTTAGCAACTTTGTGTTCGCTTCAGCAGCACAATTACTAAAACTGGAACAATTCAAAGATTAGCATGGCCCCTGTATAAGGATGACATATAGATACAGTAATTTTTGCTTACTGAGCCTTAGATATAATAATGAAATCTAACAGGTGCT
Organism: Dipus sagitta; assembly: GCA_036346955.1. NCBI lineage: Eukaryota > Metazoa > Chordata > Mammalia > Rodentia > Dipodidae > Dipus > Dipus sagitta. The sequence continues at coordinate 85,686,068 of CM070770.1, read as the reverse complement.
CACTCTGCTTCAAGAAGCACTGCCCCAGGTCCTAGATGGGGATAGGTCACCAAGGTCCCAGGTAGGCATGCACTGCCATAGGCTATCCCCTGTGCCCAAGCCAGATGCCTGAGTAGACCACCTGCCCACACTCATCTGGAGTACTAAGTAGCTTAACACAGATCCCTGATCCCTCTGTACCCAACTCAGAAGCAAATACATGTAGACTGCTTGTACATGCCCACTAACAGCAAGGAAGACTAGGCTTCTAGAGGTAATCAACTGCTCTCTGATTGGATATGAGTTCTGCTCAGTGAGACAGAATTCATGCTTGGTACTAAGAACCAAGTCAAAAGCCTACAGCTTGGAAGGTTATAGATGCTTGTTTGAAGCTTCTAATGTTCTTTGGCTTTCTAAAGGGTATACTCATCAAAGTTTTCTAGATGTACATGTTTATCCCCTTTGATCCATACTGTTCTCACTCTTGGTTAGAAAACCTGCTTTTTATAGAAGGCAGCAAATACACTGGAGATCCAAGACTCATCAAAATTGCAAAATAAAGAAAGTTGAGTCCTTAGCATGAGATAAATCATCTCTATCATACCTACCAAGGCCCAAGAAACATCACAGAACAAGTGACAGATTAAGTATGAGTTCTTCCCTCACTACTAGCCTGAGAACCTTCTCCATGGAGGTGGTGGCAGACACTGAGGAGACTCAAAACTCATCAAAGCAGAAAATCCAAGGCTGCCTAGAATTCAACATTAAAGGAAACTTGTACCAAGCCCTCTAAGGCTCAGGAAACATTGTGGAACCTGCTGGGAAGAATCAAAGAGCCACAGGGTGGGAAAGTGTACTGGAAGGCATACTCCTCCGGACATGAACTGACTGGTGCACTGAAGATTCCCCAGCAATGAAAGATATCCCCACTGAGGAAGGGCTTCATTGGAATGGGGATGAGGAACAGGAGACAAAATAGGAAAACCTGATGGGAATATGACCAATTTTCAATATGTTCATATGTTAATGTCCTCAATAATTTTTTAAAATAATCAAAGGGACAAGGAAAAATTCAAGAGGAAAATGAGAACCAGTAAGTAAACCATACTGGGTAATATGGTGTGGCAAGAACGTCTGATCTAAAATCAAAAATAATACAGATATTCAACAATTACACTTAAATAACAGATTGCTAACAGTTAACAAAGTCTCCAATTTAAAAAAAAAAAAATAAATAAACAAATAAATAACTTCTACCATATGCATCTAATACTGTCTAAAGACTTCCTACATGTATTCTATTTTGTTACGATAGGATTTTCTTAATGTGAAAACCAGCCAACTTTTAATAAATATTTTTATTTATTTATTTACCAGCAGAGAGATAAAAGGAGAGAGAGAGAAATATGTGTTCCAGCACCTTTTGCCACTGCAAATGAACTCCAGATGAATGTGACACTCTGTGCATCTGGCTTTACATGTGTGCTGGGGAACTGAACTTAGGCTGTCAGACCTTGCAAGCAAGCACCCATAACTGCTCAGCCATCTCTCCAGCCCCAACCAGCCAATTTCTAAAGACATGAGCTGAGAGCAACTCTACAGAAGAAAAACAATGAACATACTACTTATTACAGATAAGATGCCATATTTTGTCAGTAACTCCACAATGAAGAAGCTTCTCAAGCAGATCTGTATACACTATTAAGTGGACACATTTACATGAAAACCCCAGTTAGAAAATTATGAACAGGGTACAATTTTTAAAACCAGCATCTTCAGTTGAGGGATATAAAGAAATTTCACTTATTCTTAGAGCCCAAAAATGACTATTTCAAAAAGAAATGATAAAAACTTTCCAACAGGATAAAACATGTAATGTATAGGAAAGATCTTCCCATGTAGTTTACATCTGCCCTACCTTAAAACCTAACATTAGCCATATCCAAAACAAAAATCACAAATGAAGAAATACTAAAATAATAAAGTTTCAAAAATTGAGTACATCATTAATGGCAGTTTTCATTGAAGGATCTGAGCCAGATGACAATGTAAGAAGGAAGCATTACTGGCTGTAGGAAACAGTAATGCATCTTAGAAACAATGATGTGCCAACATGGTAACTAGGAATTTATAATTTTTTAATAAGCCCTTTAAAGTAAAAGATAGTTTTATATATGACCACCTAGGTTCTAGCACATTAGCAAACATGTGCCAGAAGTAAACTGATTTTTTTGTTCTTTTTTACTAACTCATTTCTTAGGCACATTACCCATTGCAATCAAATTTAGTAACCTCCAGGGAAAATTAAAGAGTACACACATGTCATCTTGGAATACCAGTAATCAATGCATTCAAACTTTTACCAGAAGACAAGTTCCAACAAAAAATACCACTAGCATAGCAACTATATATAGGCTTACTTTAATAATACTAATTAAAGGAATATCTAGCTATAATATTCTATTTTGACTTCAAGAGTATGTAAATTAAATTAATTAAATGTTATTTGTCCAAATCGGAATTCTAACATTTAATCAGAGGACACAAAAGATTCTATGGGCTTGGTTTTAATATTAGACTTATTGATGTTGCATTTTACTCAAACCTATAATTATTTGGAAGATAATTAGGGAAATTTCAAATGTTTGCCTATAAGACCCTCTTAGATCCCACCACGTTTTCGAAAAGATGTGCTTACTGTGGGAAAGTCAATTTTATTAATATGACTATTGCTTTAATGAATTAGTCTTACATTAACAACTGTAGCACAAAGAATTCTGCTAAAGTGGCTTAACTGAATTTTAAAAACAACTCATAAAGTCAACAGACCATAGTAATAACACCATAATACCATATTTTCCCCCAATAAACTTTCTAATTGTTAAGACTTAACTTCAATGGCACACCTATCTACATTTACAGGTAGAAGAGTATCTGGTTTTATGTTTTCATATTTCTTCCCTATATCATTGTTCACTCTTAAAAGGTGGCTTTTCTCATGTAATGTAAAATTTGAAATCACATCCATCATAGCTACTGTAATTTTAAATCAAATGTTTCTGTACTTTAACTATTAAAAATATTGAAAACTGGGTTAAAGAGATGGCTCAATGGATAAAATCACTTGCCACTGAATCCTGACTACCTGAGTTCAATCTCCAGACCCCACATTAAAAAGCAAGAAACCATGACCATCTTCTGCAATCCCACACTGATGGCAAGATGGGAAGCAGAGACTATGGAGAATTTCCCAAAAGCTCAAAAGTTCACAGTAATCCCAGCAAATAACAAGGGAAGAACAAGAGAGAGACGCTGCCTCACAGGAGGTGGAAGACATGGACTGATACCTAGAAGATTTCCTGATCTCCACATGTGCACCATGACATGCACACACATGCACATATGCACATATAAACACACAGAGAAATACAAAAATAAAAATAAAAGTGTTGAAAACTTATTAAAGCTATACCATATGAAATATATGAAGTCAAATCACAAAATAGCAAAGATTTTTATTTATACAAATATGTGCTTCATACTCTGTCAAATGAGAATATTCATTTAAGATTCTAAGACACCAGATAAGCAGTCTTTCATCTATTACCCTACACACTGATTATTTAAATATATTCAATAAGTTTGTCTTTAGAAAAAAAGAAAAAGAAAGCCACAAGCACTTGGGAGGCCAAGGGAGGAGGACTGCTGTGAGTTCAAGGCCAGCCTGAGACTAACATAGTGAATTCCAGGTCAGCCTGGGTAGAGCAAGACCCTACCTCAAAAAAAAGAAGAAGGAGGAGGAAGAAGAGAAGAGGAAGATTCCAAGAAGAAAATCAGATGTGGTTTCACTTGACTATGATCCCTGAAGTAGGAATGCTATGTCAAAAGAATCTCAAAATAACAAATTGAAATTACTTTTTTAATTCAAGCAGTCATTTTGTCTATGAAATACTAATATATTATCATTTTTTATAAAATGTAAAATACTTCTTATGTTTACTGCCAATTGAAATAATTTAGTAGGAAGTGAACATTGAAATAATCTGTTGCCTCTAAATAAGCTATCATAGATGGAAATATCTCATGAGCTCAAAGCGAAGCACCTAGTCAGACTTTTCCATCTCAGCCAGAAGTCATGTATTTTATATATGATTGGCTCTTAATCACAAAATTAGACAATAGTTTTAACATGTTAGGTAAGCTTCTTATCTGGTGAATATAACTGTATCTGAATATTAAAGGAAAGTATAAATAATATTATCTTTGCTATGCAAATTAGAAAGTACCTTAGGGATCATGACAGGCCTCCAGGTATTTTCAAATAAGTGGATGCAGAAGTGTATTTCATGTTTACATTATTTCCAACTACTTTAAATACTATTGATCTCAGCGTTGTTTATATGTAATTATATCCAGTTCATTTTCCTTTGAAATACTTATTTTTGATAGTAAAATGAAAAATGTCCAAAGGCATAGAAAGCAATAGATAAGCCTTTATCAATGTTCCTGAATTATTTAAGATTATTGTTAGTAATCTAAAAGAACATTTAAATTTCTATAATTGTATTTTTTAACTACTTGATATTCTATTTAAACTTTTATAAGTTTTCCTTATTTTTAAAAAGAAGAAACATTTGTTCACAATATAATTTAATGCTATAAGATAGTTTTCAAATAGTCAAACCCTATAATCATACTCCTTGAAATCTTGTTGTCATTCTCTTATTATGTTATCATTCTTTTGTCTGTCTATATATTTCTGAATAACTTATGAATGAGAATTTGATTTCAAAGTGAAAATTACACTATGATATTTCGAAATGACAGAGTGGATATATCCTATTCATGAGTATAATATAGTGTAAATTTACATATGGCTTAAGAATATTTTAGCTAGACATGGTGGCGCACACCTTTAATCCCAGGATTCGCAAGGCAGAGGTAGGAGGATCACCATGAGTTTGAGGCTACCCTGCGACTACACAGTGAATTCTAGGTCAGTCTGAGCTAGCTAGAACAAAGCCCTACCTCAAAAAAAAAGAATAATTTTGTGGTTTTTTTGTATTTATAATTATTTTATCTTCTCCCAGAAAAATAAATAAATGGTAATTTCAAATAGCAGGACATCAAGATCCACACTTAACTACTGAAACAAATATTAAACATGAATCCTGGAAAATCAATGTCCACACCAGATGAAGATAAGATTCACTAAAAGCACAGACCACCTCCAGCAACCAACGACCTATTTCTTGGCTTTGTGAGTGACTGCATCTACTTTATACAGGTTTTAACCTATGCCAGACAACCACTTATATGTCACACAGTTAATTATGTCCACCTAAATATGGCTCTCAGACAGGTATGGCACACAGGCTTTAGCACTTGGATAAAGTACCAGCAATAGATTATGTAGAAAGTTCTCAACTTGAAGAAAGTTATGAATAGTTTGTGAAGGCACCAATGCCATGGAAATGAGGAGTGAAAAAACAAGAGCCACGTATTTGCCACCCTTTCTCTGGGATCAAGTCATCTCTTAAGCTCTTTAAACCCTACTTTGGCCTCCTTGGACGGAAGCTGTCATGGTACTTATATGTATGGGCTGTTGAATCTGTGAACACTCTCCCAGGCTGTTGTTTTTAGAGCAAGGAGCCCCTTATGTAGCATTCTCCTTTCATGACTTTTCCTTTCAAAAGACTCAAAAGTTAAGAGCCTTTAATGTGTGGGGTCTTGCCCTCAGGGCACCTTTTCCATTGTCATAGTGAAGAGAGTAAAAATTTCCTTTAACCTTATTAACTCATAGATATTTTTAATGATACAGGTGCATCACAGCTCAAGTCATCTTGTGCAGAACTTAAAACTAAGTCACAAGCCCTTCTTCATTAAACTGCTTTTTCATATATTTTGCTCTCTCTTACTATAGGTCCATATTAAAGCACTGAAAAGTGATTATGCCAAAGTTGAAATAATATGTTAGCTTGAAATATCCTTTGCCAAATATTAGTCCATTACTCTTAAATTCTACCTTATTCAAGTTTTCAGAATATGGGTAGAATGAAGCCAGATTCACTGCCAGAATATCACATAAACTGCCTCTACTCCAGTTCACAGGAGTCCTTGTTCTCCTCTGAAATGGCATGAACTCGGTCTCTACTGTCCATGAGTCTCTCAGAACTCTGGTCCCCCAAACCCCCAACAGATTAGCTCCTTAAGCACTGATTACAGCATTATAAGCCTTCCCTAGCTCAAAGTTCCAAACTCTTCTACATTTCTCTCACAAACCAGTTCCAAAGGCGAATGAACCAAATGCTCAGGTTTATTACAGCAACAAGGCCCACTTCTTGGTACCATATGCTGTATTTGTTCCTTTATCCATTGCTATGACCAAATACCTAACAATAAGTAGTCAGGAAGGAAAGGATTTATTACAGTTTACAGTTCAAGGGGATATTCTCCATCATGACTGGGAAGCCATGGCAACAGGACCAAGAGGTCTGCTGCTCACATCAAAACCACAACTATGAAGCAGAAATTAAACCCGAAAGGGTGCTGGGCCTATACAACCTAAATGCCCTACCTACCCCGACTGACCTGCTCAGGTGAGATTCATCTCCTAAAGGTTCCAAAACCCACACAAACAGCACCATCAGCTGAGGACCACATGTTTAAGCACAGGCACCTATGGGGGACGTTTGACCTTCAAGTCACAATAGAAAACTTCTCTTCAGGAAAAGAGATATTATAATGAGATACTTGGCCCCTCTTTTTAGCATTGAGACTACTGAAACAATATATCTCAAGAAATTGGGAATTCCCCCAAGAATTTCATGCTGGGAAAACGAAACTCTGAACTCTCGGGGAAAGTCAAAGGAGGGTCTTTCCTTAGCAAGACAACTTGAAACACTGGAGCTGAGACACTGTGATGGCTGAGACCATACTTTGACTAAGATTGCTTAGCTATACATACTTCTTGCTTTCTATCTAAATAAAAATTTCAAGTCCGGATCCAGAAAATGGATTGTAGGGCTGGTAAGGATTCACAGGATCTATGTCTCTCTCTCCCCAATGTGGTCATACTGAATAAATCTTTTTCAACTTTCCACTGTTACTTGTTTAGTTGGTTACTTGGGGAGAAATAGCCAAACCTAACCTGTTGGAGAGCTCATAGACTTTGGCTCTACTTATAAATACAGATGTAAAAAGTCTGTAAAAAAAATTAGAAAATAGCACTTAGCAATATATGAGGTGTTATATAGTAGAGTCAATTAAAATTCATTTCATATATGCAAAGCTAGTTCAATATTCAAAATTAAAATCAATATAAATGAAACCTAGTTATTTGTATGCAAAAATATGTTTAAAAAATTAAATAATGTCAATATCCTTAGCCATATCAACAATTTAAAGAAAAATGTTATGATCATATCAACTGATGTAGTAAACACACATGATACATTGCAACAACCATTCAGGACAAAAAAAAATTTTCCATGACAAAAATTCCTAGAGATCTAGGAATGGAGCACCTTTTCAACATGATAAAGGACATTTATAAAAATGCTACAAATAGTGAAAATACTAGGTCCAAGTGAAATATGAAAGTGCAAATGAAAGACTCTCTTTCCACTAACAACACAAAGAAGGTGTAACTGTTTACTTTTACCACTTTTGTTTTTCACTAACTTTAGCACTATTAAAGTGGTAGAATGGTGTCTATGCAGAACTGCAAGATAAATCAGCATGATTATACAAAAAAGGCATACAACTCAAAAAGGACAGAATAAAAATCAATTTATTTAAATCTGACACCATTTATATGTAGAAGAACCAAAATATCATAGCAAACAAATACCAAATCCAAAAAAAACATAAGCATAAAAATCAATTTGGGGCTGGAGAGATGGTTTAGCGGTTAAGGCACTTGCCTGTAAAGCCTAAGGACCCAGGTTCGATTCTCCAGGTCCCATATAAGTCAGATGTACATGGTGATGCATGCATTTGGAGTTCAATTGCAGTGGCTAGAGGCCCTGTTGCATCCATTCTCTCCTACTCTCTCTTTGACTCTTCAGGTCCCACATAATCCAGATGCACAAGGTGATGCAAGCACACAAGGTCACACATGCATACAAGATGGCATACATGTCTGGGGTTCGATTACAATGGCTGATGGTCCTAATGCACCAATTCATTCTATTTATCTATCTATCCATCTATCTTTTTTTCTTTCTTTCTTTCTTTCTTTTGCTCTCACTCTTGCTCTCTCGTATAAGAAAAAACCAATTGTTTACTATATAGTAATATACATTATATATAATATTAGTTACCATCACACAAAAATGATGAGGTATAATAAATCTATGTATAGGGCTTGTATGCTAAATCATTAAAGTGCTAGGTATAAAATCAAAATTGATCTAGTTTAATGTTTAGACAAATATTGTGTCTAGTGATTAGGAACACCAATAAAATAAAGACATTGGTTTTTCCCATGCTAATAGTTGAGTTCAACACTGATCAAACTCTCACTATAACTTTTCTGAAAAAATGACAAAATCCTTCTAAGATTCATATGGAAATATGTAGGACTAAACTGACTAACACTATTGAAGAAAGAAAAAGGAGAAATCATTCTACCCAGTTTCAAAGTGTGCTATATTACTACATAATCAAGAGGGTATGATACTGATGGAATAGAAAAAGAGATTCATGGAACAGAATACAGATCATGTGTGGTGGTTTGAATGTTAAATATCTACCATAGCCTCATGTTTTTGAGATTAAGCTTCATACTTAATTCTCTGCTGGTAGCATGTTTGGGAAGTCTGTGGAGACTTTGAGGTGGAGCCTTACTGGAGGAGGTGTTTCACTGAAGGCAGACCTTAGGGTGTTAGAGTCCAGTTGGGTTTGTTGAACTGGGTTTATTATCTTAACTTCCTTCCTGCTGCTGTGGACACATGGCTGTCTGTTCCTGCCATGTTTTCCCTGTCATGATGAAAGTTTCCCTTGAAACTATTAGCTGAAAATAAACCCTTCTTTTCCTTCCACAAGCTGCATCCACTTGGGTGTTTGGTTCCAGCAGTAAGAAGATAATTGCTGCATCATATAAATATACCCGCTTGATTTTATACAATGAATAAGAACAGCAGACAAATAAATTGTTCTAAAGCAACTGGACATCCATAGACAAAACAAAAGATAAACTTAACCTCTTTACATATCCCCTTATAAAAAAACTTAAATGGAATTAAATACAAAACATAAAGCTGTACAATTTTTTAAAAAATAAGAAAAAATTCTTCAGGAACCAAAAATCTTGATTTAACAATAAAATGAACAACCCATGGAAGGAAAACTGAAATTTGAAATGACAAAACATTTATAGTTTGTTTCTCAAATGACTGTTAAGAGGAGTAAGTAAGGTAAAGCCCAGGAGAAATATGTGCAAACCACATAAATGCTACATGACCAGTGGCCAGAAAATATAGAAAAATTTCAAAAGTCAATGATAATAGTTTAAAATGTCAAACAGAAAATAGGCAAAAGATATGAACATACATTTCATCAAAGAGGACATACAGATGGCAAATGAACACAGGAAAAGATGTTCAACTTCATTAGGCCTAAGAAAAATGCAATCAAAACAACAAAAGGTACTACATACCAACAGAATGCCTATAAGAAATCACTGGTGGCAATGCAAATACTAATGAAGATGCAAAGAAACCTGAATCAGCCAAACATTGCTGTGGAGGATGCACCAGCTTTGTAATCCCTTGATAGGATAAACATGCAACTATCATAATGTTGCAAATTCTGCTCCTACCAACCTATATGAATCAAACATACTTCATAACAAAAATATACACACAAAGATTCACAGCATCTGATATACAACAGTCAAAAACTATAAACAATACAAATAATCTTCAACAAGTTGAAGAAGATGGTTCCATCCCATAGAACATTCTTTAGCTATAACAAAAAATGAACAAGGGCTGGAGAGATGGTTTAGCAGTTAAGGTGCTTGCCTGCAAAGCCTAAGGGCCCAGGTTCAATTCTCCAGGTCCCACATAAGCCAGAGGCACAAGGTGGTACATGCATCTGGAGTTCATTTGTAGTGGCCAGAAGCCCTGGCATGCCCATTCATTCTCTCTCTCTCACACACTCGTTTGCTCACTCTCGCTCTCATTCTTTATCTCTCTCTGTGTGTCTCAAATAAAAAAAAAATTAAAACAAATTGAAAACATTGTGAACTCAAGTTCCTGGACAGAAGACATGCCTGTGTTAAGGATTTGAGGCTCACTGATTCAAATTTCAATGACTGTAAAGAGGTTGGAATGTCTTGAGCCCAGAGCAAAATTATCTTCAGCTACTTTTTTAAATTTTATTTTATTATTTTTATGAGAGGGTAAGCAAGTGAGAGAGAGATAGAGAGAAGATTGGCATATCAGGGCCTCTAGCCACTGCAATTGAACTCCAGATACGTGGGCCACCTTGTGAGCATGTGTGACCTTGTGCACATGCATCACCTTGTGCATCTGGCTTATGTGGGTTCAGGAGAGCCAAACCTGGGTCCTTAGGCTTCACAGATAAGTGCCTTAACCACTAAGCCATCTCTCCAGCCCTTGAGATATCATTAATAGCCATTTATCACCAACATCTGTATATGACCTAGCATCCTACGATCATTACAGAAATCCTTTGGCATGTACAAATAGACCCGTAGCTTCCACCAATACAAAAACGAAGTATGTGCAGCTGAGGAGAAGAATCAGCAGGTAAAGAGCACATACTATACAAGCATGAGCACCTGACTTGCTCTAAGTGTGATCCCCAGTATGCACATAAACAACTGTAGAGGCCAACCATGCCTGTAGCCCCAGTCCAGTGGGGTGTGGAGACCAAAAACTTGCCAGGGATCACTGGTCAGATAGTTGGACCAAAAATAGCAGCTCCAGGTTCAGTGAGACTCCATCCCAAGGAAACATGGTAATAAGTGATAAAAGGGACATCTGATATTTGATTCTTACTGCTTGATTTTCTAATATACTAACGGCCTTATTGCCAGATTTAAGTGATTTCACTTATATATCATTGTGGAAATGAAAAAAAATAAAAGAAATGAAGGAAAAGTTGGATATTTATGATGGCAGAACTACTCCACTTTCACTGTATCGATGTCAGTATGTTAACCTCAAATTATACTGCAATTTAAAAGTTACACTAATTGGGAGTAAATATCTCTGGATTATTTCTTAGCAATTATATGTAAATCTCAAAATTCCAAGCTTATTTTTTTAAAAAAGGCTATCATACAAATCCTAAAAAAATCATTACCCTCAAGATGGACATGGTGGCTCATAACCATAATCCCAGATGAGAAGGCTGAAGTAGGAGAATCACCATGAGTTACAGGCCAGCGTAAGCCAAAGTGAGACTCTGCCTCAAACAAACAAACACCACAAAATCACTGCCCTCCCATTAAATCAATTAGAAACACTAAGCATTTTTTAATATCTTATTATTTATTTATTTAAGAGAGCGAGAGAGAATGGGTGCACCAGGGCCTTTAGCCACTGCAAATGAACTCTAGATGCATGAGCCACAATATGCATATGGCTTAGGTGGGTTCTGAGGAATCAAACCTGAGTCCTTAGGCTTCACAAGCTGTGGTGATTTGATTCAGGTGTCCCCTATAAATTTAGGTTTTCTGAATGGTAGGTTCCCAGCTGATGGACATTTGGGAATTAATGCCTCCTAGAGGCAGTGTATTGTTGGGTGCAGGCTTATGGGTATTATAGCCAGTTTCCCCTTGCCAGTGTCTGGCACACTCTCCTGCTGCTAAGGTCTACCTTATGTTAGCCAGGGGCTGATGTCCACCCTCTGCTCATGTCGTCGTTTTCCCTCTACCCTCTGTTCATGCTGTTGTCCCTCTGTTCATGCTGTTGTTTTCCCTGCCATTGTGGAGCTTCCCCCTCAAGCCTGTAGGCCAAAATAAACCTCCTTTATTTCCCATAAGCTGATCTTAGTTGGATGATTTCTACAGCAATGTGAACCTGACCACAACACAGGCAATCAATCACCTTAACTGCTAAGCCATCTCTCCAGCCTAACACTGAATATTCTACTAACCTTTAACAATACATCTTTGTGTAAATATTTTGATATTAAAGGTACTTTTACATACTATTAATCACTTTTATAATTGAAATTTGCAAAAATAAGCCAAGAAAAATTAAGACTATTTCCAATTTTTAGTACTATAATTTCAGCCACAAAGTATGCTTTATGAGCACTACCTAGCTATATTTTATTTTTATTTATATTATATTTTATTTTATATTATATTTTATTTTAAGGCTAGGGAAGAAGGCAAGCTTGATGTAGGTTGTTTGTTTCTGTAAAACAGAATGTGCAACGGCACAAACTGCTTTGAAAATTAAATATGCTACATATTTAATGAGGTTTCTTTTTGAAGGACAAATACATATTCCTCACACTTGTAAGTGATTAAGGAAATTTCTACTGAACTGATTCATCTACAACATTAGAAAATACTGACAAATGGTGGGATGATTTGTATTGAAACTTAAGAAATGTACAAAAGTTAAATATCATTACTCATTACAACAACCAAAAGATTTCATACTATTAATATTTAGGTATCACTTGGCATTGCTAGCATTTTATTAATCAGGATAGATGTATTATTAGTACTTTGGAGTAGTAACAACTTTGAGATAAATACTAACAGTCTTCAATGTTGCTGAAAATATTAACATTCCTTTCCTTCACAGAATTCTTCCAATCAGTTATAACAATTAGTTTCTCAAATTTTAAGCATTCCTCCAAAGTTTCCAATGGTCATTCCCTTATACTATATGACCAATGATTAAAGTATCAGCATAGGGCTGGGGAGATGGCTCAATGTTTAAGGTAGTTGCGTGCAAAGCCTAATGACCTGGGTTCAATTCCCCAGTACCCACAAAAAGATAAATGTACAAGGTGACACATTTTCTCTGACTGTGGATGCAATGTGGATGGTTCCTGAGGGGCATTGACATGAAAGGAACTTTGTTTTTATGTCAATAACCTTCAGAGAAATTGTTGTCTTCTTATACATGCACTGAAAGCAGGACAATGAAAAATAAAACTGAAACTTGAGCTGGAAGGTTCCTTCTCACTGACTAGCTAGCCAGTGCTAGAAAATGCTATGCAGACTGCTGAGTCAGAAATTTTATCAAAAGACTTAGCCAACTAATCAACAACCCTGTGTGTTAAAGAACTAACTAGCCAGCCAAGATGTGCCTGTAGGGACATTAGCAACATGATTGGTATGGGAATAATCAACTGCTATCGGATAGGATCTGAGACCGACTCCATGGGAGAGAATACATATATAATATTGAAAACCTATCCAAAGGTTTTTGGTTATAAAGGTCATAAACCCTAGGAGGAAGCCACTACTGTTGACTAACTAAATGGATATGCTGTGCCCATCAAATTTTCCTCTAAATATTTGCATTAGGTCTATCTCATAGATTAGTGCTAATCACACCTTTGGTCAGAGAAGCTTCTTTTTGCAGATGACAGGAACTACTGGGGAGACTCAAAACTCACCATAGTGCTGACAGGGAGGCAGGAGTGCTCAGTGCTAACTGAGACATCTATAACATCCATTCCAAGGCCCAGAAAGCATTGTGGAAGAGCAGACAGCAAGAATGTAACAGCCGAAGGATGGAGAGGTGCACTTTGGGATAATATCTTCTGGATTCAAAATGACTGTTATATTATGGTCTCATAGCAGTTGTTGCTACCTCCACAAGAAATCCACAAAAATGAGTTCTTCAACATTTCAAGATGGATGATGAAAGACAATGAAAAAGTAAAGTCATTAAGATGGGTTAGTGGCTAAGGCTCCTGCCTGCAAAGTCTAAGGACCCAGGTTCTACTCCTCAGAATCCACATAAGCCAAATGTACAAGGTAACACATGTGCACAGGTGGCACACGTACACAGAGTGGTACATGTGTCTGGAGTTCATGTGCAGAGGTTAAGGACTTGGTACACTAATTCTCTCTTTTTCTCTATTTCTCACTCTCTCTCTCACACACAATTTTTTTTAAAAAGGTCATCAAAATAAGAGGGTCTTGCTGGAAAGGAGGAGGTCAGTAAAGGAAAATGAATTAAGTGAACAACAAAAAAGTATTAAGAGGAGATTATGATCAATTATATTATCTACATGGATAGAAATTGGCACTAAAGCTGGGTGTGGTGGTGCACGCCTTTAATCCCAGCACTCGAGAGGCTGAGGTAGGAGGATCGCTGTGAGTTTGAGGCCACCCTGAGACTACATAGTGAATTCCAGTTCAGCCTGGGTTAGAGTAAAACCCTACCTCAAAAAAAAAAAGAAAGAAAGAAATTGGCACTAAAAGTCAAAAAAAGTTTTAAAGGTTATTAAATTTCTGATTAATATATTTCAAAATTAAAGCAGACAACATAATTATATTATCAGAAGTTATTATATTTCTCAGGTCAATATTTCAAATTTCTGTTCTTTGTAATGTTAAAAACATGATTAATTTATATCCAAGTGCTTAAAAACCAACCACAGAAGAACAAAATAGGAGGCTTTGTCTGAAGCAAGGTGAAAAGGGAGGATAAACATGCTGAGGTTGTCCCTAGACCTCTACATGTCACTTTTACTTGTTCAGTTTTCTACTTAACACTAAGTCTTTCCAGAACTCTCAAAGTGTGATATATTTTTCTTAAAAGTGTGACATGATCCATCCATGCCAGTGACTATTTTTATATAGTCAATTCATCTCAATAAACTTTAATTTCCTATAGCATTCTGACTACATCTTAGCACAGCTTCTTAGAATCCCTTTCCTTGTCACCTTGAAAAAATATTTACATTCTTCATGTGCTAGGCCTCACATTTGCTGGCTCTCAAGTCTTTTCTTTGGTTTATTCTTTATTTTGGTAGTATCCCTTTTCTAATGGTCTCTTAAGCATATTGCAAAGGAGATGAAGGATCATATATGCCAGGAAAGCATGTTCTTCTAAACTTTATACCTGGACTGATAATATGGTTAGACAAAGAACTTTAAGTACAAAATCATTTCTCTATGAGAACTAAAAAGACATTACTCCATGTCTTCTGGCTTCTAGTACTGGAGATAGTAGTTCTTAACATAGCTATGTAAATGACTGCATTTTTCATTTCTTCTCAGTGTCTTAAGTGGCTTAAGATTTCCCAATCATATGCCACAATAATGCCTTTTTTCCCTCTTTTCAGTGAGTGAACTTCTGATTTATCACTGGTATTTTTCTCCTGTTTATCGTTCTTTTGTTTCTATTCTCATTTTAGGAAGATGTACTTAACCTTCCAGTCCTTCAGTATTGTTGTTGTGTGAAAATATTTAATTTTAAAATACTCTTTTCTTTGCTTCTTGCTCATTTATACATACCAAAACCTCCCTAATCTTTCTATCTGATATTAAATGTAGACACTTCTTTCTGTTTCCTTCTGTATTGTTTTTGAGCTCCATTTTCCTATTACTTTTGCTTTGTTTTCTTTTTTTTTTTTTTATTAGTCAGTTCTGTATTCAGCAAATACAGTCAGTTTGGTACCATTATTAGGCTCATCCGTGACCTACCCCTTCCCTTGGCCCCTCCTTGTTGAGGTATATGGGTCATGCATTGTGGAGTTAGCCCACAGTTATGGGTAAGCTAAATGTCTCTGCATATCATGACCCAACATGTGACTCTGACATTCTTTCCGCCCCCTCTTCCGCAAAATTTCCCTGAGCCATGTTGGGTTCATTTTTGGTCTGCTTCAGTGATGAGGTGTTGGGGGCCTCTGAGGCTCTGGCTCTCTGATGTTTTCTTATACATCAGTGGTTCTCCTCAAATGTCTTAAGATCATTTATTTTCTGTTCACATTTAAAAGTGAGGCACTAAGGGTTAGAGAGATGGCTTAGCAGTTAAGGCACCTGCCTGTGAATCCTAAGGACTCATGTTGGACTCTCTAGCTGCCATGTAAGCCATACGCACAATGTCATGCAAACATACAAGAACGCACATGTGCACAAGATGGTGCACATGTCTGGAGTTTGATTACAGTGGCTGGAGACCCTGGCATACCAATTCTCTCTCTCTCTCTCTCTCTCTCTCTCTCTCATAAAAAAGTGAAGCACTGAAAATGATGGGTAATAGTTTCGTTTGGCTTGAGGTGGAAGCAAAGAGCCTGCAGAGGGTCTTTGCTAGGGATATTTATCAATTAGTTAGAAACACTAAACATCAGTCTATTGCTAGAATACTATAATAAACAGCCTCCAGTAATTCTGAAAGTGGATTTTTTCCAAATATTTTTATTGTTAAAGAGAATAGGCTTTCAATTATTCCCTCATATCTCCTGTTATGAGATTCAAGGAGTCTACATGTTCTTTATATAGATTTTAATTCAATTTTCTTCTATTTCAGCCTCTTATCCATTCCCTTAATCATCCTATGTCATTATTATTATCTATTCATGAGACTGTAAGTATTCTATGTATTTCAACTTTCTTATTCTACTAAGTCAGTTACCACTTATCAAACTGCTTTGCATTATTCTAAAACATACTAATAATTCGCAGCCATGTCATTGTTCATCACGCATCACTTATCTATGGGCACTATATTAGTTACTTTTTGCATCACTGCAACCAAATACCTGACAGGAAACAACTTAAAGGAGGAAGGATTGGTTTGGGCTTTCAGGGGTAGTCTATCAAGGCAGGTAGGGTATGGTAGCAGGAATGTGGAGTGTCTAGTCATGTTGGTCTACAGTCCAGAGGCAGAGAGATGGCTGAGTGCCTCGGGCTTTCTTCTTCCTCTTTTATTCTTTTATTCACTGGATCCCAGTCCATGGGGTTGTGTCTCCTACATGTAGGAGAGATCTTCCCTCATTAGTTAAACCTCTCTGGAAATGCCCTTACAGACATATACAGAGGTGTGTCACCTATATTATTCTAACTGTAGTAAAGTTGAAAATTAAGATTAATTATCACAGGCATTTACATTTATTTTTAAGCAATATCACATTTTAGTTAAGATTTAGGACACAAGGCAGATCAATACTTTTGCTAAATCCAACATGTCTATCCCAAGTCTTAATCTTAATTTCAACTTTTTTATACAAAAATGATACAGGATTCTCACTTTAATAATAGGTTATCAAGTGTTCAAACTGATCATTTTAATATCCAGAAAGTTTCCTAGGAATACAAGGTCCATACTAATAAAAATTACATCCTTTAAGATCTAATTAAAAATAGTTACTTCTTCAAATACTGATTAAGATACAGTTTTGGTCTGATGTCTATTACATTAAAGCTAACAAATATTTTGTATGAAATACTATAGATCTTTTATGAAAATTAACAATTTAACATACAATCACAATTATTCATGCTTACCCAATGCATTGAGTACACAACAGAAAAGAAACATTTACCCTGAAGAGTTAGAAATGCCATGTTCCATGATGTGCAAACCCTGCCCCTTCCACCCACCAAACCAAGTCTCTCCATCCATCCTCAGCAGTAATAACAAAAATGATCAAATATAATAACTCAGAAATATCCAGATAGAGAAATAAATAGCTATTTTACCTTAGACGACTGAAGCTCCTATTTATATGAAGCATAACTACCATAAGTACAAGTTCATCATCCATCAATAAAGCAAGTAAGGAATGCAAATTTCGCATAGTTCCATAAATTTTAATTATTTCAAAACCTTTCAAATTAATATCACTTTTATGCTGCATTTTCCCCTTCAAGTATGTATTTAATTTGGACTCCAGAACTCTGAGTGATTTCTTAAGACCACTACTTCAGCTTTCATCATACTTTACTAACTTCCATTGCACTGAGGCTACCTCTGAAGATAGAACATAACAACTTGTAGAAATGTATTCCAACTGCACAACTGTGAATTGCATTGTTAGTGAGTTAATGCAAGTTATCAAGGCTTTCCTCAAGAAAGAACATGGAAGTTGATTTGTAGAGATACTAAATGAATGACAAATATGATTATGGCAGAAATAGTTCAAGAAGACAAGTGAATTCAAATATGTACAAATAATTAGAAAATATTTTCTATAAATAAATTCATGAAGAAAATTAATGTGACATTAGCCTATTAGTGATATTATTTTAAGTAAAATACATTACTAATTACTTAAAATAGAATTAGCACTATTTTCATCTCTATTGAGGGAACAAAGAAAGAATTAACTAATTCATATGAAAATCTTCATCTTAATGCCAAATTCTATTACACGTTGTATATTCTTACAAATATCTTTTCTACAAGATAGTCCTCTAATAGAAAAATGTAGAAGTATCTCTTTCTCTAACTTCTGGCAGTAGCTGACAAACAACATTCAGTTGGTAATTCTTGAAAGAGCAAATATAATGTAGATATTTCTTCAAATTATAACCATGCATATCTTTATCTTACAGCCTGATTGCTTTGCAACATTCGGTTTAACCTTTAGAAAAGTCTTAGAATTTTCATCATCTATCTTTAACCTGAATTTTACAAATCATTTTCTTTAGTTTCTTGTTTCTCAAAATGAACATTCGAAACAGATATTAAGAGCTTAAATAGTAAGGCAATATGCAAGATTTAGATATTGAAGACATAGGGAAGTTACTAGACATGAGTAGCATTATAAAAGACAAAGTGACTGAAAATGAGAATTTATTTTTCTGTTCAAAAACAGTAAAAATTATCAAAGATTACCCTCAAGATATGAAATTTAGAGAAAAGTAAAAGGTATATAATGATAGTAATAAAATTAGGTGCAAAATAATTCAAAGAAAAGCCAGTAAGTTCTATACACAAGGCTTGAAGGGCATCAGAGTGCATGAATTAGAAATGCCAAAGGCAGGCTGTTGAGATGGCTTAGCAGTTAAGGGGCTTCTCTGGGAAGTATAAGGACCCAAGTTAGAACCCAGGTAATCCGGATGCACATGGTGTCACATGCATCTGGAGTTCGTTTGCAGTAGCTAGAGACCCTGGTGTGCCCATTCTCTCTCTCTCTCTCTCATATATATCAAATGTCCAAAGGCAATGGATATATAGAAAGATATATAAGAGAAAAAGTCCACAGAAAATAATGCAATATGGCTCACAGACTTCATGCATATAAAGAGAAAAGCAAGGGCAAACTATTTTAAGATATGATTTTCTCATCTTTCAGATGAACAAAGATTTTAAAGTAAGGTGATATCTATGACATAATATAAGCAGAAACTTTCTTATTTTTCTGGATTTGAAAATTTAAGGGTGGCTGGAGAAATGCCTCAGTGGTTAAAGGAGCTTGCTTGCAAACCCTGATGGCCCAGGTTCTTTTCCCCAGTAAAGCCAAGTGCACAAAGTGGCTCATGCATCTGGAGCACCTTTACAGTGGCAGGAAGCCCTGACATGCCTATACTTCCTCTTTCTTCTCTCTCTCTCTCTTTCTCTCTCTCTTCCTGTCTGCCTCTTTCTGTCTCAAGTAACTAAATAAAATATTCCTTTAAAATTCCACAGCTGTGGACTGGAGAGATAGCTCAGCAGTTAAGGTACTTGCCCATAAAGTCTAACAACCCAAATTAGATTCCTCAATACCCACATAAAGCCAGTTGCACAAAGTGGCACATGTGTCTGGAGTTCTTTTGCAGTGGCTACAGATCCCTGTGAGCCCATTTTCTCTTTCTCTACCACAGCTTTAGACCCAGCATTCAGAAGGCAGAGGTAGGAGAATTGCTGTGAGTTTCAGGACAGCCTAAGACTAAAAACATGGTGAATTCCAGGTTAGCCTGGGCTAGATTGAGACCCTACCTCTAAAAACAACAACAACAAAAAGATCACACACCATGGAGAATAAAAAGCAACAAAAATAGCCAAGAAACTATAAGGTGGATTTATCAGAAAAGGACTTCAAGATAGCCATTATAAATATTCTCCAGAAACAAAATGAAACCATAGTTAAAGAAATATAGAAAAGTATAATGACAATCTAATAGTAAAGAATATCAAAAACTAGAGAGAAATCATAAAGAACAACCAAACAAACTGTCCTGGGAAGTAATTTAAACCCACACATACAGAGACAGAGACAGAGAGAGAGAGAGAAAGAGAATAGTAAAATTTATTAAGGAATTATAATAAAGGACAATTTATAAGCACATTTTCTTTCCTTAACTAATTTGAAAGACACTTTCATAAAATGTTTATGTAACTCGCTAGTGGGCTCATAACACATAGAAATAAAACACATGTACAGACAAAAGGCCAAAAATAAAAGCAAACTTCCCTCACTAACAATCATGCTAACTTGGATCCTGACCTAATGACTTACAATGCCTTGCATAGACATTTAAAGCCAAACTCCTAATGAACCATGGAGTCCTACCAAAATGGTCAAACTCAAGAAATTCAACTTATGTTATATAAGTTTACTACTTAACAAGATAGTAGGAGGCCAGCATATCTATTCTCACATGAACCCCACCCAAATAGCCCATGACGTGAGGCCAAGCAACTTCCCAATAACAGCTATAAAAAACTTCTACCCCTCTCAGCCATGTGGCGCCCTCTGGGAGCTTATATATTCCCTTATTGTAATGTTGTTCAATAAATTCTTTCTCTCTGTCTTTTCGGGTCCTGGTGCTTAGACTTTTTCTGTTTTCTGTGCACATTCATGTGCATGTGTATAAGTGATATGCCTTCATGTATGCATGCCTGTTCATACGTGTGTGAGCATATGTGCAGAGGGATGGGTACATATAAATGAACATGCAAGCTTAAAGGGCCTAAGGAAGCCTGAGAGACTGCTCAAGCTTGATGCCCAGAACCCACATAAACAGTTGGGGGAGTCCCGGAATTTCTGTTCCTGCAGTCCCCTAGGAGAGCAGAGCAGAAATTAGAGAGTAACCACAGCTCAAAAATCCCAGCAAGTTCTGATATCTGTAGGAGACAATGACTCAAATAAGAATGGCAGAAGAGTGGTGGCGTGGGACATCCAATGTTCTCTGGCCACTGAAAGTGAGCCAACTCTACAGCTGGTGAGCACATTGGACACCACGTGGGCACATACATGTGCATATACCACACATACATAAACATATACAATACCACATACCACATTACACACACACATCACAAACAGCATAATCAGAGGGTTATAGCGATGGCTCAGTGAGTAAAGTACTTATTACACAAACATGAGGACCTCAGTGCAGATCCTCAGCACCCACATCTAACGTCAGTTATAGTGACATGCTCCTAAAATCATAGAACTGGGGTGGCAGAGACAGGAGGATCCCAGGGCTCGCTGGTTAGTTTCTCTAGCAGAATGAGTGAGCTTCACACTCAATGAGAGATACTGTATCAAAAAAATAAGGTAGAGCTGGAGATATAGTTCAGTGGTTAAGGCATTTTCCTGCAAAACCTAACGGCCCTGGTTCAATTTCCCAGTACCCATGCAAAGCCAGATGAACAAAGTGCACATTCGTCTGGAGTTTGTGCAGCAGCTAGAAGCCCTGGTGTACACATATTCAGTCATATTATCTCTCTCTCTCTCTCTCTATCTCTATCTCCCTCATCTCCCTCTGCTTGCAAAACAATAAGTAGGGGCTGGAGAGATGGCCTAGCAGTAAAGGCATTTGCCTGCAAAGCCAAAGGATGTCGCCTGGTGCACCCATTCTCTCTCTCTCTGTCTGTCTCTCCCTCTCTTGGTCTGCCTCTTACCCTCTCTTGCTCTCTCAAATAAATAAATAAATAAATAAAATTTTAAAATAAATAAATAAAAATATTTTTAAATAAGGTGAAAAGGAATAGAGGAAGGCATTCAACATCAACCTCTAGCCTCCATATCCATCCATGTGCAAGCATGCACATGTATCAATCCAAATGTACACCACACACCACAAACACACATATACATGCAAAGAAATTATAATCAGAAGGGATAAAAAGTTTCTTTATACATGTAATATAAAGTATGCTGAGGTAGAAAGATTTAAAAGGAGTGGGGAAATGGAGGAAAAAGATGGAGGAAATGGTTAATTAAAATTAAACACATGAAAAAAGTCATATGGGAACAAAATTCTTTATTAACTAATTTAGAAATATATTTAAATGTTTTATTTATTTATTGGAGGGAGGAAAGACAGAGAGAATGGTTATATCAGGGACTCCAGCTACTGCAAACGAACTGCAGACGCATGTACCACCTTGTGCATCTGGTTTACATGGGTCCTGGGGAATCAAATCTGGGTCCTTAGGCTTCACAGGCAAGCAGTTTAACTGCTAAGCCATCTCTCCAGCACTAAAAAATGTTTGTTTTTTTTAAAGCTTGAAGGCTGAGTATATGGCTCAGCAGTTAAAGGCATTTACCTGAAAAAGCCTGCTGGTCTGGGTTCAATTTTCAGTCACTCATGTAAATCCAGATGTGCATTCATTTGAAACAGAAAAAAAAGAAAAGAAAAACCATAAAACCCTGGAATCCCTGAAATACACACACAAACACACACACACACACACACACACACACAAATAAATTTTAAATAAAACTTTTTAAATTTTGAATGGATCATACTTGTGTGGTACATAATGCTCTTTCCAGAATCCACAGGTTATTAAAGGAAAATTTCAGTGCTGGGATGGGATACCTCACAGTGAGTTGTTGGTCAGGAAGGTTCTCTAAATATATTTAAAGCATAGATCACTGATTAGTGCTGCTCTTTTAGCAGTGGTCAGCAAGTACTGGAGACACTAAAAGCTCACCAAAATACTAAAAACAGAGGTTTTTTTAGTACTCAGCCCTAAAAAAAAAAATGGACATCTACATCATCCCCCCCAAGACACAGGAAACATCACAGAAAGAAAGAAAGTATGAACTGGAGGATGAGGAGGAGGGCTTTAGAACATGAATAGGACATGGACATTGCTCTCATGAACTCACAAAACAGGGCCTATCAACATTCTATCATGGATGTAGAGGGGCTTAGTAGGCCTCCAGTCCTCCCTGAGCCATTGCTGGCAGTTAATGGTTGCTGGGGAGGGGAGACATTTTTTTCAGTGGTATAGCCACTGGTGAGCTGCCCTTGCTCCAGTAAATTACCTCCTGCCCATGTTCATGCAAACACTATAATTGAGCTCAATAGTAGAGGGGAAAAGCAATATCAGAGTAAATGTGTGGAAAGTGAGGTTTCAATGGGAGGAAAAGAAAGAAGGCAGAAGGTAATACAAGTTGAATATTATCAAGATACATTACATACATGTATAAACATTGTCAAAAAATAAATTTCTTTTAAAAATTGTTCTATTAAAGAAAATTGTTTATTGCTGAAGACTCCACATACTTGGGCTGCAAGGCCACTGAGAAATCCTGCTGGAACTGAGCTGATAACCTCTTCCATGTAGACCAGCTAACAGAAAGCTACAAGATGCCATTCTACATGCAGTTCAATGGCAGAAAGAGAAACCACCAGTGAAGATACTCAACAGTGGACACTGCAATCCTTATATTTGGCCAGCCAGGCCAAATGAGCCAACGGATGCAATGGTGGCACGTCTATCATGGTGGAAACCAACTGCCCTCCAATTGGACTGGAGGCCCGCTCCATGAAAGGGAATACATCCCTGATACTGAAAGCCTACAACAGGGGTAGTCATGAACCCTAGGGGTGTAACATCTGCTGCTGTCTGGATAAATGTATATACTATGCTTATCAAACTGCCCAGTAAGCACTTCTCTTAATATTCATACCCTTATATTAATGCTACTCTCACTTTGAGTAGAGAATCTTCCCTTTTCAGATGGCAGTGACCTTGGGACGACTCAGAAGGTGTCATAGTGTTGGAAAGAAGTGACTGGAGTACTGAGTAACATCTTGATCACACCTTCCAAGGCTCAGGGTCTAATGTGGAAGAAAAGGCGGAAAGAATGTAAGAGCCAAAGGAAGGGTAGGACTCCTTATAATGTGCTCCCTCCAGACATAAAATGGCCTGCATATCCATGACCTCACAGTGCCTGACACTACCTACACAAGACCATCATAAGAGAAGGAAAAGATCATGACATCAAAATAAAAGAGAGACTGATTGAGATGGATATGTTGGCGAATGGAATTTCAAAGGGGAAAGTGGGGGGAGGGAGGGTATTACCATGGGATATTTTTTATAATCATGGAAAATGTTAATAAAAATTCAGAAAAATAAATAAATAATAAATTAAAAAAAGAAAATTGTTTTGAAAAGAGAAAAATTGATAAGAATTTTTAGAAGCAAAACTTTGATTTACAAAATTGAAAAACTCAAATGAAACAGAGTATCTTAGTCCATTTGGAGTGCTATAAAATAGCTTCAGTTGGATAAATTATAAACAATGTCAAGTTATTGCTTATGGTTCCGGATACATCCAAGATAAAGGCATTAGTAAGTCTGTGTCTGATGAGGGCTTGTTCCTTATAAATACCTAACAGGATGGAGGGCCCTCCCAAGTTTCTTTCTTTAAAGTCATTAATCTCATTACAAATCCACCCTTAGGATTTAATCACCTAACAAAGGCCCTACTTCTTAACACTATCACATGGGATATTAGATTTCAACCTGTGAGTTTGGGCAGGGTACCAACATTCAGACGACAGCATAAAGCAAACAGAAAAAAAAAAAAGTCACATATTCATGGAAAAATATATAAGAAATCAGTAAGAAGATCAAAATGTGGAAAACCTGAGAGAAAAGAGAAGACAGCTAAATCTAGAAGGGCCAACTTCTAGTAGCATGTCAAAAAGAAGAACACATGTCAACCGCATAAGGTGCCTTCAGCAGTAGGGTCTTACCACTAACCTTTGGTGGGTCATCAAGTACTCTGACAGAAATCTGTCTGTCTTTTAGGAAACCTTGTAGGTCTCTCTGATCAAAAGCTCATTGTGGATGATAGCCCCATGCTGGTACTGGGAGTTACAGGTCAGTGCCCACTGGAAATTGAGGAAAAAGATAACTAATATACAAGAGTCAGAGAGAAGAGGGGGGGAGAGGGAGAAGGAGGGAGGGAATTGTAGAAGATTAAGGTTAGTTGTGATCCTCCCCTCTCCAGTGTCTTGTGGTTCAGGTGTTCCCTGTAAGGGCCTGGTGAAGGATCAGCCATTTGGTCTGCCTTGTAGGAAGCAGAATTTTATGGTACCATTGCCGTTTGGGTCTAGATTTGTGTTTCCCACCCCTTTGATGCCCCCCCTCCCCTTCCATCCTACTGTCTAGTCCACGAGATGCTTGCTGGGTATGTAAGGTATCTTGGGTAGGTTCAGGTTAGGCGCTGTTAATGAGTGAGACTATGTGGTGATTTTTTTTTCTGTGATTGGGTAAGTTCACTGAGAATGATCTGTTCCAGGTTCAACCATTTTTTCTCAAATTTCATTGTGTCATTTTTTCTTACTGCTGTATAGAATTCCATTGTGTAGATATACCACGTCTTAGTTATCCATTCTTCTAGTGATGGACATCTGGGTTGATTCCAGCTCTTAGCTATTACAAATTGAGCCGCTACAAACATGGTTGAGCAAATGTCTCTAGCCTGTGGTTTGAAGGTTTTAGGGTAGATGCCCAGTAAGGGAATAACTGGGTCTGTTGGTATCTCTATACTCAGCTTTCTCAGAAGTCCTCATATTGCTTTCCAAAGTGGTTGTACCATCCTACATTCCCAGTAGATGAGTGTTCCTACTTCTCCACATCCTCGCCAGCATTTATTTTTATTTGATTTTTTGATGTTTGCTATCCTTATTGGGGTAAGGTGGAATCTCATAGTTGTTTTAATTTGCATTTCTCTGATGATTAGGGATGATGAACATTTTCTTAAGTGTACGTTTGCCATTTGTATTTCTTCCTCTGTGAACTGCCTCTTCAGCTCTTCGCCCCATCTTGTGAGTGGTGTGTTTGACTTCTTACTGTTTAGATTTTTGAGTTCTTTGTAGATTCTAGAGATTAGGCCTCTATCAGTTGGATAACCCGCAAATATTTTCTCCCTTTCTGTGGGTAATCTAATGGCTTTGCTTATTGTATGCTTGTCTGTAAAGAAACTCTTCAGCTTCATGTGATCCCATTGGTTGAGTGATGGTTTAAGTTCATGAGCTACTGGGGTTTTGTTCAGGAAGTCTTTTTCCATTCCTATATCATGGAAAGTACTTCCTAACTTTTCTTCCAGTAGTACTCGAGTTTCTGGTCTTATATTGAGGTCTTTGATCCATTTGGACTTGAGTGTAGTGCATGGTGAAATGTGTGGGTTAAGTTTCAGTTTCCTGCATATGGTTATCCAGGCATGGCTGGAAGTTGGAAGAGAGTCAGTCCCCAGACAGTCAGTGCGTCTAGTGCCAGAAGATGCTACATGGGCGACTGGGGGAAAATGACCAATATCTTTCCAAGCAACTCATGGTCTAACCTACCTAGCAGCAAATAACTTGTTGTGATGCCCACACAAGTGCAATAGTGGCACACAGCCATGGTGGGGAACCAACTGCTCTTAATTTGGCTAACTGATCTCCTCAGTGGTACGGGACCCATAGTTGGATCTGGGAAACAAGTCAGAACCATATCCGAACATAAGCCCACTCGCCAATACCAAGCTACCATCAATCATGGGCTACAAGAGGGCGTACACCTATTAAATTCTCTATAAAAAAAGTAAGCCTTATCTCTTTTATCCTGGTGCTAACTTACTCTCCATTGGAGAATCTGCTTCTCTTTTTCAGATACACATAGATCATAAGGAGAGAGCCACCCCATCATACCTCAAAAGGGCCCCGGCTGAAACTAAGAAAAATTGGAGAAACAAGCAAGGGGGCTGTTTTCCTGATGAACCGGATACCAGCAGAAGGGGGAAGGAGATCAACATAGAGAAAAATCAACTCCTACCAAATCAGAGAGCCAGACCCTCAGAGGTCCCCAACACCTCATCACTGAAGCAGACCAAAAATGAACCCAACATGGCTCAGGGAAATTTGAGGAAGAGGGGGCGGAAAGAATGTCAGAGCCACATGTTGGGTCATGATATGCAGAGACATTTATCTTACCCATAACTGTGGGCTAACTCCACAATGCATGACCCGTATACCTCAACAAAGAGGGGCCAAGGGGAGGTGGTAGGTCACGGATGAGCCTAATAATGGTACCAAACTGACTGTATTTGCTGAATACAAAACTAACTAATAAAGAAAAAAAAGAAGAAGAACACAGATAATGAAGAAAAGAAATAATACAGATTGTTACAGGAAAATCACAGTACCAACAGTGGTAAACCCTGTGAGTTGCTGGTCACAGAGGCCCTTGAGACCCTCATAACAATACAAGCTTTTGACAGTACTCTTGATCACCTATGAGAACTAGATGATAAATACCCTATTGCTTAAGACAACACATGTTTCAGTTGCAGGACACAGAAATCAAGGTAGAACTGAGTTGGAAAATCCCCCTGGCTGGCTACCTGTCAAAGTGCTATTTAGGATGCTTAGGGAGAAAATTCATCAACAATCAAACCCAGCAGTGGACAAAGGAAAGTAAAGGGAACAGGTAATAATCAAAACACTTTATGCACATGTATGGAAATTGTCAATAAAAAGGCTTTTAAAAATTAACAAAGAAAATCTCAAATTTTAAGACTGAAAAGGCCCAACAGAAGCTGAAAAAAAATGAGTAAGAGTTTCCTTAAAGACTAGATAACACTGACATTTTACAGCACACATGAACAGAAAAGCCTGTGCTGGGGAGGTGGCTCGGTGGGTAAGAGTGCTAGTGTGCAAGCATGAAGTTGCGTGTAGAGTCCCATCGCCCACACGCTGGAGTGGTGGCACTGGCCTGTAATGGCAGCACTGTGTAAGTGGAGTGAGGAGAATCCACAGGACTTGCGGTCTAGCAGTCTAGCTTGTCTAGCCAAACTGGTGATCACCAGGTTCAGTAAAATAGCCTGTCTTGGAAAATAAATTGGTGAGTGACTGGTGATGAAAGTCGACACTGACTTGCTTCCACACATATGCATAACTGCACACATACAAACACAAAACACACGAGGCTAGAGACTCCAAAGGTATGGATGCAGTTCAATTTATGAAAAATTATATAAAGATAATATGAACATAATTCCAGTAAAGAAAAGAGGAAAAGTTATCCATATGTTTAGCTTCTCATTTAGGAAATATAATGAAACCCATTTACTAGGAAAGCAAGTGTTTTAATTACTGCGCTAAATGTCATGGGACTACTGCATACCAAATGTTTGATAAAGAGTGCCCAGCATCACTGCACTGTTTCTAATGACCAAGGAGAAGCTCAATAATCTACAGTTAGATGACTGAGCATCCCCTACAGGGTAATATTAGAGAATAAATGAAAACTCTCAACTTATTCTGGAACACTTCCTCTACTCTGACAAAGTCATCTCAGGCTCTCAAGTGCACACTGCAATTATGTTCTGGGGAAAATTAAGTCAGTCTAAGAAGTTCCCTACAGGGAGAGTCTGGGAAGTAAGAAGCCAAACAACAGGGACTTCCACAATTGTTTAAATTATATTATAATAGCTCAAGACAAAAAATGTGCACACACACATGCACACTCTCTTATACTGTATCTAAGCCATGGTTGCCTCTTACTTGTCAACTGCCCAAATCTGTTAGATTATAAGCCAGATCCAACACTTGAAAAGGGAAGGCAGAAGGGAGTTCAAGGACACCCTCAGCTACACAGAAGTTTGAGTCCGGCCTACACAACATGAGACCCTATCTCAGAAAAAAAAATCCCATAATATGAGCAGTGGAAATAGGACCTAGGTATACTTGGGGAATCTGACATCACTTCTAACAAATGCAACAATTATAAAATTACAATATTCTAATCCACAGTCATATAGAAATCAAATCAATCTCTTTTAAGGCACTGATAACAAGCTTTAACTCAATACTGAAGAGAAGCAAATTCAACCAACCAAATACTCATTAAAAATATAATTTAGGAGCTCACCTTTCCACAACCAAACTGACAGCTTGGGTGAGATCTGGGTTTGTTACCTGGAGACGTTTCCACAAAGACCATACAAATTCTTTGTCAGCCTTAAAGAAATAAAAGATATATTAAGCACATTGCTTTGGTAAGAAAAAATACTACATTAATTTTTGTTTGTTTGTTTGTTTGTTCGGGGTACAGCCTCATTCAGGCTGACCTGGAACTCGCTCTGTAGTCCCAGGCTGACCTTGAACTCACAGCAATCCTCCTACCACTGTCTCCTGAGTGCTGCATTAAAGGCATGCACCACAATTCCTGTGTGTGTGTGTGTGTGTGTGTGTGTGTGTGTGTGTCATTATTTATTACATGTATAATCTATATTCTGAGCAATTAAGTGAGGAGAGATACTTTACAACTCTGTTAGATAAAAGGACCCACATACGAATTTCTGTTATCATTATTGAGGTCTTGTTGTGGTTGTGGTCTGTTCCTTTTCTGAACATGGAATTCTCTTACTTTACTGCATACATACAACAGGGAACTGATTGTTATGGCAGAGGCTAAAACGTTGATTTTTAAAATAAAAAAGCATAATTACTTTATCCCTACTTATATAATTATACCAATGAATTCTTTAAAATTATGGCAGGAGAGCTTTATTTTTGTAAGTTCTTACACTGGTAACCTGCATTTTAAAATTACTATATCTACCACCCACATTTTGGGGTGCAAATGTCGAAATACTGTATATCAATGCAAATTTACTCGAAAAGGAAGCTGTCCTCATTCTCCTGTTCCACTTTCCAGCTCCTCTTTGCAACAAAACACCTGGAGTTGATTACACTCAGTCTCTACTTCCTCATCCACTCTGTAATGTCTTCCAATAATATTTCTGTCCCTTCCATGTCCCAAGGTCCCTGATACTGACAACGAGCAGTTTCACCATTATTTTAAACTCTGGTTTATCAGAATCACTTTTAGGTACTTAAAAAAAATGATGACCTAGAGGTTTTGATTAGTTGAACTCAGGTAAGGTCCAGGCATTAAAAAAAAAAAATTGAAGCTATTTCAGGTGTTTCTGTGTACTCGGGGTTGAGAAGCAATGCCCTAACTGATCTATCAGTCCCACAGTTTTACATGCTAACCCTTCACAAAGACCTTCTACTAGCTCTGTTTCCTCTGGTCCATACTCCAGACTTGTATCTCCAAGTGCCTACTTGAAATGTAATTGAATGTCTAAAGGTATTTTAAGTTTAACTTGACCAAAATAAATTTCTTGACTAATTAAACAGACCTAATCCTCTGCATTTCAGAAAAGCATAACCATCAGTTCTTCATTAACAAACACTTATAATCTTAGTTGCTTTTTTCCCCCTTATGTTTCCTATTCAAACCATCAGGAATTTTCCTTACCTGCAAAATTCATCCAAATTCAAACCACTCTTACCATTGCACCACTATCACCCTGACCCACATCAATGCCATCTCTTGCTTCAGTCTCCACAGTGGAGTCCTAGCCATCCGGACCAAAACTTTCTGATGGATTCTCATTATATTGAGAGAATAATAAAGTTTTACACTGAAACTACCAAATTCCATGTAATCTAGCCTCATACACACTTCTCCCTTCTCCCGCTGCCCTCCCTGCTCTACTTGCACCGAGGCCTATGGACATACGTACTATTAACCAGGCTTTCATGCAGATTATCCCTTCCCTTCATTCAAGTCTTTACCCAAACATCACCACCTTAATAGAAGTTGCTCCTGAATACATATTTATAATAGTTACCAAACCCACAAGTTTGCTAACTCTTTATTCTATTTAATTTTATTGCATATTTTACAATATTTGTTTGGGTTTACTTATGTGACAGATACCTCAATTTATATCTGACTCCATCATCATTTTCTCCTTTTAGTTACAGAAACCATTTTGGTCTTTGCTGACCAAACTACAACAACGGTCTCTCTTGCCTATGGTCTATGCAACTAAGTTCTTCAAATAAAATATAAAAGTATTAAAATTTTTAGAAAATCCTAAAATTATTCTTATATATCAACCAAGAATGTCAGATTCACTTAGTCCCAGTCTATTGCTGCCTATTAAAACTCATTTACTGTGGGAATTTTCTTAGAAAAAAAGTACTTATTTGGCTTGAGAGATGGCTTAGTGGTTGAATCACTTGCCTGCAAAGTCTAGGGACCCAGATTCAATTCCCCAGTACCCACATAAAGCCAGATACACAAGGGGGCACATGCATCTGGAGTGTTTGCAGTGGCTAGAGGCCCTTCTCTATTTGCCTCCCTCTCTCTCAAGTAAACAAGACAAAATAAAATAAAAATATTTTTAAAGTAGGTATTAATTTCACATATTCTATTTATGCATTTCCATCATGGTTTATGGATTGCATTTACAAGTCTGAAAGACTAGTCTAACACTAGAAATACATTTTTTCATGAAATTTCAGATTTTTTTTTATCTTCTCTGATAGTGAATCTTGCCAATTTGAGGCAGTTCTGAGTCACAATGAAGGCAAATGTCCTAACACACCTGTGAGGAAATTTCTAGATTATGCTAACTGAAGTGGGAAAATCCATCCTAGATGCCATTCCATGGCATGGAGGCCCTGAATTACATAAAAAGACAGTGAGCTAAGCACCAGTATTTCTTCTCCCTGTGCTTCTTTACTGCAGACTGAATGTGACCAGCTCCTGCTGCTATGCTGAACCGTACTGCCTCAAAGTGTAAGCGGAAGTAAAGTTACTCTTTAAGTTGCTTTCTTCAAGTAGTTTGTCACAGAAACACAGAAAGTAACTAAGACATCTTCAAAATTGACAAATAAAATTTAGTGTTTATGATGCATCATAATATGATGTTTTGATATATGTGTACATTGTAGAATGACTAAATAGCATAACTAATATATGTACCATTTTTATGGTGAGAATATTAAAATCTATTTTTTTTCACTTTCCAAGTATACATGCTTTTTAACTAAGTTATGCTATGCCTTAGGGCAGATAACTTAAAATCCTTTTGTATCAAAAAGTTACAAAGGGATTACAAGACCACTCACTGTATTATAGTTTTAAACAATTTGTCTCCAATGTGTGAATGTATTTGCTACAATGTGAATTACAACTTTTATGACTAAAGGCTCTATTTTATATTCAAAAAAGAAAGAAAATAAGGCCTCCCCTGCTAAAAGAAACACAGAAATAGTTTCCAAACTGTTCAATATTTTCTTCATACTTCCCTTTCTTTGAGTTCTCATTCTTTACTCTTACAACAATACTGTCAAACCGAATCAAATCATTTAAAATTGAAATAAAACTTCCTAGCCCTTCTCACAGTTTATTAACCTCAGCCTGCAATACAGTTGACTTGTGTGCAAGGTAAGTTGGTTTGAATTTCCTTAGGAGATTAGTCTTTGTCTTTTACTATCAGAGTCCATGGAAATACAACACTTCCATATAAACAAAAGCTTTTTCCACTATTCTTCCAACACCTAGATTAGTGCTAGGACATATTTGGTCTTCAATTTACCTCTTCTGGGGGCATACACCTAATATCTGAAAAGTACTTCCCATATTTCAACAACTTTGCCTACCAAAACCCAAGAAATACCATGCAGCAGTTTATTTACAAAATATGACAAAGTAGACAATACATCATTATGAAAAATAACTACACAAAAATGTTATCCTTTTAGAATACAGTTATAACAAAAGGAAGAATATAATGACAGAATACATTCTCAATTTTTTGAATATCTAAATAAGGCTGCAACATACCTAAATATAATTGAGTTATAAAATTCAATTTAAAGCTGGGCATGGTGGTGCATACCTTTAATCCCAGCACTGGAGAGGCAGAGGTAGGAAAATCATCTTGAGTTTGAAGTCACCCTGAGACTACATAGTGAATTCCAGGTTAGCCTGGGCTAGAGTGAGACCCTACCTTGAAAAATCCCAATAAATAAATAAATAAACGCAACTTAGTTCTCTGGTCACACATCCTTATTTCCAATATCACATGCTTCCAACTGTAGTAGCAGTGGGCTGTTTTTTTTTTTTTATTTTCATTTAGATGTACTAAATAATTTTTATCTGAAACTGGTTAATTGTAAATGTTTATTGCTACAAAGAATAAAATAAAACAACATTATAACACATTACATTCTCTCATTGTAAACTACAAATGGTGGCAAATGTGCATATACACATATCCCTGGCATCTTCTGTTGCCAACAGAATACATTTCTCCAAGACACAATCAGAATAAATAAGGATGGAAATAGGTTATAATCAATGGAATATGGTAAGAACAATATGGAGCCAAAAATCATCCTTTGGAAAAACCCTTGAAAATTTAGTAAAATGTTACATTCAGAAGCTAACCTACTATAATGTCATTAAATACAATAGGAAGCTTTTCTTTCCAAATTTAAATTAATCAGCTGTTTCTTCACCCAAGTGTTACTGTAATTTATTTGCTAATCAGGGACCACATAAAAATGCTTAGTTAGATATACATTCATAAGGATTGGGTTCAGATGCTTATATTAAGAGAAAAATTTATTTTCTATTACATTTTTGTTCTGAGCCAAAAGAGTAGAATGGAATCACCCAAACTTTGCTCTTCACCAATCATAACTAAGTTTCCCTAAGTTAATTGCAGAAGGAAAACAAAACTATTCTATTTAAAGCTATTATTCAAGGTCATTGACTAAGAGAATTATCCAAATTATGCAAAACTGCATGCTTGACCTATTACAGGGTTGTGTGACTTAGAGCTCAGTAATGTTTTTTTAAAACACATTTTAATAAAAAAAATCAGAGCTGCAATTATATGTATGCATACATGTGTCCTTAGTAAGTATAATTTTCTTAGTCTGAGTTATAATTTCTAGGAAATTTTTAATACAGTATTTTCTCAGGTGCTATTTCTAGGTAAATAAATTAATGTAAAAAGACATAAAAGGACTTAACTTTTTCACAAAACAATTCAGAATTTAATTTTTTTTTTTTTTTTTGCCCAAATCTCTCCAAGGGCAGGAGTCTGGTTTGGCTAAAATTTTGTTTCTCATCACCTAGCCATATTCATATGACAAAAAAAAAATCTCCAGAATCATCATTCTAGGTTAATCAGGACTGTTCTATATAGTCTTCCATCAGCCTCAAGTATTGTAATTATCTTCCTAGTCCAAAAGTGTCCAAGATTTCATATTCTCTCTCTCTCTCTCTCTCTCTCTCTCTCTGTCTCTTTCTCTCTCTCTGCCTCTTTCTCTCTCACTCTCTCAAATAAATAAATAAAAATTTTAAAAACTGAAAAAAAAAAAGAAGAAGCCTACATTTTTAAAGAACTTAATCAGTAAAAAGGATTTAGAGGCAGGGAGGCTCAAGCTGCTTGCAACAGACTGATTTCCTTACTCACAGATGTCACAAAAAGTATCTTAGTGCCTTAGTCAAGTAATATTATTAAACATGGGGGAGGGAGTATCAAGGGACAGTGTAGAAAATTTGGGCAGTGTTGGCAAAAAGCTTTAGTTCATTGTTGTTTTATTAATCCCCTTGTTCCTTTGCCCAGTGAATAGGAAATGAGAAATAAAACGAGGAATGCCACACAACAGCTCCACAACTTATTTAAACAAACGTATACTCTATTTGAACAAGACCTGATTTTACTGCCTTGATTCTGCAAAGACCTGTAAAGGGGGGCAAAACAACCCAATAGAACAGACTGATAGCATGAACTTTATGATTTTATTCTCTAAACTGGTGATATGGTCACAAAGTTATCTTGGTGTTGGCAATTTCTAACTGGTATTTCTGTTATAGACAGTGATTTATTATAATTGGTACTTCTGGTATAGACGGTGACTTAAAGAGCTGTAGTTGAATGACTTCTCAATTTTCTAGTTCCTAGCCCTATATAAATAAAGGTTTGGCAAAATCGGGAGATGGTTGAAAGGAAAAATAAATATGAGTTTAAGGACAGCCAAGCTCATCCTTAGAACACACAAACTAAAAAGATCAGAAAAGTAACGCCAGTGCAATTGATCTATCACGTGCTTTTCACCAGCAACATCTCATGAAAATATCTCTGTCCTAGTCTATGGGATTGCTACAGTTAACAAATGAGTATCATCGACTTTACTGTATGAAGTTCCTAGTCCCAAGCCTTGCTAAAAATTATGAGTCTGTGTTTATAATTCAAGTTTGACAATGTTAATAGGGGCAAGTGTGTATTTGAACATTCAAAGCAGGCTACTTCATTGACGAGTTTTATTTTCACACAAGTATTCCGGTTTCCACTTCAATAAGTCATAGGCGCACTCCACTCTCCTCCACTCTCCACTCGTGGGCACCGGGTAAACACTACAGGCACCATCTGGCACTTGGGCCCTGAGGACGAGGGTGGGGTAAGACGTTAACAAACCCAAACCCCGGGCGCAGGATGCCAGGGGGTCTGACCCCAGCGTAGAAGGCCCGGCCAGCCGCGTCGTCGCCCGGAGAGTGCCCGCGGCGGGCGGAGCGGGTCTGGGGACCAGGAAGGAGCGTCGCCCGGCGGCACTGGGTGTGGCCGGGCACGGGGTGATGGGCGCGCCTCCCCTCCGCGGCCCTAGATACCTGACACCGGGCCAGCTCCTCCTTTAGGGCGCTCAGCTCGTCCTGCAGCAGCTGCGTCCGGCTCACCTTCGCCTCCTCTACCGAGATGCCCCGGAGCCGCGTGGAGCCCGCGGGCGCACTGACCAGGGGAGCCTGAGCTGGAGCCGCCCCGCCCGGCCCTCGCCGGGCCCCCGACCCCTCTTCGCCCCGCCACACCACATCACTTCTATCCGCCACGACCCCCCGCGCGGAGCCCACACCCGAGGCCTCGCTGCGCACGGCGTGCAGCTCGGCTCCGCGCCCCATGCGTGGGGACCCGGGGCCCCGGTGTCGAACTGGGGGCGAAGGGAGCGGTGAGGGCGGCGAGCGCGCCGCCATGGCCGCGGCTCCTAACGGGTCAGGGTCCCTCTGGGAAACTCCACCTTCCCCTTCCCCATCCTGGAGAGCTGCGGGGGGGCGGGGCGGGGGCGCCCGGCTGCGCAGGCGCAGAGCTTTTCCCGCCTTGGCGCGCGCGGCGGGCTCTGCTAGCTTCCTGCGGGCCGCGTTCCCGGCGCGCTTCGGGCCTGCGCATGCGCGCCCTCCCTGCGGGTAAGCGTCTTTTTCTTTTTTTTTTTTTTTTCCTTTTGGCGCTGAGTCCTTAGTCCAAAGGGCCTCGGTTACCCGCCCGCCTAAAACCCTACCTTCCACCAGGGCCTACTTTATATCCCACCTCTTAAAGCCTTCCTTGACAAGTCCCCAGCCCCAAATGATCCTTAACTGTGAATTCCTCTTTCGCCAAGGTTTCTGCCAACTCGTTTGTCACGTTTCATTGACCGCCCTGAAGTGTTAGTTACAAGGCTAATCTCT
The DNA here is from genome assembly GCA_036346955.1 of Dipus sagitta. Classification (NCBI taxonomy): domain Eukaryota; kingdom Metazoa; phylum Chordata; class Mammalia; order Rodentia; family Dipodidae; genus Dipus; species Dipus sagitta. The sequence goes on along the minus strand of CM070770.1, from coordinate 85,649,598 downwards.
CCAACGCTGCTGAGAGCTCCTTGAGGATCAGGGAATAGGTTTTTATACTTAAGTGTTTTCTTCACACCCCTTGGCAAGACTGCCTCACGTGCAGCTGACATCCACCTGAAGGATGTCAAGGAGAAGCGGAAAGCCTTGTGCTGAGCTGGGCCTATCAAGCAGGTTTCCGCGTGAATTATGATCCTTGCACTCCCTTGTCTTCTGTATTTTTGCAAGAGTCATGATTTTCTTTGAGTCTTTATGTGAATTTCTTTATCTGTTAGCTGCATATCAGTGAAGTGTGTCCTACACTGCCCAACATTTTGGATCCTTGGACCAATTTGAAATCAATGTGTAGTTTGGTAAAGCAAGACCTACTTTCTCTTTCATTCTCTTTTTTTTTTTTTTTCCTTTTTTTATCTTACATGCTTTGTTCATAAACCTCAAACATCGTTATTTCTCCTTGAAACTTCCTTACTACTCTTTAGCAGAGATTGAGCTCCCTCGAGCTTCACAGAAAGCTATATTTACTCCTGGGCATTTGTTTGTTTGATTTTGTTTTTCAGATAAGGTTTCAGAACACTTAAAGGATATTTGAGGTAGGGTTTGAAACACTGATAATCATCTATGCCAATTCTGCTGAAGAGTAGCAGACTTCCTGCTCACTGGAGGTGAAAACTGCAAAATTTGTAAAAGGATTATGTTACGCAAGGTTTGTATAAGTTTGCCTTACGTACTATGATAATATCGAACATTTATTTTTATTTTTATTTATTTAATTGAGAGAGAGAGAGAGAGAGCGTAACAGGCAGAGGAAGAAAGAGAGAGAATAGGCACGCCAGGGCCTCTAACCACTGCAAAATGAACTCCAGGCGCATGCACCACCTTGTGCATCTGGCTTACCTAGGTCCTAGGGAATTGAACCTGGGTCCTTTGAGTTTGCAGGCAAGCACCTTAACCACTAAGCCATCTCTCCAGCCCCATATTGAACATTTTTATGCTGAGATTATTGCCAATTGCATTTCATGTATGAATTGGTTCCATTCTTATATTACTTTAAAGTTAAATGTTATTCCCATTCTATTAGTAAAGAAACTGAGATTTCAGAGGTTACTGAAATTTTCCTGAAATGCCTCATCTGATATTACAAAAGCATGACTTTGAATACATTGAGCTTTAAAATCTATGTCTTTGATCTTGGTTCTTATTTCCTATCCACCATCTGAAACACAGCATTATTCGAACTGTGAGATTTCACTAGGTGTAACATTCGGAAATTAACCTTATTACACACAGATCTGGCTCAAAATAAATATGAACACATATCCTCACAGTTATTATTTGTTCAAAAGGGCAACATTTAGCTGATTATAGATTCTTCTGAAGAAGCATGAAATCTTCTGTCTCTTATATTTCCTGTTGTGTTCAGTGCTGTGTGGAGGTGTGTTTTGGGGGGTGGGGCAGATGGGTAATATCCTGAATCTATTGTTGGGTAGGCCCTCTGGTGCCCTCTAGCCATGTAGTGGTTTTGTGTTCTTCCTTAGGGTAAACAAAGAAATGAACTCCCCAGGACAGACAGTCTAAGATTAGGATGAAAATGAAGATAACTGGTTTATTACAACAAAAGCTCCCTACTAGAACGAGATGAGTCCCAGAGCTCAGAATCTGTCTGAGCCAGCTCCGGATAGGGGGTTTTATAAGGTGACCCACTTCCCTCTTCCCTCCCCTTATGCTAATGATTGTTTCATTTCCTCTTCTTCTTATTGGGCCCTCTTGTCAAGGAACCTTTTTCCCTTCATCAGATGTAGTGCACAAGTTTCTGCTATCAGATCTGTCTGATGTGAGGCTGTTTCTTTGATGCCCTCCCTGGTGTATGCCGGGTGGGGGTGGGGGGAGAGGGGAGGGAGAGAAAGCCAACTTTCTCTTCAGACAACAGGATGAGTCTGGCCAACAGGATGCCCCATCCTCCACTTCCCCAGTTCCATGTGTCCCCCATCGCAGACTACACGCATGTGCCACAGCAGCCTGCACTTTTCCAGCTGGGCCATTCACCAGGGTGTGGGGGGCTGGGGCTGCCATACTGGGTGTTATAGGTAACAGCTCCTGCACAGCAGCTGCTGTGTTGGTCAACCCTCTCAGAAAGAGCTGCAAGTGCAGGCAGTGGCACACCCCTCCTATAGGGGTTAGACGCAATCACTGCCTACCTTGTGCTTCCTGTGATCATCAGAACCGTGTCCATCTCATTTTCACTAAACAATATTTTTTTTAAATTATTATGAAAAAATACATGCAACATAAAATTGACAACTGTAGCCACTTTGAATGAATGCAAATAAAAATGTTAGTAGCATTATATATACATTCAACATATTAAATAACCATTATTGCTAGTTCCAGAACACTTATCACTTCAAGTTAAAACCTATACCCATCAGTTATCCCATATTCTCCCCTCCCATGAGCCCTCTCTTCCTCTCTCTCTCTCTCAAAAACAAAAACAAAACAAACAAACATTTAAAAAAGGCCAGTCTGTTGGGCTTCCCTCAAAATAAAATCAATTTAGGAAAGGAAAGGTTTATTTCAACTTACAATTTCCAGTCACAGTCCTTCATGGGCAGGTGAGGCTTGGCAGCAGGCTCTTGAGGCAGCTGGTCACATCTGTCAACAGAGAGGAAACAAAAAGTAATGAGTGCTGGTATTTATCCACCCATCTCATGTTTTTACCCTGTCCAGAACCCCAGTCCATGACACCACCAAAGTTAAAATGGGTCTTTGCACCTTAATTAACCTAATCAAGATAATCCCTCACAGACATGCCCAGAGGCTAATCTAATTTACATAATCCCTCACAGGTAATTCTAAATCCTGTCAAATTGACAGTAGAAACCATAACATATGGATATACCACTTTTTGCATATCTATTTACCAGTTAATCAACGCTTAGCTTGTTTCTACCTATTGCCTACTGCAGATAAAGCTGATATGGATACACAGGATTTTAGTTTTGGTGGGGTTTTTTTTGGGGGGGGGGTGTTTTTTGTTTTGTCCTGTGTTTTTAGAGGCAGGGTCTCACTCTAGCCCAGGCTAACCTAGAAATCACTCTGTAGCCCCAAGTGGACCTTGAACTCACAGTAATCAGATGCATGGTCATTTTGTGCATCTGATTCTACACATGTACCAAAGAATAGAACCTTGGGTTGTCATGCCTTGTAAGCAATTGCATTTAACCACTGATGCATCTCACTAACCCAGTGTCTTGTTCTTTTTTAATGGCCAGCCTTCTATTGTCAAGTGGCATCTCTCTGGGTTTGACTTGCATTTTTCCACTCAATAACATTGAGTATCACGTCACGTACTTGGGTATTTCTTTATCTTCTATGGAGAAATATCTCAAATCTTGACTTTTGTTGTTTTTTTTTTAAATAGTCTCACTATATAGCTTCAAACTCACAATTCTCCTGCCTCTGCTTTTCAAGTGCTTTGATTGCCAGTCTGAGCCTCTGGTCCTAGCTCCTTTTCAATTTTTTAAAAATTAGATTGTCTTTCTTTTTGTTTTTAAGTTGCAAGAGTTCTTCATTGGCAGTCAACGTTTTAGAAGTAATCTTTGCATATCTCCAGATTTATGTATAGGTTCTTTCTTGTATTAGTTATTTGCTGAAGCAAAAAAAAAAAATTGTATAAGATATTGAATATTATAGCATATATAGCTCAGAAAATTAAAGACCTGTGCTGCTGCTATAATAACAACATGTAAGGATAGATAGATGGCTTAGCAGTTAAGGCACTTGCCTTTGAAGCCGAAGAACTCATGTTCGAATCTCCAGGTCCCATGTAAGCCAGACACATAGTGACACAAGTGCACAATGTTGTACATGCACACAAAGGGGAAACATATGTCTGGAGTTCATTTGCAGTGGCTAGAGGTCCTGGTGTGCCCATTCTCTCTCTATCTGCTGCCCCCCTCTCTTAAATACATAAATAAATAATAAACATATGTATATACACCCACACACCCACATATACATACATACATATAGATATAGATATAGATATAGATATAGATATAGATATAGATATAGATATAGATATAGATATAGATATAGATATATGTTATAAGCCTAGGTCTGGGGAGCTAGTTCAGTTGGTAAAGTACTTGCATGAACATATCAATTTGATCCCCAGTACCCACATAAAAATGTCAAGCACAGCCAGGTGTGGTGGCTCACGCCTTTAATCCCAGCACTTGGGAGGCAGAGGTAGGAGGATCGTTGTGAGTTCAAAGCCACCCTGAGTCCACATAGTGAATTACAGGTCAGCCTGGGCTAAAGTGAGACCCTACCTTGAAAAACCAAAAACCAAAACCCAACAAAACAAAAAAATGTCAAGCACAATGGTACATACTTACAATTTCAACACCGGGGAGGCAAAAACAGGAGGATCCTTGAGGCTTACCAGTTAGCTATTCCAGAACAATGATAGACTGTCTTATAAGGATGGATAGCTTCCCTGAAGAGCAGCGCCAAGGTGGTCAGTTCTCTGGCCTCCACACATGCATGCACTATGACGCAACACCTGACATCAAAGGAGGAAAGATTTATTCAGATTCACAGTTTCAGAGAGCTCAGCCCATAGTTCCTTTGTCCCATTCAATTGGATAGAACATGTCTGGCAGAAGTTCACCATCTTACAGTAGGGAGAAATTAGAGAGCAAGGAGGGGACTGGAGACCTTAAAGAATGTCCCCACAGACCAAATTACTCTAGCTATGCCCCACATCCATATATTTCAACTGCCTCCCAAAACAGTGTAACTATCTGAGGACCAAATATTCAACACATGAACTGATGGAAGTTATTTTGTGTTCAAACTATAATTCGCTTCTAAACAGAAACTCTTCATTGAGTACCAAAGCAAATGCATTTACTGTATCATCTACAAAATGATCATTAAATACAGATTCTGGTAAGTTTAGACCTCACTATCTCTTGTTATCCTAAATATTATATATCTCAATGAAATGTGTTTTCAATTTGTACTTGCATCTGATCCTATTTTGTTTCTTCTATAACTTTGCGTATATATGTACTTGTAAATTTATTTATGTGCATATGTATTTGTAAATATTTCTAAGTAGATTGTAAGATCTTAGAAAAAATGTTATGCCTGTTTTTTCTACATCCCAGCATAACTATTACAATGCTCTAACACAGGAAACACTTGGTAAGTAGGTTATCTAGTCTTCTTTAAGCTACATTTCCTTTGCAATGAATGGAATAGATTTATTGAACAAAGGACATCAAAATTAATATTTTAGACAAGTATATTATATATAATGTAACTAGCACTGGAAAGTACAATGGTTTGGCTGTTGTATGCCCCAAACTCCCATCTATTAAAGGATTACTCTTCAGTGTGACAGTGTTGACATGGTACACCTTTAAGAGATAAAGGCAAATGGGAGTTTCTTAGGTCCACTGAGTGCATGCCTTCAAAAGGAACTGTGGGTGCTGGAGAGATGGCTTGGCAGTTAAGGCACTTGTCTGTGAAGCCTAAGGACCCAGGTTTGACTTTTCAGATCCCATGTAAGCCAGATGCACATGATGAAGCAATTGTGCAAGACTGCACATATACTTAAGGTGGCACATGTGTCTGAAGTTTGATTACGTGGCCCTGGCAAGCCAATTCTCTCCTTCCTTTCCCCTTTCTCTCTCTTTCTCTCTTTCTCACTATCACTCTGTCACATTAAAAAGGCCAATCTGTTCAGCTTGCCTCAGAAAAAGAGGAACTATGGGACCTAAGTCTCTGGTTTCCTATTCATGAGGTGATTATTAGTTCTTCTAGCCATTATCATCATGATGAAGTGATATAGTTAATAGGGCCCTCGCCAAAACTAAGCAATGAAGGTCCAATACCTTTGAACCTCCAAAACTGATTAAGCATCTTTTCATATGAAGAGCCTACATGTCTTGAGAGCTAATGTATGCAGAGATTTTATAATGATAAGTGCAGGGAACAGAGTATAGAAACTGAAATCCAAAAACCTCTGACTCCCCCAGATGTCAGCTGACCACAAGCTTCTGTTCTCCTTTTGCTTCTTGGTTCTTTCACCTTTTTGGAAATTTACTTCTCCCTTTCTTTAAACTTTGACTCCTCCATCTTGGAACTTTCTGGCAGGAACTCACATTTCCTTGACTAACTCATCTTTTTTTTTTCTTTTTTTTAAATTTATTTTTATTTATTTACTAGAGATAGAGAGAGAAAGAGAGTGAGAATGGGGCATGCCAGGGCTTCCAGCCACTGCAAACAAACTCCAGATGCATGCGCCTCCATGTGCATATGGCTTATGTGGGACCTGGAGAATCGAATCTGGGTCCTTAGGCTTCAAAGGCACGCACCTTAACCACTAAGCAATCTCTCCAGCCCTTTTTTTTTTTAACGTAGGGTCTTGCTGTAGCCCAGGCTGGCCTGATATTCACTGTGTAGTCTCCGGGTGGCCTTGAACTCACAGTGACCTTCCTACCTCTGCCTCTCAACTCATCAACCTTTTAAGAACCCCCAGGCACATTCAAAATAACCAATGCCATCTATTCTGACTTGATGTCTAACTTACATCCTAAGGGACCCCTGATCTAAATAACCAGGTTTTGGTATTTATTTGGTATTTATTTGGTATTCTTTTCTTCCCAAGGAATTTGTAGTTTGTGTGGTACATCATCAGAAAATATAAGTTGTGAAAAAAGAAATGTTGGTGGTATCATGAACCATTTTTTTTTTGTTGTTATTTTTATTTATTTATTTGAGAGCGACAGACAGAGAAAGAGGCAGATAGAGAGAGGGAGAGAGAATGGGCATGCCAGGGCCTCTAGCCACTGCAAACGAACTCCAGATGCGTGTGCCCCCTTGTGCATCTGGCTAACGTGGGTCCTGGGGAGTCGAGCCTCAAACCGGGGTCCTTAGGTTTCACAGGCAAGCGCTTAACCACTAAGCCATCTCCCCAGCCCTCATGAACCATTTTATTCATGTTTTAACAGCTTTGTTTGCCTCTGTATTGTCAAATTTTGTTATTATGATAGTAATTCCAATTAGGAATATGGTAGCCTCCATTCTGTAGGTGGTCCATCAGGGCTATAAGCCCAAAAAATGGCTCATGGTACCACCAACATTTCTTTTTCACAAATTATATTATCTGATGATATACCATGCCTACTAAAAAATCCTTGGGAAGAAAAGAATACAATCAATTTGACAAAACTATTTATTCATTCCTTCATTTTCTCAACAAATATCTACCAAACACTTCTAGAACTATAGCAGTAAACAAAATAGCCACAATCCTTGCATTTACAAAGCTTTCACTTTTTTAATGAAAACACATCATAAATAAATATATTTGTTAGTGATATTGGTGCTACATTAAAAAGAATAAAAATTGATTAAAGAATAGTGAATGGTTGCAGGGAGTAGATATCATCTTAGAGTAGTTAGAAAATGTAGTTCTACATTAGAGTACTCTACCTCTTGTACAGTCCACTGCTCCCCTGCAGTATGCAAAATTAGCTTCTTCCTTTCTGGTCTAAAATGTGAATTTATTCACTGTCCCACATAAAGAGGAGAGCGGAAGAAAGGAGGGCAAGGGAGAGAAAGAGGAGAGGAAGAGCAGAGGAGAGGGGAGGAAAGAAGAGGAGGGAAAAGAATGGAAGATAGAGGAGAGAGAAAATCCATTTCTAATAAAAATTTGATCAAAAGTTTCAATTAAGAAACACACCACATAGATGTCTGGGAGACTATCAGACAACAAGAAAAGTGAAGTATCAACACATAGCAAAATCTTATGAGTGAAATTTGAAGGCTGTAGTGCTTGATAGGTTGTGAAGAATGACATCCATTTAAGCTATTTCTCAGGAAATGTCCATTATCCTAGAACCTCAAAGAAGTCCCAGTATCCATGTGACCAGAGAACAAGTTTTGTTATCTACAAGTTAATTCCAAATTTGAGGTAGTAATTGATATGAAGTGACTTAAGTCTTTCCAGAAATATTTTCCTAGAGCAATCATTGAATTAGAAACATACTAAAAGATTTGATTAAAATAACAAGAGTTGACCTGAGGCTTTAAGAAAAAGGAATGAGGGCTGGAAAGATGGCTTAGCAGTTAAGACACTTGCCTGCAAAGCCTAAGGACCCAGGTTCAACTCTCCAGATCCTATGTAAGCCAGACACACAAAAGTGAGGCAAGTACAAGGTTGCACATTCCCACTAGGTGGCTAAAGTGTCTAGAGTTCGATTGCAGTGGCTGAGGGCTTGGTGCAATTCTCTCTCTCTCTGTCTCTCTGTCTCTCTCTCTCTGTAGAAGCCTTTAAAATAATGATTCTGGGTCCCATTTTCAGAGATTCTGAATTAGTGGATATGATTTAGGATTGAAGCCCTGGTACAATTGATATATTTAACTTTGAGTCCAATATGTAGCCATGATTAAGAATCACTGAGTTAAGATGTAAATACATGACAAAACTGGGGTAGGGGTTTACACTTCTGGAATGCACAAAAGATATTTTATAATTATTCACTTAGTCCATAAATCAGACAACTATATATGGAATACCTACAATGTGCAGTTGTTCAGCACTGGAGATTCAGAAAGGAAAGGACAAAACTAGGCAGGCCTTCATTTGGGGGAAAACAATGGACAAGAAGAGAGAGAGAGGCTGAAAGAGAGGTTAAGAGAATATAAGTGGAAGGAAGAAAGGGAGGGAGGGAGACAGGAAGCAAAATTGATGTAGGTCTCTGTGAAAAGGTAGATTTTTAAGCTGAAACCTAAAAGACAGAAAAGGACATGCAGAAAGTATGGGGTGTGAATGGCAAATGCACTAACTCAGAGGTACAAAGTTGCTTGATGTGTTCTAATGGCAAAAGTTACAGTGAGAGGAAACGAATTATAAGATGAAAGGAGTTTGAATTTTATTCTAAGTCTAACAGGAAATGATTGAAGAATTTTAAGCAGAAGAGAAGGGATTCACAACATTAATGAAAGACTACTGTGATATGGGAGAATGGGTTAAGTGGCTGGACCAAAAGGAGTAAAAGCCAGATGACTAGTTTAAGCAAGGGATGATGGTAGCTTGGAGCAGGGTATATGCAGAAGAGTATTATGGTATGATATTGCAGAGTATATGAAAAGTTTAACCAAGAGAACATAATGGGAGATGCAACATGAAAGAGGAAAAAAGAAGGAATCCAGTCTGACTCAGATTTCTTTGAGTATCTGAATTATTTATTTATTATCTTTTGGTTTTTCAAGGTTCTAGTCCAGGTTAGTCCCAGGCTGGCCTCAATCTCACAGCAATCATCTTACCTCTGCCTCCAGAGTGCTGGGGTTAAAGGAATGCACCACCATGCCCTACTTATCTGAATATTCTGACATATACTGAGATATGACTTTTCTATGAACTACTTTAGAACCAACACATCAAAGTTACTTCTGAGTGTTGGAGTGATGGCTTAGTGGTTAAGGTTTTTGCCTGTGAAGCCTATGGACCCTGGTTCAATTCTCCAAAACCTAAAAAGATGTCACCCCACCTGCCCAGCAGAACTGGAATTGAGACATTGATCTAGTCTCACCCATGATGGCAACAGCAGCCCCCACTTCTCCAATCTAGCACACTACCTAGATGGCCTAGCCTCTGGGTCAGCCTTTTGAGTCAGAACAGTCAGCTCTCTCCCATACTCACCTGAGCCTAGTTGGAAATCCCACCCCAATAAGCTATAACAGGGGCTTACCAAGTAAGCAAGGCCTGCTTCTTGGCTGCTCACTTCTCCTGATGCCTAAACCTCCAGGGCCCTGCTCTGGTAAACTCCCCCTTGGGCTGGGGAGGTGGGGGTGCTACTTTTTCATTTTGTTATTTTCTTCTAAGGTAGGGGACCCTTAGTAACTGACCTCATAGGTATTTTTCTAGTGTGAAGATGAAAAGCTCCCTATGTTCCTTTTGCTTTACAGAGAGAGAGACAGAGGGGGAGAGAGAGAGAGAGAGAGAGAGAGAGTATTCCTTTAAAATCTGGTGCTTTTTCAATTTCCCTGGAAATCCTTTTCACCATTCAAGCCTTTCCCTTGATACTAAATATCTGAAATAAACTTTACAGTTTAACCTTTTCAAAATCTGTTTCCTCAGTTTTTTGTTGGACTGGACAAAGATCTAAAAGTTAGGATTCACATTCACAGGCCAGGAAAAGAAACTCTCTGCCGCCACTTCTGTCCCTAACCTCTAACACCAGGACAATAGCTGATCATTTAAATGTAAAACAAAGACCTGTTAACCTCCAAGTTTCAATGAGATAGCACCTGGTGCAGCTGGCACTACTGAGTGTGGGATCATCTTCCATCAAGAGGATGATTGTGACTGTGCAGGGTGCTGTGCAAGAAGGGCTCCATGAGCACTTCAGATAAGAAAACTAATCCAACCATGCAGGGTCAGATAAGACTTCAACAGAAGCAATGAGAGCTGGAAATGACCCTTTGAAATCCAAAGGATATTCTCCACTCTTCTCCTTGAGAGGCTATTGGAATCAGAATGAGCCTCTAGCCACTGTTAAACTCTAGACAATATAAAAGGAGATATCCAAAAACAAAGAATGGTCATCGTGTTGAGATGAGCTAGCAGGAACTTTGAATACTAAATTTGATTATTATAAAAATAATGGACTTTGTAAACTGGGCATGGTAGCATAGGCCTTTAATCTCAGCACTCTGGAGGTAGAGGTAGGAGTATTGCTGTGAGTTCAAGGCCATCCTGAGACTACATACTGAATTCCAGGTTAGCCTGGGCTAGAGTGAGACCCTACCTTGAAAAAATAAATAAATAAAAATAATGAACTTGTAAGAATGAGAGATTTTGTTTAAGAATAACTTCTTTAATTAGTTATGGATATACTCAGTATGTAAACAGCACATATTGGTACCATCCTTACCCTCATCCCTGCCTCCCTTCCAAAGGGACCCTCCACATTGGGGATTTTGGGTTATGAATTGTGGAGGTAGCCATCAGTTATGGCAAAGAGGCAATGTCTTTGTGTGTAATGTCCCAACTTGTAGCACTAGCAGTCTTTCCACCCCCTCTTCTGCAAATTTCCCTAAGCCATGTTGGGTTCATTTTAAGTCTACTTCAGTGATGGGCTCTTAGGAGCCTCTAGATCTCTGGTTTGGTAGTGTTGAGTGTCCTCAGTGTCTCTCTCCTTCACCCTTGTGCTAATATCAGGTTCATCGAGAAAGCAGCACTCTTGCTCATTTCTTCAATTGCTCTATGGTTTTAGCTGGGGCCCTGGTGAAGTGTGATGGGCTGTTACTCACCTCAGTTCCTGCTTCCATCTGAAAAAGAAAAGTAGATTCTCCAACATAGAGTTAAGTTAGAACAGGTTAAATGGGATAACCATTATTAGTTTAGAGAGAATTTAATGGATGTGGGCCCTCTTGTGGCCCAAGATTGGTAGAAACTTGATATTGGAGACCAAACTCATTATCTGGATATGATTCTGACTTGTTTCTCAGTTCCAGATATGGGTTCCTTTCCACTGAGTGGATCTGTTAGCCAATCCAACAGCTGTTGGTTACCCACCATGGATGTGTGCCAGTATTGCACTTTTCTGAGCATCACATCAGGTTGTTTGCTTCTGAGTCGCTTAGACCATGAGTTTCTCAGACAGATGATGTCCACTTTCCCCCAGTAGCTTGTGGAGCACTTTCCAGCACTAGATGGGCTAACTGTCTGGGGACTGGCTCTCTTCCAGATTCTAGCCAGGTCTCTCCATGTTCCATACCGACAGCATGTGGTGTCTTTAGCAGTAGGATCTTACCTTTAACCTCTGGTGGGTAATCAAGTGCTCTGACAGAAGTGTCTGTCTTCTTTTGGGAAACCTTGTAGGTCTCTCTGATGAACAACTCATTGTGGGTGTTAACCACATACTGGTACTGGAAGTTACAGGCCAACACCAAGGGAAAAGAAAGAAGAAAAAGAAAGAAAAAAAAAGAGAAATAGGAGAAAATTAAAGTTAGGCTTTATCTCACCCTCTCCAGAGACCTTTGATTCAGGTATTCCCTCTGAGGTCCTGATTAGGGTTCAACACTTTATTCTGTCTTTCAGGATACAGGATTTTATGGTACCAGTTCAATTTGGGTCCATGTTTTTGTTCCCCTCGACATACCCTTATCCTCCCCTCAAGCCCTACCTTCCCTATTGTCCAGTCCTCAAGATGTCTGTTATGTATGTCAGCATCTCTGGCTAATCCAGGTTAGGAGCCACAGATGAGTGAGACCATGTGACAATTGTCTTTCTGGGATTGGGTGAGTTTGCTCAGTATGGTTCTTTCCAAGTTCAACCATTTTTCTACAAATTCCATTGTGTCATTTGTTCTTACAGCTGAGTAGAATTCCATCATGTAGATATACCACATCTTGGTTATCCTTTTGTACAATGATGGGCATTTGGGTTGATTCCAGTTCTTAGCTATTATGAATTGAGCAGCTATAAACATGGTTGAGCAAATATCTCTGAAATGAGGCATGGATCTTTTAGGGTAAACGCCCAGTAAGGGAATAACTGGGTCTGTTAGTAACTCTATAGTCAACCTTTTTAGGAGTCTCCATATTGCTTTGTATAGTGGTTGTACCATCGTACATTCCCACCAACAGTGAATGAGGGTTCCTATTTCTCCACATCCTTACCAACATTTGTTTTCATTTGATTTTTTACTGTTTGCTATCCTTACTGGGGTAAGGTGGAATCTCATAGTTGTTTTAACTTGCATTTACCTGATGGTTAGGGATGTTGGAAATTTTCTTAAGTGTGTGTTTTCCATTTGTATTTCTTCCTCAGATAAGTCCCTGTTCAGTTCTCTGCCCCACTTTGTGAATGGGTTGTTTGATTTTTTTATTGTTTAGGTTTTTTAGTTCTTCAGTTGTATAGCCAGTAAAATTTTCTCCCATTCTGTGAGTACTCTATTGACTCTGCTTATTTTATGTTTGTTTATAAACAAACAAATAAACAAAAAACCTTTCAGTTTCATGAAATCCCAATGGGTTTGTGATTGTTTAATTTCCTGAGCTACTGGGGTTTTGTTAAGGAAATATTTTCCCACTCCTATATTGTGGAAATTTTCTCCTATTTTTTTCTTCCAGTAGTAGCAGAGTTTCCAATCTTATATTGAGGTCTTCGATCCACTTGGACTTGATTTTTTGTGTATGGCAAGATGTGTGGGTCTATTTCATTTTTCTGCATATGGTTACCCAGTTTGTCCAGCACCATGCATTGAAGATGTTGTCTTTTCTCAGTCTACATTATTAGGGCCTTTGTCAAAAATCAAGCAGCTGTAGTTACTTTACCTAAAGTCTGAGTCCTCAATTCTGTTCCATTGGTCTATAATCCTGATTTTATGCCAGCATCATGTTGTTTTTATTACTATGACTTTGTAATATAGCTTTAGATCAGGTATGGTGATGCCTCCAGAGGTGCTTCATTTGCTGAGGATATGCTTGGGTATCCGAGGCCTGCTGCCTTTCCATATGAATTTTGAGATCATTTTTTTCTATATCTGTGAAGAATAATGCTAAAATTTTTGTCAGTATTACATAAATCTGTATATCGTTTTTGGTAGGATTGCCATTTTCACAATGTTAATTCTGCCTATGCAGGAGCATGGGAGGTCTTTCCATCTTTGCAAGTTCTCCTCAATTTCTTTCTTGAGTGTTTTTATGTTCTCATTATATAAGTCTTTCACATCCTTGGTTAGTGTTATAGCAACATATTTTTTGTTGTTGTTCCTATTGAAAATGGAACAATGTCATTAATTTCTTTCTCTATATCTCTGTCCCTTGCATATGGAAAGGCTACTGATTTTTTGTGGGTTGATTTTGTATCCTGCTACTTTGCTGAAGGAATTAATCACCTTTAAGAGTTTTGACATGGAGGCTCTTGGATCACATATGTATAGAATCATGTCATCTGCAAATAGGGCTAGCTTGAATTCTTCCTTTCCAATTTGTATTCCTTCTATATCTTTCTCCTGTTTTATTGCTTGGGCTAGGACTTCTAGTACTAGGTTGAAGAGGAGATGTGAGAGGAGGCACCCCTCTCTTGTTCCTGATCTCAATGGGAATTCCCTGAGTCTTTCCCTATTAAGTATTATTAAGTATTATTTAGGGGTTTTATATACAGCCTTCATTATATTGAGATATAAACCATCCATGCCTATTCTCTCCAATGTTTTGATCATGAAATGATGCTGTATTTTGTTGAAGGCTTTTTCTGCATATATTGAAATGATTATGTGGTTTTGTGATCAAGCTTATTTATGTGTAGTATTACATTGACAGATTTCTGGATGTTGAATCAAACCTGTGTTCCTAGGATTAAGCCTACTTGACCAAGTTGAATAATGCTTTTGATGTGTTGTTGAATTCAGTTTGTGAGAATTTTGTTCAGGATCTTTGTGTCTAAGTTCATCAGTGATATAGGCCTAAAGTTTTGTTTTCTTGTTGTATCTCTGTCTGGTTTTGGTATTAGAGTAATACTTTCTTCATAAAAGGAGTTGCAGAACTTGCCCTGTTTTCTGATTGTGTGGCACAGTTTGAAAAAAAAAATTTGGTTTCAGTTCTTCCATGAAGGTTTGATATAATTCAGCAGAGAAGCCATCTGGTCCTGGACTCTTCTTTTGGGGGAGGTTTTTGATTACATTTTCAATCTTGGTGGGTGTGATAGGTTTGTTTAGGAGATCAATATGCTCTGTGTTTAGTTTTGGTAGGTGGTATATGTCCAGGAATTTATCTATTTCTTCCAGATGATTGACTTTTATGGAGTAGAGGTTTTAGAAGTAAGTCCTGATGATTCTTCCAATTTAACTTATGTCTGTTGTGATCTCTCTTTTCTCATTTCTGTTTTTGTTAATTTGAATTGTCTCTCGCTCTTTTTTTTTTCTTGATCAAATTGGCCAGGGGTTATCCATCTGGTTATTTTTTCAAAGAACCAGCTCTTTGTTTCATCAATTTTCTTAATTGTTCTCTTAGTTTCCAATTCATTAATTTCTGCTCTGATCTTGGTTATATCTTTCCATCTGGAGCTTTTGGGGTGGCATTCTTCTTGTTTTTTCCAATGACTTTAGATGGATGGTTAGGTTATTGATTTGGGATCTCTCTGTCTTTGTTAGGAAGGCACATAGAGCTATGAATTTTCCCCTAAGGACTGCCTTCATTGTGACCCATAAGTTTTGGCATGATATATTCTCATTGTCATTCAATTCTAAAAAATTGAACTTTCACTTTTTATTTCAACTACTACCCATTTATTGTTTAAAATGTGTTGTTCAGGAGCTGATGGACGTCCTGGCACATCTCTTGTTGTTAATTTTAACATTGTGGTCTGATATCATGCAGGAAATTATGTCTATTTTCCTAAATATATGGAGGCGGGCTTTTTGGCCCAGTATATGATCTATGTTGGAGAAGGTTCCATGGGCTGCAGAGAAGAGTTTATATTCTGTGTGGAATATTATGTAGATATCAGTTAGTTCTAGTTGATCTATGGTGTTGTTGAGCTCTCTTACTTCCCTGTTAATTTTCTGTTTGGATGATCTATCTATTGCTGATAGTGGAGTATTGAAGTCCCCAATTATGATTGTGTTGGTTGTGTTGGTGGTTATTTCTGTTTTGTTGTCAATAGGTCTTTTTTTTTTTTTTTAAATGAATGGTGGTGCACCTGTGTTTGGTGCATAACGATTTGATAATTTTGATAACCTCTTGTTGGATCATTCCCTTGATGAATAAGAAGTAGCCTTTGTCTTCTTTTGATTACTTTTGGTTTGAAGTTTATTTTATCCAATATTAGTATAGCAATGCCAGCTTGTTTCTTATTTATGTTAGATTGGAATATAATTGGAACCTTTCACCCTGAGGAGGTGTCTATCTTCAGTCATGAGGTGGGTTTCTTGAAGATAGCAGATTGAGGGGTCTATTTGTCCACCTGTTAACTTGTGTCTCTTGACGGGTATATTGAGGCCATTAATGTTTAGGGCAATAACTGTGAGGTTTGATTTAATACCAACTGTATTGTGTTGCTTTATGTGGTTTAATGTTTGCTTAGACTTTGTATATTTTTGAGCCTTTTCTGGCTTTGGTTATTGTGGTCTGCTTCTTCTAGGCTCTTGAGGTTTGTTATTTGACTCTTCTGTGTGGAGAATTCCCTGAAGTACTCTCTGTAGGTTTGCCTTTGTGTTCATATAGTTGTAGAACAGACTTTTATCATGGAAAAGTTTTCTTTCTCCATATATTATGAGGGATACTTTTGCTGTGTAGAGGAGTTTGGGTTGGAACCCCTAATTTCTTAGACTTTGCAGTGTTCCATTCCAGGCCCTTCTGGCTTTCAGGGTTTCCATTGAGAAGCCTGAGGTAATTCTGATTGGGTTACCTTTATATGTAATGTGTTATTTCTGTCTCACTGCTTTTAGGACCTTCAATTTGTTTTTGTTGTTTAGATTCTCAATGAACATGTCTTGGAGATTTCTCCTTTTGTCCAGTCTGTTTGAAGTTCCGTTAGCTTCTTTTATCTCAATGGGGCTCTCTTTTAAGAGGGTGGGAAAGTTTTCTTTGATAATTTTGTTGAATAAGTTCTCCATGCCTTTGGTCTGAAGTTCTTCCTTTTCTGGTATACCCATGATGTGAATGTTGGGGCATTTAAGGGTCTCCCACAATTCCCTCATGTTCTGTTCACAAAAAGAAAAATACCTTTGAACTTGTTCAAGTTTTTGGACTCATGTACTCTTTCTTCTCTTGTCTTCCAGTTCTGAAGTTCTGTCCTCCACATGACTGACTCTGATCTTGAGGGCTTCTAGAGAGGTTTGAACTTGTTCAATTTGGTTTGTTTTTTTCTATTGCATTTTTCTGTATAGTATCCATTCTTCTATCAAGTTCTCTTTTGATGTCATTTTCTGATTTACTTAATGTTTCGTGGAATTCATCATCCTTGCATTTATTTGTGTCTTCATTGAGCTTAGCCAGCTGGTTATTGAGGTCCTCTTTTTTTGGGGGGGGGCACTCACTTTTATATCACTTAACTGTCTTTGGAAGACTCCCTGTTTTTTTTTTGTTTTTTTGTTTTTTTGTTTTTTTCTATTAGGTCCAACCTAGCAAGGACAGCATTCACACAACTGTTGATCCTTTGCTGATTTTCTGCAAGTCCTGCCAATTGCTTGGTGAGTGTCACATACATTGTGTCTTCATTTTGGGGTTCTGATCCTATTGTCTCTTATATGTTTTGATTAGAGACCTTGTTGGGGTTACTTCCATTTGATGTTTACTGTTATTCCTGCACTGTGATCTGCCCATCACAGTAGGGGAATCTTACTGAATTCAAGGTGAAACTGTAGTTTACCCTTGAAGTGTATTCAGTGATTGTTCCCTTTTTTAAAAAAATTTTTTTTGTTTATTTTTATTTATTATTTGAGAGTGACAGAGAGAAAGAGGCAGATAGAGAGAGGGAGAGAGAATGGGTGTGCCAGGGCCTCCAGCCACTGCAAACGAACTCCAGACACATGCGCCCCCTTGTGCATCTGGCTAACGTGGGTCCTGGGGAGTCGAGCCTCGAACCGGGGTCCTTAGGCTTCACAGGCAAGCACTTAACCGCTAAGCCATCTCTCCAGCCCCCCCTTTTTTTTCTACTATGTTAGGCTTTTGACGCCAAGGGGATTGGTCTGCTCAGGTGGAAGGAATTGGCATGGCTTTGGTGGAGACTGGAGATCTGGTGGCGTGTCAGGGGGTGATGGGACTGGTCCAGTGGCACAGCAGAGTGAGGAGATGGGACAGCCCAGTCCAGTGGCATGGTCCAGTAGCTTGGCAGATTGGGAAGGGGAATGAGATAGTATAGTCTGGTGGCAGGGAGGAAATCTTTGGGAGGGACTGAGGAATGAGATCCAGTTGGCCCAGGGAAAGGTGAGCACTGCCTGGCCCAGGTCCCTGGAGCCTGCAAGTGGCACAGGAGGAAACCTGGTCCATGGCACAGTAGCTGCGAAGGCTGCTTGAAATGTTTGGTGTACTAGTAGGCTACTTGAGGGCATGGGCATCAGTGAATTCCCTGTTTTTCTCCTCTGTGCCCTTCCACTAGAGGTCTTCTAGGACCTTCTAACCCTAAAAACCCACAGATCTTACCTGTTATTGCCCTGTGAAGTGAAGTGTGGTTAGCAGATGCCATGTTCAGAAAAAATAATTTTTATTATTAAAATCAAGTACCCCAAACTAGTGAATTGCTTCATATACTTATATTTAAATGGTTAGATGGGAAGAAATTAGAAAGATTAGGGCAGAAATTAATGAAATAGAAACCAAAAAAATAAATCCAAAGAGTTAATAAAACAAAGAGTTGGTTCTTTGAAAGGATAAACAAGATGGAAAACCCTTAGCAAATCTGACCAGATGAAAGAAAGAAGAGCCAAAAAATTAATAAAATTAGAAATGAAAAAGGCACCATTACAACAGATACTAAAGAAATTCAGAAACCTATAAGGACATACTTTAAGAATATATATGCCTCTAGGTATGAAAATCTGAAAGAAGTGGATAATTTCATTGATTCATATGACCTACCAAATTTAAATCAAGATGAGATAAACCAATTAAATTGACATGTTACAAGTACAGAGATCCTAGCAGTTATAAAAAGTCTCACAACTAAAAAAAAAGTCATGGAAGAACGAACACCACTGCTTCTCAAACTTTCCCATAAATTAGGAAAGGAAGGAATTCTGCCAAACTTCTTCTATTAAGCCAGAATCACCCTGATACCAAAACCAGACAAAGACAGAATAAACAAAGAAAATTACAGACCAAGCTACCTCGTGAACATAGATGCAAAAATTCTCAACAAAATACGGGCAAATAGAATACAAGAATATGTCAGAAAGATTTTCCATCCTGACCAAGTAGACTTTATCCCAGAGATGCATGGATGGTTCAACATATGCAAACTGATAAATGTAATATACTATATAAATGGACTGAAGGACAGAAATTATGATCATCTCAGCAGATGCAGAAAAGGCATTCAACAAAACTCAACATCCCTTCATGGTAAAAGTCCTGCAGAAATTAGGAAAAGGAGGAACATATCTCAACATAATAAAGTCTATTTATGACAAACCTACAGCCAACATAATACTAAATAGGGAAAAACTTAAAGCTTTTCCACTAAATTCAGGAACAAGACAAGGGTGTCCACTGTCCCCACTTTTATTTCATATAGTACTGGAAGTCTTAGCCATAGCAATAAGGCAAGAGACACAAAAGGGATGTAAATTGGAAAGTAGATCAAATTATCATTATTTGCAGATGATATGATTGTATACATAAAGGACCCTAAAGACTACCATCAAAGTGTTAGAGCTGACAAACACTTTTAGCAGCGTAGCAGGATACAAAATAAACACACAGAAATCAGTCACTTCCCTATATACTAACAACAAACATGTGGAGGATTAAATAAAGAAATCTTTCCCATTCAAAATTGCCTCAAAAAAATAAATAAATAAAGTACCTTGGAATAAACCTAACCAAGGCAGTAAAGGATATCTACAATGAGAACTTTAAAACACTCAGGTGAGAAATTGCAGAAGGCACTAGGAAATGGAAAGACATCCCATGTTCTTGGATTGGAAGAATCAATATTGTGAAAATATCAATCCTACCAAAAGCAATCTACACATTTAATGTAATTGCTACTAAAATTCCAGTGGCATTCTTCACAGAAATAGAAAATCAAGACTAAAATGTATTTGGAAGCACAAAAAACCTCAAATAGCCAAAACAATTTTAAGCAACAAAAATAAGACTGGTGGTATCACCATACCCAATTTTAAGCTATACAACAAAGTCATAGTAACAAAAACAGTATGGATATATATATATATATATATATATATATATATATATATATATATATACCCTTGTCTTTCTCCATGCACAAGAATCAAGTCCAAATGAATCAGGGACCTTAATATCAGACCGGAAACCCTGAAATTGCTAGAGAAAAAGGTAGGGGAAACATTTCCACATATTGGCATAGGTCATGACTTTCTGAATATAACCCCTACTGCTCAGGAAACAAAACCACTAATCAACTACTGGGAACTTATGAAATTATAAAGCTGTTGTACAGCAAAGGACACTGTGAATACAGCAAAGGGACAACCTAACAGAATGGGAGAAAATCTTTGCCAACTATACATCTGACAGAGGGTTAATATCCAGAATATACAAAGAACTCAAAAAACAAAATGGTAAGAAATCAAACAACCCAATTAAAAAATGGGCTGTGGAACTAAATAGAGAGTTCTCAAAGGAAGAAATAACAGATGGCATATAAACATCTAAAAAAGTGTTCTACATCCTTAGCCATCAGGGAAATACAAATTAAAACTACTTTGAGATTCCATCTCATTCCTGTCAGAATGGCTACCATCAAGAAAACAAATGACAATAAATTTTGGCGAGTATGTGGATAAAGAGGAAACTTTCTATACTGTTGATGGGAATGTAATATGGTACAGCCATTGGGGAAAACAGTGTTGAAATTCTCGTGATAGCTAAAAATAGATTATCATATTATCCAGCTATAGCTCTCCTAGACATATACCCTAATGACTGTTCTCACTACCTTAGAGATACTTGCACAACCATGTTTATTGCTGGTCTATTCACAATAGCTAGGAAACGGAACCACCCTAGATTTCCTCCAACAGATGAATGAATAATAAAGATGTGGTACATCTACAGAATGGAGCTCTATTCAGTGGTAAAGAAAAGTGAAATTATGAAATTTGCAGGGAAATGGATGGATCTGGAAAGGATTATACTAAGTGAGGTAATCCAGACCCAGAAAGCCAAATGTTGCATGTTCTCTCTAATATGTGTATCCTAGCTAAAAATGTTTAGACTTGTGTGTGAGCTGGAACCAAAAAATCGGTAGCAGAGGCCAGTAAGCTGGAAAAGGGCTATAAGGGAGGGAGGAGAAGGAAGAACTTCAGGGTATAGTATTTTATATATGTAAGTAGAAGAACAGATTACAGGGAGTGGAATGGCCTAAGTGAGGCCAGGGGAAGAGATTGAGTAAGAGAAGCATGGGGGGAGGGACATTAGAAACTTAAGATATTCTGAATAATATTCTGATATAAGTGGAATAGAAAGGGATGGAGGGAAGATTTAGTAGGATCATATCATATATATGTAAGTTGAAGAATAGATTAATGGGGCTAAAGAGGCCTAAGTGAGGTCAGGGGAAGAGATTGAGTAAAGGAAAGGTGGAGGGGAGGCTAATCAAATCTAAGAGGATATAAATGAGTCATATGTAAACCTATTTTTTCAGATAATGAAACATACAGGAGCCATAGATTGTTTCTAGAAAATTTTCAGTGCTAGGGATAGGAAACCTTCCAGGGAATTGTTGGCCATGGTGGTCTCTGATGCCTCCAAAACATTGTAGGCCATTGCCAAGGCCCCTGGTTTCCCACCACGAATAGATGGTAAGACACTATTGCTGAAGGCTTCACATACTTGGGCTGCAAGGTCACTGAGAAACCCTGCTGGAGCTGACAGAAAGTAGATCAGCTGACAGAAAGATAGAAAAAGCCATGCTTCATGCAGTTCAATGGGAGAGAAATAGCCAGTGAAGATACCCAACAGTGGACAGTACAAGCCTTATTTGGCCAGCCAGGCTAAATGAGCCAATGGGTGCAATAGTGGCACATCTGTTGTGGGAGAAACCAACCACCCTCTAATTTGATTGGAGGCCCACTCCATGGGAAGGAATATATCCCTGTTACTGAAAACCTACAACAGGGGTATTCATGAACCCTAGGGGAGTAATGTTTGCTGCTGTCTGGCTAAAAATATATATGCTCACCAAACTACCCAGTAAGCACTCCTCTTAATGTTCATACCCATATATTAATGCTACTCTCACTTTTATTTGTTTTTTTTACATATTTTATTTATTTTTTCAATTTTTTCTGAATTTTTATTAACATTTTCCATGATTATAAAAAATATTCCATGGTAATACCCTCCCTCCCCCCACTTTCCCCTTTGAAATTCCATTCTCAATCATATCCCCTACCCATCTCAATCAGTCTCTCTTTTATTATGATGCCATGATCTTTTCCTCCTCTTATGATGGTCTTGTGTACATAGTGTCAGGCACTATGAGGTCATGGATATCCAGGCCATTTTATGTCTGGAGGGAACACATTGTAAGGAGTCGTACCCTTCCTTTGGCTTTTACATTCTTTCCGCCACCTCTTCCGCATTAGACCCTGAGCCTTGGAAGGTATGATCAAGATGTTACTCAGTACTCCAGTCACTTCTTTCCAGCACTATGATACCTTCTGAGTCTTTCCAAGGTCACTGCCATCTGAAAAGAGAAGATTCTCTACCCAAAGTGAGAGTAGCATTAATATAAGGGTATGAATATTAAGAGAAATGCTTACTGGGCAGTTTGATAAGCATAGTATATACATTTATCCAGACATCAGCAGATGTTACTACACCCCTAGGGCTCATGACTACCCCTGTTTTAAGTTTTCAGTGTCATGGATGTATTCCCTCTCATGGAGTGGGCCTCCAGTCCAATTAGAGGGCAGTTGGTTTCCACCATGATAGACATGCCACTATTGCACCCGTTGGCTCATTTGGCTTGCAGTGTCCACTGTTGAGTATCTTCGCTGGTGGTATCTCTTTCTCCCATTGAACTGCATGTAGAATGGCTTCTTCCAGCTTTCTGTCAGCTGGTCTACATGGAGGAGGTTATCAGCTCAGTTCCAGCAGGATTTCTCAGTGGCCTTGCAGCCCAATTATGTGGAGTCTTCAGCAATAGGGTCTTACCATCTATTCCTGGTGGGAAACCAAGGGCCTCGGCAATGGCCTATAATGTTTTGGGGGCATCAGGGACCTCCCTGGTCAACAACTCACTAGAAGGTATCCCATCCCTGGCACTGAAAATTTTCTAGCAACAGTGTATGGCGCCTGAGTGTTCCATTGTCCAAAACCGGAGGATTCCATATGATTCATATGTATCCTCTTAGATTTTTATTAGCCTGCTGAGATGAACTTTCAGGCCAGGCACAGTTATGGAGGAAGGGATTTATTGGAGCTTATAGATTCAGGGAAAGTTCCATAAAAGCAGAAGAAACTGGCCTGCTTTCACAGGCCCAAGCAGAGAGAGAGCAGTACAAGCCTAAAGGTCAAAAGCCAGAGCACACTTCAGGAACTCCAGCTAGGCACACTTTGCATATCTTTAGGTTGAAATCTCAAACCCACCACCACACCTTAAGATCCACACAATGGCATTGCCTCCAACCAGATGGCTAGAGAGGCAAACTACAAACAAATAAACAACTGAATATATTGGGGGCCATCTATTCTATTCAAACTACCACATTCCGCCCCTGGCCCCCAATAGATTTATAACTATCACACATTATAAATTGTACTCAGTTCAATTTCAAAGGTCCCCACAGCCTTGACCAATTTAAGATATGAAGACCTGTAAAATCAAACAAGTTAAACACTTCTAACATATAAAGGAACAGAGTAAACATTTTCAACTGGTATAAGGCACAGCAAGGAGAGACTAAAACAATGCAAACTCAACCACCATCAAACAAACATCAAACTTCTGCAGTTCAAGTTCAATATACCCAGAGGCTAACAGTCTCCAGACTTTCCAATTTTGCCCCTCCAGCTGGGCAGAGTACCCGGGGAACACTTCCATCCCAGGCCAACAGTGTGCTATATGGTAGCCCTTGCACAGTCCTGGTATATACAAAACATCTTCAGGTCTTCATGCAAACCACAGTCCATCTTCCAAAGGCTCTTTCAGCCTATCAGGGCATCATGCCCTGCCTCATGCCGCATCTCAGCAGCAGCTCCTGGAACCATGTGCAATTCATGACCACTCCTCACATTTTCCAAAGGCTCTTTCAGCCTATCAGGGCATCAGGCCCTACCTCATGCTGCATCTCAGCAGCGGCTCCTGGAAGCATGTGCAATTCACGGCCACTCCATGCATTTTTCATGCTTCTGAAACCAATACCAGGTATGCAGGACACAGCCATATTCTTAATTCAGGGACTAAACAAATCATAGCCTTGAAAAGCAGGTTCCTTCTCCAGTCAACTCTTTCCAAAAGTGTTTGCATTTCTATGATAGTCTTTCCTCAGGCATCCATTCCATTGTTTTAATGTAAAACAGTTGGAACATCTTCCTTAAGATTGCTAATGTGTTTGACAATAGCAGGTTCAGTAACCTAAAACCAGTCTCAGTGTCTGTAATTTTAACTTGCTTGAGGTTTTCCAGTTTAAAATCTTAAATCTCTCAGTCCAATATCTCTAGCCAAGCACATCAGTCCATTACAAATTTAACCTTGATCAAACACTCTGGGCCTGGGCAGCAGGACGCAGCCAGCCCTTATGCCAGTAGCCCAGTTCCAACAAAGTCCTCTGCAGTCTTTCCTTCCCCTTAGAAAGCTCATAAGCCAAGCCTTGAAGTTCAATGCTGTCTGCACTTAGCATTCTCAGACTCTCATCAGAATAGTCCATAAAACTTGGCTTACCACTCCAGAAGACACCTTCAGTTGCAAGCACCAAGTCCATGCCTATTCCTCCAAAACAAAGGTTCCACAAGATCAACATCCACATAGTAAGGTTCACTCACCCCACTCCTGGTACCAAGTTCTGTAGCAGACAGCTTCATGTTCGCTGAGATGAACTTTCAGGCCAGGCACAGTTATGGAGGAAGGGATTTATTGGAGCTTACAGATCCAGGGGAAGTTCCATAAAAGCAGAAGAAACTGGCCTGCTTTCACAGGCCCAAGCAGAGAGAGAGCAGTACAAGCCTAAAGGTCAAAAGCCAGAGCACACTTCAGGAACTCCAGCTAGGCACATTTTGAATATCTTTAGGTTGAAATCTCAAACCCACCACCACACCTTAAGATCTACACAATGGCATTGCCTCCAGCCAGATGGCTAGAAAGGCAAACTACAAACAAATAAACAACTGAATATATTGGGGGCCATCTATTCTATTCAAACTACCACAATCCTCTTAGATTTTTATTAGCCCTCCCTCCACCTTTCCTTTACTCAAGCTCTTCCCCTAACCTCACCTTGGGCCTTTTCACCCCCATTAATCTATTCTTCTACTTACATATATATAATACCAACCTATTAAGTACCCACCTCCCTTCCTTTGTTTTCCCTTTATATCTCTTTTTTTAGCTTACTGGCCTCTGCTACTGAGTTTTTTTCTTTCTCACACAGAAGCCCAATCATCTGTAGCTAGGACCAAATATGAGAGAGAACATGTGGCGCTTGGCTTTCTGGGTCTGATTTACCTCACTTAGTATAATCCTTTCCATATCCATCCATTTTCCTGCAAATTTCATAACTTCACTTTTCTTTACCGCTGAGTAGAACTCCATTGTATAAATGTGCCATATCTTCATTATCCACTCATCAGTTGAGGGACATCTAGGCTGGTTCCATTTCCCAGATATTATGAATTGAGTGGCAATAAACATGGTTGAGCATATACTTCTAAGGAAATGAGATGAGTCCTTAGGATATATGCCTAGGAGTACTACAGCTGGGTCATATGGTAGATCAATTTTTAGAATATCAGGTGGCTATAGGTTCTTGGACTTACATCTGGGTCCTC
The DNA here is from genome assembly GCA_036346955.1 of Dipus sagitta. Taxonomy (NCBI): domain Eukaryota; kingdom Metazoa; phylum Chordata; class Mammalia; order Rodentia; family Dipodidae; genus Dipus; species Dipus sagitta. The sequence goes on along the minus strand of CM070770.1, from coordinate 85,623,885 downwards.
TATTCTGTTCCATTGATCTACATGTCTGCTTTTGTGCCAGTACCATGCTGTTTTTGTTACTATGGCTCTGTAGTATAGGTTAAAATCAGGTATGGTGATACCACCAGCCTTATTTTTGTTGCTCAGTATTATTTTAGATATTCAAGGGTTTTTGTGATTCCAAATGAATTCTTGGATTGTTTTTTCTATTTCTGTGAAGAATGTCATTGGAATTTTGATGGGGATTGCATTAAATGTGTAGATTGTTTTTGGTAAGATTGCCATTTTCACAATATTGTTTCTTCCAATCCAGGAACAGGGGATGTTTTTCCATTTCCTAGTGTCTTCTGCAATATCTAGCTTGAGTGTTTTATAGTTTACATTGTGGAGATCTTTACTTCCTTGGTTAGGTTTATTCCAAGGTATTTTGTTTTCTTTGATGCAATTGTGAATGGGAGTGATTCTCTGATTTCATCCTCTGTGTGTTTGCTGTTAGCGTATGGGAAGGCTACTGATTTCTGTGTATTTATTTTGTGTCCTGCTACATGGCTGTAGGTGTTTATCAGCTCTAACAGTTTGCTGGTAGAGTCTTTAGGGTCCTTTATATATAGAAACATGTCATCTGCAAATAATGATAACTTGATCTCTTCCTTTCCAATTTGTATCCCTTTTATGTGTGTCTCTTGCTTTATTGCTATGGCTAAGACTTCCAGTACTATATTAAATAAAAGTGGGGACAGTTGCCACCCTTGTCTTATTACTGATTTTAGTGGGAAAGCTTCCAGTTTTTCCCCATTTAGTAATATGTTGGCTGTAGGCTTGTGATAAATAGCCTTTATTATATTGAGATATGTTCCTTCTATTCCCAGTCTCTGTAGGACTTTTATCATGAAGGGATGTTGGATTTTGTCAAACACTTTCTCTGTGTCTAATGAGATGATCATGTGATTTTTGTCCTTCAGTCCATTTATATAATGTATTACATTTATCAATTTGCGTATGTTGAACCATCCCTGCGTCTCTGGGATAAAGCCTACTTGGTCAGGGTAAATGATCTTTCTGATATATTCTTGTATTCTGTTTGCCAATATTTTGTTGAAAATTTTTGCATCTATGTTCATGAGAGAGATTGGTCTCTAATTTTCTTTTTTTGTTCTATCTTTGCCTGGTTTTGGTATCAGGGGGATGCTGGCTTCATAGAAGGATTTTGGTAGGATTCCTTCTTTTTATATTTTATGGAAAAGCTTAAGAAGCAATGGTGTGTGTTCTTCCCTGAAGGTCTGATACAATTCAGCAGTGAATCCATCTGGGCCTGGGCTTTTATTAGTTGGGAGATTTTTGATAACTGTCTGGATCTCCATGCTTGTTATAGGTCTATTTAAGTGATTAATCTCATCTTGATTTAATTTAGGTAGGTCATATAAATCAAGGAAATAATCCATTTCTTTCAGATTTTCATACTTTGTGGAGTATATGCTTTTATAGTATGTCCCTATGATTTTTTGAATTTCTCTGGCATCTGTTGTAATGTTACCTTTTTCATCTCTAATTTTATTAATTTGTGTCTCTTCTCTCTTTCTTTTGGTCAGTTTTGCTAAGGGTTTATCAATCTTGTTTATCCTTTCAAAGAACCAACTCTTTGTTTCATTGATTCTTTGGATTTTTTTTTTGGTTTCTATTTCATTAATTTCTGCCCTAATCTTTATTATTTCTTCCCATCTACTGATTTTTGGTTTGCCTTGTTCTTCTTTTTCCAAGACTTTAAGGTGAAGCATTAGGTCATTTACTTGCAACCATTCTAATTTCTTAATATAGGCACTTAAAGCTATAAATTTACCTCTTAGAATGGCCTTCATTATGTCCCAGAGATTTTGGTATGTTGTATTCTCATTATCATTTGACTCTATAAATTTTTTTATTTCCTTCTTGATTTCTTCATTGACCCATTCATCATTTAGTAGGGTGTTGTTTAATTTCCACGATTTTGTGTGTGCTCTATAGCCTTTCTTGCTATTGATTTGTAGTTTGATTCCATTGTGGTCAGATAGAATGCAAGGAATTATTTCAATTTTCCTGTATTTGTTAAGATTTGCTTTGTGTCCTAATATGTGGTCTATTTTAGAGAATGTTCCATGTGCTGCTGAAAAGAATGTATATTCTGCAGCATTTGGATGAAATGTCCTGTAGATATCTGTTAGGTCTATTACTTCTATGACCTCATTTAGTCCAGATGCCTCTTTTTATTTTTTCCTGGGATGACCTGTCCATTGATGAGAGTGGGGTGTTGAAGTCCCCCACTACCACTGTTTGGTGTTATCTGTGACCTTAGTTCTAATAGTGTTTGTTTGATTAATTTGGGGTCCGCCATATTAGGTGCATATGTTTAGGGTTGTAATGTCCTCCTGTTGGAGGGTGCCCTTAATCAATATAAAATGGCCTTCCTTATCTTTCCTAACTAATGTTGGACTGAAGTCTACCTTTTCAGATATTAGGGGAGCAACCCCTGCTTGTTTTCTAGGTCCATTTGCTTGAAACACCATTTTCCAACCTTTCACCCTAAGATAGTGTCCATCCTTTGTAGAAAGGTGGGTTTCTTGGAGGCAACAAATTGAAGGATCCTGCTTTTTAACTCAGTCTGCAAACCTAAGTCTTTTGTTTGGGGCATTGAGGCCGTGGATATTAATAGATATTATTGAAAGGTGTGTACTCATTCTTGCCATTTTTTTTGTAATTCTTCTGGTTTTACCTTTGCTTTCTGTGTTAACTAGTATTTGAGTATTGTTTGTTTTTTCCTGGTTCCTTATATGTGTGCTTTTCTCTTTCTTCAGCATGGAGGATTCTTTCAAGTATTTTCTGTAGAGCTGGTTTTGTCTTCAAATACTCCTTTAGCTTGCTTTTGTTGTAGAATGTCCTTATTTCTCAGTCTATTTGAATGGATAGCTTTGCAGGATAAAGTAACCTTGGTCGACAGTTGTTATCTTTCGGAACTTGGAATACATCACTCCGTGCCCTTCTGGCTTTTAAAGTTTTTGTTGAGTAGTCTGCTGTAATCCTGATAGTCTTGCCTTTGTAGGTAACTTGATTTTTCTCTCTGACTGCTTTCAATATTTTTTCTTTGGTTTGTGTGTTTGGTAGTTTGATTATAATATGGCAAGGAGAGGTTCTTTCCAGGTTTTGTCTGGCTGGTGTTCTAAAGGATTCCTGTATCTGCATTGGCACCTCTTTCCCAATTTGGGGGAAATTTTTCTTCTATGATTTTATTGAAGATGCCTACTATGCCTTTGGAGTGAAATTCTTCTCCTTCTACTATACCCTGAATTCTTATGTTTGATCTTTTCATAGTGTCCTGAATATCTTGAAATTCCCACTCATACTTTTCTATTAGTTTGTCTTTCTCTTTGTTGGACTGTATTAGATCTGCCACCTGGTCTTCTAGCTTAGATATTCTGTCCTCTCCTTCATCCATTCTACTGGTGAGATTTTCTACAGAATTTTTTATTTCATTAACTGTGTTCTTTATTGCTAGTAATTCTAACTGGTTTTTCTTTATTATTTCTATTTCCTTATTTATGTCTAGTATTGACCTCTTTATTTCATTAAATTGAAATTGTGTGTCTTCTTTGCTTCCTTTGATTTCTTCTTTGAATTCTTTGAACATATTTATAATCATTCTTTTGAAATATTTCTCAGGCATTTCCTCTAACTCATTCTCACTGGAGGTCATTTCCGATGCATTAATACTTTTTGGTGGATTTATATTTTCTTGATTTTTGGTGTTTCTCATGTTATAATGCATATATTTTTGCATCCTGGATTATTTAATGATTGGATTTTCTAGTTAGCTAGGTATTATTAGATGTATAAATCAATCTGATGTTATATAACTTCAGGGTAGGAGCTTAAGGCGTTAGGTGTGGCTCTCAAGACTCTCAGGGTATCTTCAAAAGTGACTCTAGGCGTTGGGTTTGCCTGCTATGAGAGTATTCAAGTAGGCTGAGTGGAACCAAATACAGATAGTTTCTAAAGTTTAGGTAAACAATATACACTTTCAATGAAAAACAGAGTATTCATCCAAGTGTAGGTATTATGACAACCAGATCCTCTGTCTGTCCCTTAGGCTGTGTGGTGCCTTACCCACTCCCTTAATCCTGACAATAAGGAGGTTAAGATTTCTGGTCTATAGACGGTTCCAAGTCAGCTTGTGTCCAGGTGAGATCCTTCCCTAATGTATAGTAGAGAAGGAAACAAAGCCACTATAAATCAAGAAGCAACAGATAACAAGCCCAAAATACAGATTATTTAAGAATGGCAAATTTGACCATCCATCAGATTTAACATAAATTTATCCTGCTATGGAAGGTGCAATTAGCACTTCTGGTTCAGTCCTACATACCAGGTTTATTAGGCGGGTACTGACCGGGTGTAATCCCAGTTACCTTTTGGGATGATTTTGGTCTCAGTTATGCTTGGGTCCCATTGTTGGTTCAAGTAGGCATGGCCGGGTCCCTGGACCGCTGCTCTGTTCTCTGGGGCTAGGCACTGGCGGTGGGGGAGGGGAGGCTGCCCATGTTGCTCTAGTTCTCTCACTGTTCCACGTGTTCTACCTTGTGATCTGCTCCTCTGTTTACTCGCACTTTTATTTAAAAAACGTTCTTTTTTCAGATGGCAGTGACTTTGGGATGACTCAGAAGGAATCATGTTGCTGAGAAGAAGTGACAGAGTAGTGCTCAGCACTGAAATATCTCAATCACACCTTCCATGGCTCAGGGTCCATTGTGGAAGAGGTGGGAGAAAGAATGTAAGAGCAAAATGTGCTCTTGTAGACTCAAAATGGCCTGGATATCCATGACCTCACAGTGCCTGACACTACCTACACAAGGCTATTCATAATAGGAAGAAAAGGTCATGACATCAGAATAAAAGAGAGACTGATTGAGAGGGGATATGATGGAGAATGGAGTTTCAAAGGGGAAAGTGGGGGGGAGTGAGGGAATTACCATGGGATATTGTTTACAATTATGGAGGTTGTCAATAAAAAATGAATTTAAAAAGATATTCTGAATAAGACATATGAAAGCCTGCTTCTTTGGATAATGGCACATCCAGAAGCCACAGATTCCTACTAGAAATTTTTCAGTGCCAGGGATGGGATACCTACCTGTGAGTTATTGGCCAGGGAGGTCCCTACTGCCTCCAAAACATTATAGGCTTTTGCTAAAGGCCTTCGTTTCCCAGGAGTTACAGATGATAAGGCCCTATTGCTGAAGACTTCATATGTGTGGCAGCAAGATCACTGAAAAATCAAGCTGGTGCTGAGCTGAAAACCTCCCTGTAGACCAGCCAACTGTAAGCTTGTAAAAGCTGCACTGCATGCAGCCCTATGGGAGACAGAAGTCATCAGCAGTGAAAACGGTGGACACTGGAAGCCTCAAGTTTGGCCAGACAGGCCAAATGACTGAACAAGTGCAATAGTGGCATGTTAGCTCTGGGGGAAACCAACTGCTCTCTGATTGGACTGGAGGCCCACTCTATGGGAGGGAATACATGCCTGGTACTGAAAACCTAATCAAAAGCCTATGGCAGGGGAGGTCGTGCCTTAGGGATATAAAGCCTGCTCTTATCTGCCTAAATGCATGTATTATTCTCACCAAGCTGCCGTGAAAGCACTACACTTAATGTTTATATTCATATATTAATGCTACTCTCACTTTTGGTTAGAGAAGTTTTTCTTTGCAGATGGCAGTGACCTCTGGGATGACCCAAAAGGGAACGAAGTGCTGAGAAGAAGTGACAGAGGAGTGCTCAGCACTGAAACATCTGTATCACACCCTCCAAGGCTCAGGGTCCATTGCAGATGAGGTGGTGGAAAGAATGTAAGAGCCAAAGGAAGGGCACAACTCCTTACATACAACTGCCCATACAGAAATTGGCCTGGATGTCCAAGACCTCCCAGTGCCTAGCAATATCTTCACAAGACCCTCGTTATAGGAGAAAAAGACAATGGCATCAAAATAAAAGACAGACTAACAGAGAGAGGGAGGGGATATAATGGAGAGTGGAGTTGTGAAGGGGAAAATGAGGGAGGGGAGGGAAAAATCATGGTCTATTGTCTGTAAGCATGGACGTTGTCAACAAAACAATGAAAAAAAAACAAGTACCCCAAACAAGTAAGTTGCTTCTTATAAGTACATTTTAAATGGTTATCATTTTTAATCTATTAAGATGGTATGATGTCACATTAAACTTTGTTCATGGGGAGACATGAGTACACATCTATTTACCATAGACATATCACAGAAGACATACCAAAGCACTATTGCACCAAAACCAGTTTGTGTGAACCCATGCATCTATTGGGGTTAGTTACAGAGCAGAGTGAGTGGTTACAGGAGCAACAGATGAGCCAAAGGCAGCTGCACCAGCAGAAAGCCCACCACAGCATAGGTGATGAGTCACAGAAACTCCATCTCTGGAGTACTCTGCACGACTTGCAGGTAGCTTGGCAAGGGCAGGTGGGACAGTCTCACAGTTATTTGCCCATTATATAACTCTACGAAAGGTCTTGCGACCTTTCTCCTAGACTTGTAGACCTCCTGAGTCTCAAGAGCCTCCCAGTCCCATCTGGAGAGAATGTTTCAATTTAGAGAAAATTGCTGCACAACACTAATCAGCTTCTGCCCCTCCAGAGTTGTTTATTGCTCCTGTAGCCTTGGGGAGTCCTGCTGTGACCTTTTAAGTTTTAGCTCTCCCAGACTTGACCTCCTAGTCTCCTGAGCCTCCCTCCTCCCTTCCGGATGGCATGTTTCAATTCAGAGGAATTTGCTGTACAACAGATATAGTAGTGGTAAGAAAGGTAAGATGTTAGATATGAATTTAAATCATGGATTTATCAGTTATAAATTATTTGATTTTAGAAATATTACCTAACTTTAAGAATAAAAATGAGCTCTCCAGGTGGCATGGATCAAGTGAAACAATGTAGTCAAAAATAAATATGCTCAGATGGGTGTGGTAGCACAATCCTTTAATCCCAGCATTCAGGAGGGAGGCCAAGATAGGAGGATTGCTGTGAGTTCAAGGCCAGCCAGAGATTACATAGAGAATTCCAGGTGAGCCTGGGCTAGAGAGAGACCCTAACTCAAAAAAAAATTAAAAATAAGAATAAAAAAATAAAAACAAGTATGCCCTTGTTTCATAATGAAGGTTTTATAAATTCTAGCTGCACGATCAAATTCCTATTAAAATTATTAAGCTATTCTTAAAATTTACCTTGCTACACCCATTGCTGTGATTTATTTTGATATCTGCTCTCCTCAGATTTATGTTAGCTGAAAATTTGATAAGTTTTATCATTTATGTTATATGGTGTTATATATGGTATGCATTTATATGTGTGAGTGAATCTTCATGTGTGTGATTGTGGGCACACACATACCACAGAGCATGTGTGAAAGTCAGATGACAGCTGCAGGTGTTGGTTCTAACCTTCCACCTCATTTTTGGGGGGTAGGATATCTTGTTGTTCACAGCTGCATTCTCCAGACTAGTTGTCCAGTGAGCTTTGAAAGATTCTCTTGTCTCTGCTTTTTTCTCATTGAAGGCTCATACTGATTACAGTCACCACAGTGTCCTGTTTTAGCATAGATTCTGGGAACCAGAACTCAGGTTCTCACACTTGCATGTCAAATGCTTAATCTACTGAGCCATCTCCAGCAATCATTAATTAATCTGCTGAGCCATCTCTCCAGACATCACTAATGTGTGGACATCAAGCTAATTGTCAACAGGTTCACTTTTACAAAGGCTAAGTCTGGGGACATGAAAAATTGTGCCTTGGGTAGATATCCTAGAAAACAAGGAACTTATCAGCTATTCCAAAGATTTCCTGGCAAGCATAACCAACCAAAGATTTCCTGCTAAACATAAACAACTCATGATCAGATCTGATGAGAACTATGATCTGTCTTATGCTCAGACTCCCCATAGCTTTTCTCCATTATTCTACACATTAGTGTCTATCTCTTTTACTAAGAAACTCCTACCTAGTACTCATCTTCCCATCTCTCACTGCTGGCCCTATCCTGGTTCATTTCTTTTCCTCCATTACTAGAAGAATCTCCTACTTGTACTTACCCACTAAATGACTACAGCTAGTCATTGCTTGATAAGGCTCAGCTCTAAACTTTCAGTAGTGTCTTATTGATTTCATAAGAAAATGCAAATTGTTTATTATTATTATTTTGAATGAGAAATAGAGAGACAGAAAGAGAGAATGGGCACACTAGAGTCTTCAGTCACTGCGAATGACCTCCAGATGCATGCACCCCCTTGTGCTCATAGAGAGATGGCTTATCAGTTAAGGCACTTACCTGCAAAGCCTAGGAACTCATGTTCAAATCTCCAGGTCCCATGTAGCCAGACACACAGTGACACAAAGTACACAATGTGGCACAAATCCTTTTTTATAATATTTATTTAATTATATATTTAAGAGCGAGAGAGAGAATGGGGGCTTCAGGGCCTCTGGCCACTGCAAATGAACCCCAGGTGCATGTGCCACCAGTGCATCTGGTTTACATGGGTTCTGGGGGGTTGAACCTGGGTTCTTGGGCCCACAGGCATGAGCTTTAACTGCTAAACCGTCTCTCTTGCCCAAAAAAATACAAATTCTTTAACTTTCTATGTCAGGTTAAAGAATGGTACTTTGAAGGCATTTTGAAGAAAAATAAAGGTCATACTGGATTATCATGACCGTTACAAAGAAATCTATAACAACCTTTCTTTAACTTGACATGTCATGTCTACTATTAGACTCAAAATTCAGTTTTAAAATTATTTCCTTATACTTACTCTTAAATATCCTATGCTCCAATCAAAATAAACTACTTGTAGCCAACCCTACTTTCCCCCATATATGCCTGTTAATTATCTCTGATTTCCAGGTTTTCTGTTCCTTCTGAAATTTCTTCCTTTTTCCAAAAAGATACATATCCATACATCACTATCAGTAGCTCAAACACATAGGTGTTTATTTTCTAATCTAACAAGAAGCCCAGATTTAGGTGATCCACACTGCTCAATACCATGTAGGATCCTTGCTGTTCTAAATTTCAACACTATTGAAGTAAGCAATGGCTATTTTACTTAGTGTGATGTTTTTAAAGTTGTTCTATATTATAGCATGCAAAGAATATCAGTCTTTTTCAAGGCTGAATAATATTCATTGTGTGATTATATTTTATCTATTCATATCTTATGAATTGGCCATTGTAAATAATATTGTTATGAATATTGGTATATATATGTTTGATATTCTGCAACTAGTTATTTTGAGAGAAATTTTATTTTTAAAATGTTGAATTTTTGGTTAAAATTAAGTTATAGCCATCAAATTTCTATGGGATAATTTCAAAAATTATCAACTATTTATAACATGCTTCTGAGTAAAAATAAAACCTGTTTTAGATTACTAATATAAAATAAACCTTTTTTAGCAGCATTGATATTGGAAACTACCTGATACATAGCTCTCATCTAATACCTTAAATCTTATTTACAAACTTAAATACGATCATAATATATTTGAGTTACTTGGCCTTCCACAGGACAAAGAAGCAGTGAATAAACATGGTGCCTGGACAGAGCAGTGGCATGCAGAACTGGGTTACTGTTAACCATCCCTGAGCCAAAAACAGAGCAGGATCAATATGAAAATTTTCAGTTCCTGTTTCTATCTATTCTCTGCCACCCTAGAAACAATATGCAATAATACAGATGCAGTAAGCATGACAAGCAAGTATATGAAGATCCTAAAGGTTTTTGGTTTGGGAGGACATTGCAGTTACCTTCTCATTGCTATGACAAAACACCTGATGAAAATGGCTCATAGTCTTAAGGGTTAGCTTCATGATGGCATGGCAGAGCAGAGACTAGACATCACATCTTGCTACGGTAGCTGGCAGGAAACAGCAAGAAAGCGAGCTAGCTCTGGCAGTGAGGGAAGGGCTTAAGCAATAACACTTTAGGGCCCACGCCAAACAACATACCTCCTCCAGCAAGGCTCCACCTCCCAAATTTCTACCAGCTACAGATTGAGTGTAAGGCTTAATCCTAAACACATGAGGCTATGGGAGACAGCTTACATTCAAACTACTACAGAGGATTTACTTTAATTCATATATCAAATTTTTTTTAAAAACCTGTGAGTCATATTTTATATTACTAAACTAGTTGAAATAGGATGAAGATAAGTGATTAGCATTACTTTTGCAGAGAATTAGACATACATAGTTTTTATTTTGCCATTTTATTTTAGTATTTTGAAGCCAATACATTATTTTTTAGGCCTCAAATATTTTTTTAGGCTTCCAAACTGCACAGACCTGTAACCATTTGGGTAAGTTGCTCTTCACTGAGTCTGGATCTCAAAATGATTCATTTTTGCAACCTCTGAAGACATTTACTTATGACAATATAACTGACCATTAATGAAATGACCAGAAGAAACAATAGAAATATATTTATATAATTTCTACTTATAAAATAAAATAATTCCTAGAGCCAATTGCACCACAATACTAACTAAATAATTAGGCAATTCAAAACAGAGAGCAACAGCCTTCAAAAACAAGCTGTGAAATTCCTGGCTCTGTCAGCTTCTTGCAGTAGGAAAGTACAGTAGTAAAAAGCAAGTATTGAACCAAATAATTGCTTCCTTTCTCCCACATACCCACAATTAAAGACTCTGAACTAACAAAGTCCTCCATTGAAATTCAAAGCTAATTCCTTCTAACATTTCTCAAGTATCCACTGCGAATTACTTTTATAGTATAATAAAATGACTTTCTATTAAATACAGAATTGTGGCTTCCAGTTAGATGTTTCTGTGAATGCTAGAAACACACTTATTTTTTTATTAGCCTTTTATGCTTTGAAACCCTGGCACAAGCCACTGCTGTCTTCTTAGAAGATCATTCTGCTTGTCACTTCTTTAGTGAATGAAATCCCTACATATCCAAACTAAATGTCACTGTCTATATATGCCCTTTCTGGTTCCTAGAGGTTCCCGAATCTTTTGCTATGCTCCTACAGAAACTACCACATTTTATCTAATTCATAAGTTAACACGTATGCTGGCTGACACTCATCTTTCGGCATCTGGAAACAGGACCTTTGCCATAGTCATTTGTATATGATAATGTACTTGTAGAACACAGGTAAATATATTTTAAAAATTATACTTTTCCTTAGTACATGAACTCCATGCTTTACATAGAACAGCAATTATTCTGTTAATATTACCTAGAAAGTGAAGACTGCAAACTGTTTGACCATCTGTTCTTCCCCTTTGTGATGAAACAACATTTTTGAGTATGGTTCCGGTTAACTTTCTCAGTCTTTCATAACAGCTATTTGTTGTTCTTTCTGCTTGTGTCAAAGTTTCTATCACCTTGTGGAGACCATTACAATCAGATCATGTTTCAACTGCGTCATAAAAAGCTGCTAACATAGCCAAAAGTTTTTCTACTTTTAGATTTCTGAGACAGTGTTTTGGGAGAAGATGTAGTTAGGTGAGTGTAGCTATGTAAGAGTAAGAGGAAATGGGGAAAAGGTTGATAGAGTGATATTGGCCCTCTGAGGAAGCTGGTTTATGATGTTCAAAGATCACTCATTGTGTTGTTGATTTCATAGGGAATAATCATCATTAACTTTCTATTATTATGGCCCATTGGCGATAAAATTAAGTAAATTCCACGTGAAGAATTTTCCCTATTTAGATAGGAGGAAACTATTCATTGATGAGGATGAGAAAGACTTTCTAGTTTACTACTTCCGGTGAATCCCAGAATCCCAGATAATTACTCCCTCCAGAACTGAATTCTGTAATTATAGTAGTGCCCTCTGCTGTACATGTGCCAAATTACAGAAAACTATGCTACTTCAAGATTTGCCCACAGTGATGGCTTTGGCATTTTCCAGAAGTATATGCTTAGCCAGCATCCTTCTTCAGTTTCAGCTGGACAAGATTGTACCTTTCTGGGTGTATTTTGTTAATGTAAATAGAATTGCAAATAGTGTATCAGAGGTAGGCAGTATAGGTCTACTGTTATGCTAAGAAAAATATCAATTAAATGTTTGTGAAATGACTAAAACTATCACACAACAGAGCATTTGTTTAATTTAAAAATCTGTCTTTCTTTTATAATGATTGTGTGCAAATTAACTTTTCCTTGGACTTGCCTTTTGCATATCCTTTTATGTTTATTTAAGTCAGAGTCAATTCAGAGCTCCATAAACCTTTTTACTTGCTTATGGCATTCAATAATTGTTTTATATGACATTTGGTTTGCGCCATTTGATTTGTTTCTGTGTCCTAAATTAAGAATTTCAGCTTCTGTCTGAATTTTATTAACTGAAAGTAGTATTAGTAGGCTGAGGCCATAGCTGTAAGTGATTCTCTGTCATCCACTTATCTTTCTGTTTATCTCTTATTTCAGGTTATGAAATTTTAAGCATCTCACTCACCTTTAAATAATCATTCCACATTCTTAGAACAGAATACTACATTAAGATATGCACGTTATATCTTTATTTTGCAAATATTTTTGTATATATGAAGAACTATCTAAAATAGCATAATTTAAAATGGAAACTGGATTTGTTTACACATGTTGCTTTAGTAAAAATATGTGAGCCTAAGAAATCAGTGTTTTGAATATATTTCTTGCCATTTTATTGTGAAATTTCCTTCTTCTGGATTTTTGTATTTTGTTCATATTCAGAAGGAATTTTTTTAGTTATATACATGTGTTATCAATTTTTCTTATTTTTAAACAATATGTTTAACAATATTTATAATTATTTACAAGTATTATCATTTACATTACTTGAATTCACAAACTGTGAGTGATTACAATAATATTTTAAAGAGTATTTTAAAAATATAAATGCAGGGCTGGAGAGATGGCTTAGCGGGTAAGGCATTTGTCTACAAAGCCAAAGGAGGCAGGTTTGATTCCCCAGGACCCATGTTAGCCAGATGCACAAGAGAGCACATGCATCTGGAGTTCGTTTGCAGTAGCTGGAGGCTCTGAAGTGCCCATTCATTCTCCCTCCCTTTCTCTTTCTCTCTCCCCCCCTCTTTCTCTGTCAAATAAATAAATAAACAAAAATAAATTAAAATATGAATACATCTAATAATGAAAATTTCTGAAATGTGTTAATTTTCAAAGAAAAAATGTGATATATTGATCAAAACTAGGAACACACATTTAAAAGAACACTAAGTTAAAATGTCAAACCAGAATAAAAGGACAATAGGAAAATAATTTTAAACCTTACTGGGCTTTAAATACAATTAATTTCCAAGTTTAAAAAAATCAACCACTAAGCTATCTCTTCAATTTTCAGACATACTGCCATGCATAGTGACGAAAGAGGTGGCTCAGCAGTTAAAGCACTTGCCTGCACAGCTGGTGCTAGAAAACCCTCATGCTCCAGATACTGTTATCTGACATTGTGTACTGTGCTTGCAACAACTGCAGAAGCTAGATAGTTTCCTTGGCTAGGCAAAAGGGCCCTTGGTAGCTGAGTATATTCTAACCCATGGTGGTCAAGAGGTTGACCCCAATTTCCTCCTTCTTCCTGGCTTGGCTGAATTTTCCCACAGGTGGTCTGGCTTGACAAGTTTCCTGTGCAGCAGTTCTGGATACATGATGTACCAACCAGTACCCTCACCTTCCTTTCAGCTGACCAATGATGGACTCTGGATAGGCAGGCTTACCCCATTCAATAGAAGTCCGGTTCCCATCATAACTGTGGATTTTCTAGCTCTGGAATCCTGTCCTCCCAGAGGAGTCTGCATTTTTTCCTTTATACTTTGCAACAAACTCTATTCCTTTTTCTTCCCCTGCCCTTTTAATTCTTTAATCAGCAGAAGAAGCAAATTTAACACCTCTAGACGATAGCATGTTCTTGTTAACTTAGGAGTTTTTGTAGATTCCTTTGCGATAAACCACCTTCCCATCCTTATTGTTTTCCTCTTCTTGGTTTGGTACCCACTATACCCAGACAGACACAAGCTATAGGCCATCTCTAGTGGACCCAGGCTCTGGACATACCCCCTGATGTCCCAGATAATAAATCAGTACCTACAAATTCATATTCTAGGCATATCCACTAAGGACTAGTAGCAAGCCCTCCCATGGGCCTCAACAACTGGCTTGCCCATTATTTCTGACCAATGAGCTTTCACAGCTAACACCAACCTGTAAATACTAGGTGAAGTACCTGTCTGCTGTCTCAGATGTCAGTCCATAGGTATTGGGAATAACTAGGGAGACATGATACCACCAAAGGAATTGAATGAACCACTAATAGTTGACCTAAAGAAATAAAAGCCCATGTAGTCTAAAAAGAAGGGCCATTCTATAGTCAAGAAAAAGGAATAAAGGCCATCTGAATCAAAAAGAAAAAAAAAGTCTCTGTGTGCAGATGGTCTGTTTACATAGAGAAAACTAAAGATACCTTTCTGGGAGAAAATTGCTAGAAGTCTTAATTAAAGTCAGAATTTAGGTTCTAAACAATAGAATAGCCCACCCCAAGGGAGGGAAGAAGTCCCAGTGGAGAAGTTACCATTTTAGGAGCTGAGGAAGTTTATACAATAGCCAAATACCAGACCAGTCAGGTTTCAAATTCTATTTTGCTGTCATAACAGGGCAGCTTGCCTCCACTCTGCTCTTATTTCTGTAGCTTCATTTGTGTGTGTGAGTGTATTGGGTGTGTCTATACTTGGTTTTTTGTTTTATATGTATTATTTAACTTTCTTTTTTATTTTATTTTATTTTTACTTACCTCACATTTTCTTCCCCCAAAGAGCATAGTCTGTTCTGTTTTGCTGATACTCTGAGCTTCAGCCTCCTGTGAGATGGAACTATTCCACATCATCTGTTAGCACACCTTCACCTCAATCTCTTCAGTCTATCTTTAATGAAAATTATCCTATCCCCCCAGAGTTTTGTGTCTTTTAATCCCATAGCTCTACCATCCACAGATACCCAATACTAGCTATTGTTTCAATGGAGGATTTTTTTCCTTCTTAATCTTTTTCTCTTCCCACAAACCCACAGTAAGTCATATATTAGTATGTAATACTATCAATGTTACTTCTTAAAATAATCAGCATTTAAGAGACAATTTTATAATAGACTATCACTATTTTTGTAATGGGTCTATCCCAAGATAATAACTATTTTATAATCAGTACTATACTCAAAGGGGGGGACTGGGGTGAGAGACTGGTACCCTGAGCTATAGTACTGAAGATGACACCTCTACCCCAGTACAAGCTAGTCCCTCCTGAATATAGCAAATATCTCCACTGGAAGAAGAAAGGTGACCTAAATTTAAAAATTAAAAAGGGGGCGGGAGTGCTGGAGAGATGGCTTAGTGGTTAAGGTGCTTGCCTGTGAAACGTAAGGACTCATGTCCAGCTTCCCAGATTCCACATAAGCCAAATGCTCAAGGTGATACATGAGCAAGGTCGCACATACACCCAAGGTGGTGCACATGTCTGGAGTTTGATTACAGTGGCTGGAGGCCCTGGCGCGCTAATTGTCTCTCTCACTCTCTCACTCTCACTCTCTCATAATAGAAAGGCCAGTCTGTTGTCCTTGTCTCAACAAAAAGTCCTACAAATGACAGGAATCAATACACATTTTCCAATAACAACCTTGAATATTAATAGTTTCAATTTCTCTCAAAAGACAAAGAAGAGCAGATGGAATTATTAAACAGGTTTCATCTCTTTGCACTCTCCAAAAATCTTACCTCACCACAAAAGACAGACACTACCTTAGGGTAAAAGGATGAAAAAAGATATTCCAAGCAAATGGAATCAGAATACCAGCCGGCATCAATAGTCCAATATCTGACAAAATAGACCTCAAGTTAAAATTAATCATAACAGATAAAGAAAGCCATTTCATACTGATTAAGGGAACAAGCCATCAAGAGAACACCGTAGTTCTAAACTTTTATATACCAAACATAGATGCACTTTATTTCAAAAACAAATGCTACTAAAGTTAAAGTCAGAGATTAATCCCAATATAATAATGGAGGGTATCTTCAATATTTCACTTTTGCCAATAGATAAGTCATCTCAATAAAAAATCAATAGAGAAACACTGAAATTCAATGACATCATAGATCAACTGGACCTAATAGACATGTACAAAATATTCTACCCAAACACCACAAAATAAACATTGTTCTTAGCAGTTTATGGAACTTTCTGTACTATATCACATATTAGGATGCTAAGCAGAATTCAACAAATAGAGGAAAATAGAGATGTCTTCTAGAGTTTTATTTTACCAAAATATAATAAATCTCAAAATCAATACCAAAGAGAAATTACAAAAATAATAAACTAATTGAGATTAAACAATATACTTTTGAATGATGAATGGATCATTGAAGAAATCAAGAAGGAAACTTAAAAATTCTTTGAATTAAATGGAAATGAAAACACAACCCACCAAAAATTATGGAATATAATAAAAATAAAAAAAAACAATTCTAAGAGGGAAGTTTATACCTCTTTGTACCTAATTTAAAAAATCAGAAAGATCTCAAATAAGTAGCACAAAGATGCATTTTAATGCCTTGGAAAAATATAAATAAACCAACCCTATAGTCAATATACAGGAAGAAATAATTAAGATCAGGGGAGAAATAAATGAAACAGAAATGTGAAAAATAATACAAAGAATCAATGAAACAAGCAGCAGGCTTTTTGAAAAATTAATAAATTGACAAATCCTTTGTTAATTTAACTAAAGAAGGAGAGAAAGACTAAATTAATAAAATTAGAGAACAAAAGGGAGAGATTACAGGAGATACCAACAAAATTCAGAAAATCATAGAGGGCATACTTGAAAAATCTATACTCCACAAAATTAGATAATTTAAAAGAAATTGAATATCTAGATGCACATGACCTACCAAACTAAACCCAAGATCAAATCAATACTTTAGCAGATGTATAACAGGCAACAAGATTGAAAGCAATAATATAAAATATCTGACAAAAAAATATAGCTCTGGTCAAGATGGATTCCCTGAAGAATTCTACCATTCTACCAGACCTTTAAGGAAGAAATGAAACCAATGCTTCTCAAATTATTCCACAAAGTAGAAAAAGGAATAATGGTCCTTTCTTCTACAAAGCCAGAATTATGCTAATACTAAAACCAGATGGACCCACAGGAAAACAAAACTATATATCAGTTTCCTTGATGAACATAGATATGAAGATTCACAATAAAATATTTGCAAACTTAAGAGTATATCAAAAAGATTATGCATCTTGATCAGTTTAGTTTAATTCAAGAGATGGCTCAAAATATGTAAATCAATAAATGTAATACATCACATAAATAGACTCAAGGACAGCTGTCACATGATCATCTTAATTGATGCAGAAAAATCCTTTAGCAAAACCCAACATCCCTTCATAATAAAAGTCCTAGAGAGGCTAAGGATTGAAGGGCTATATCTTTACATCCTACCAAAAGTAATCTATAAACTCAGTGCAATCCCAATCCAAATTACAGCACCATTATTCACAGGGATTGGAAAAAGTAATTCTAAAATTCATATGGAAGGACAAAAGATATTGGGTAGTAAAAGCAATAAATAGAGAAAAAAGAGTACCTCAGGAGGTATCACCACACCTGATTTCAAGGTATATTATAGAGTATTATAATAAAAACAGCATTTCATTGGAATAAAACAAACATGTAGACAAATTAGAATAGAATAGAAAAAATAATAGAATAGAATAGAACAGAATAGAATATGCAGACATAAATCCATGCAACTACAGCCACCTGATTTTTGACAAAAATATCAAAACATACTCATTTGAGAAAAGACAGCATCTTCAACAAATGGTGCTGGGAAAACTGGATATCTGCATGTAAAAGAATGTTTCTATGCTGTTATCTCTCATTCTGAAAAAAAAATGGATCAAAGACTTCAATATAAACGTAAAATTCTTAAACTGCTAAAGGAAAAAGTAGGGAGTACAGTACAAGATATAGGCATAGATAAGGACTTTCTGAATAGGACTCCAGTTGCTACGGAAGTAATATCAACAATCGACAAATAAGATCATGTGAAATTAAAAGTGCTTTTGTATGGCTCAGGAATTGGTCAGCTAAGTGAAGAGATAGAAAATTAGGAGAATATTTTTAGCAGCTATACATATGACAGAAGATTAATAACTAGAATATGCAAAGAGCTCAAAAAACTAAACATCAAGAAAGAAAAAGTCTGTAAAAAATGGATGATGGAATTCAGTAGAGAGTTCTCAAAAAGAGAAATAAAATTGGCTACTACGTATTTTTTTAAAACTTCAACATCCTTAGCCACCAGGGCATTGCAAACTAAAGCTACTTTGAGATTCCAGCTGATTACCATCAGAATGTCTAGTATAAAGAAAAAAAAAAAAAAAAAAAGGAAGGATGGCTAGAATGTGGGGAATGAAGAACCCTTATTCACTGTTGTGGAAATGTAAACTAGTGGAGCAACGATGAAAATCAGTGTTGCGCTTTCTCAAAATGCTAAAAATAGAGCTACCTCCCCAGCTGTACCATTCCTGGTCACATACCTTAAAGGTTCTACACTGCACTTCAGAGGTACATGCTCATGCATGTGTATTGCTCTATTCACAACGGCTAGGCAATGGAATCAGTCTGAATGGCCATTAACTGAAGAATGCTTAATGAAGATATGGCACATACATATACACAGGGAAGACTGTAACCTGAAGAAGACCCACACTGTACTGGGTCCATCAACATTCCATTATGGATAATGGAGGAGGGCATGACACCCCCATTCCTGTCTGACGAGTTCTAAACAGGCTTTTAATAGTAACTAGGGGCTTGGGAAACATTTCCAATGGTGGTGTACCCACTGGTAGGATCCTCCACTGCTGACCATGAAGGCAACGCTAATTAAATTCAGTGGATCCCTCCCACGAATAATAATAAAAAAAACATTAATCAAATTAGAAGAGGGACTGGTTGGGAAGAAGAAAAGGAGGACTGGGGAAAAGGTATCAAGAGAAAATAACAGCAAGGAGTTGTGATCAAAATAAAGTATATACATATATAAAAATCATCAAAAATGTTTTAAAAAGCTTTAAAGTGACAATATAAGGAGGTGATTTTGGCTTATGACACAAATGAACAGACTCTGCTACTAGTGGGTGTCTATGAAAATCACACAAAATAAAACAAAGTACCTGAGGAAAACACAGCTCAGTCCTAAACTATTGTTTGTCTAAGTGACATCCAAACATAGAAGTGACTTAAAATCCTTGTGATATTTAACTCTGTGTTTCATCAGATCTATAGGAAATGAAAAATAATTGTCGAATCCTGATTAGACTGTTGACACAATGAAACAAGAAAAATTATAGTGCCCTAACAGTGCTGCGAAGTGATGTGGTGCTGGGCAGGAGACACTCCATTAATGCTGACTAGAACAGTACAGCTTTGAGACTTGGATCACAGAAGCCCTCCCTCATTAAAAGAGGCCCATATGGCTCCCAAACCTATCTAAGACCCCCAACTATGTGCTTCCTCCAGCCTCAGGTTTTTAATCAACACAGATGCTGAGATTTTAGCCAAGGTGCTTGCCCTGCATCTGAATATACT
Organism: Dipus sagitta; assembly: GCA_036346955.1. NCBI lineage: Eukaryota > Metazoa > Chordata > Mammalia > Rodentia > Dipodidae > Dipus > Dipus sagitta. The sequence continues at coordinate 85,604,176 of CM070770.1, read as the reverse complement.
ATTCCTGCAATTAATTAACCCAGACCAAGCAGATTTTGTGCTGGTCACAGATCCTTTGGCAACCAGAGGAGACCCTCATCCATCATCTCACACCACCAAAATCCCTGTTTATATCCTATCCTCCGACTCTGAGGAGGAAAGTGAGGAGAGAGCAAGCCTTGTTTTTCAAACATTATCTACTTTTGGTATAAAATGAATATTTCTTCTTTAATTCCACAGGAATCCATGTCCTTATACTTTATGAAATGAAGCTTACCTGTTATTTTAAGGAACAGCCAATGTTTTTTTCACTTTTTATTATTCAATATGTTCAAATATTTCTTCCTAAACACACAAATAGCATTATAGCTACCAACCAAATGTTTAACATCATGTAAACCAAACTAGCAATTGAATTTATTGCTAATCTGATTCCCACCATGTTAAGGTCTCCTTGAAAGCAGTTTTTGTATCAATCCATATCAAAAAATGTTGAATGTAAAAGGAAGGTGGATGCCAGTGACATTTTTCTCCTAAGAACTTTGGTACTCTCTCCTTCAACACTGATGAAAAAAAAAAGGTAAATTATAGAACATGTTTATAATTGTATATTAAAAGTGCAACAACATGTTCTTATCAATGGGCGAAGATAAAGGAAAATTTGCCTAGATATTAGTAGTAGTACAACAGAAGGGCTGTAAGAAGTAAGTGGGCAATTATCAGTTGCCCCTACCCTGATGATTCTAACACTCACTATTTTTTTTTCTTTCGTTTTTTCAAGGCAGGGTCTCAGTCTAGTTCAGGCTGACCTGGAATTCACTATGTAGTCTCAGGGTGTCCTCGAACTCACAGTGATCCTCCCACCTCTGCTTCCCCAGTGCTGGGATTAAAGGCATGTGACACCACACCCGCTTAACACTCACTATTTTTTCTCTCTAACCCTTAATTTGTACCTAGTAATATTAATCATTTAGATTTCCAGTCTCCTTTAGTTCCTTTAAATAAGAGATGTTAATTAATATTTATTAGAAATTGTTCTGACATTTTATTTTGAACTTCTTCAACTTTAAGTTGTTATATCCATTCACTAAAATATTTTTCATACCTTCAGATTGTTAATAGAAAATATAGCATTAAGAAAAGACGATTCAGACTGAGTGTGGTGGTTCACACCTTTAATTCCAGCACTGAGGAGACAGAGGTAGGAAGATTGTTTTGAGTTTGAAGCCAGCCTGGGACTACAGAGAGAGTTCCAGGTGAGCCTGGGCTAGAATGAGACCCTACCTCAAAAAAATTTTCAAAGAAAATAAAAGAGAATTTAGGAAACATATGGTTAGTAGGAATATCTTTACGGATCTTATCTCTTCCGAGTATCTGAGGATTCCTGTGTTTTGCCCTGTAAAGGGGAACTATCACAGGAAGCTGTCAGCTATTGATCTTGACAGATAAGTGAGAACATTTTTTTGTGGGAGGTAAAATTAGTATTATTCTTTTGATATATCCATGTTAAGTATTCCTTGTACAGTACTGCATGCTTTCACAAGGAATTCTTGACATTAAGAAAGTCCACATATTTAAAGGAAAGAAAGACTCCCTTTTATTTCTTAACCATAGCCTAATTAAAAGGATTGATTTATTGAATCAACTAATATCTTGTTTCAAAAACCACCAGGAAGTAACTAAAACTAAAGTGTGCTTTAAGAGAACAGATTAAATGTGACTGATAATCCAGAGTAGCAGGCAGTACAACTCAGTTCACTAAACTAAATGTTATGACTCATTTAGTATATTGAGTCAAAATCCATGAATTTGAGAAGAGAAACTCATTTTCGCTTTTTGATGTCCTAAGATTATTCCTTTTCACTGAAGTGATTTGGTAGATTATTGAATTAAATATAATAGTTCCATAAATTAGATGTATTTGTAAAATATGGTACAGAAATTATACTCTCTTCATAGTTATAATATTGCATTTTTTACCAGATAGATTCCTTTGAAAAGTTGTTACAATTAATGTTTTAAATGTGTGTAGGAAGAATTGTAGTACCTATATAAATGCTTAAAACTTGGTGCATTGTACTAATTTAAATTGAGTTATAACGATTACCAAAAATCATTCAAATATTTTTATAAAAAATAAATTAAGAGCCGGGCGTGGTGGCGCACGCCTTTAATCCCAGCACTCGGGAGGCAGAGGTAGGATTGCAGTGAGTTTGAGGCCACCCTGAGACTCCATAGTGAATTCCAGGTCAGCCTGGGCTGCAGTGAGACCCTACTTGAAAAACCAAAATAAATAAATAAATAAATAAAGCCTGGGAAAATTAATGAAAATATGCATTATGAAATATGCATAATGAAAATATGTTAATAAAAACAGACATAATGTAAAGATAAAAAGATAAAACCAGTCAGACTTCTGGTCAAGAGGGTGGCCGCCTAACTGCGCTGCACCTCCCTGGGAAGGAAAGGCAAGGCATTAAGTGTTCACTGGGTCTTTTAGGGGAGAGCAATCTCTAACAGATCACCAGTGGGAGGGTGCAGGGGGAGGGGTGAAATGGGAATTGGCTGATTCCCTTGCTCTAAGGTAGCTCACCAGCTCCCAACCCCCCAAAGCAGCTGCCCTAGCCATAGTCACAGCCTCAGAATATTCCCTCACTTACTGTAGGAAAGGGGACCCAGGCCAGCATAGTTACACTTGCCTCACTATGCAAGGGCAATCACCCTGTTGCCCCCACCCACACGTGACCTCGGGCAGGCTCTACCCACCAGCCTGCACAAGCTCAGGTTCAATCCATCCATCTGCCCGCTGTGTACCTGCACCACCCATCCACCTGTGTGAGCTCAGCCTCCTCTGCCCATTTGCCCACTTGCTGCTTTGATCTCCTGCAAGCTCAGGCCCATTCCACCTGCCCATACATGAGCTCAATCTCGCTCTGCCTATCCACCGCGCCAGCTCAGGCCCAATCCCCCGTCTGCTACGAGGGCCACCTGCCCATCTGCCCACCACTGGCGGCCTGCCACGAATGGGCTCAGGCTGCTCCTGTGGCCTCCCACATGCAAGCTGAGCTCAGGCTAATCCACCCACCCACTGGTGAGCTCAGGACCACGCTGCCCATCTGCTTGCCTACCTGCTAGCTCAGGCCATCTCCCCCAAGAGGCACCACTTTCCCTGCCCATCGAAACCACAATCCTACTCTCCCTGCCCGTACACTGTGACGGGCAGACCACAGCGCAAAAGAAATCCAGTAAGATCACCCAGTCTTACAATGAACATCTCTAATCAAAACATAGAAGAGACATTAGGATCAGAACACCAAATGAAACTATGAGCAATGCAACCCTGACCAAGCTACTGGTAGAACTTGCACAAAAGCAACAAAGGACCAATAATCGTGTGGATGCTGCCATCACTAGACTAGACCTAATAGATAATAAAATGGATGGAGTTCAAAGAAAGTTAAGAGAGATGACAGAGAGTGAAAAAGAAAAAGAGGACCTCAAAAATCAGCTGGCGATGCTAAATGAAGACATAAAGAAATGCAAGAATGAATTCCAAGAAGCATCAAGAAAATCAGAAAATGATGTGAAAAGGGAGCTTGACAGAGGAATGGAAACTATATATAGAAAAGTAGTAGAAAATGCAAACCTAATTAAACAAGCCAAAAACTCTTTAGAAGCTCTCAAGAATACAGTCAGCCGTGTGGAGGATAGAAACTCCAATCTGGAAGGCAAGACAGAAGAAACAGTTCGCAAGTTCAAAAGTTTCAATAAGTTCAAAAATTTCTGTGAACAGAACATGAGGGAATTGTGGGATACCCTTAAATGTCCTAACATCTGGATCATGGGAATACCAGAAGGGGAAGAAATTCAGACCAAAGGCATGGAGAACTTAACAAAATAATCAAAGAAAACTTTCCCACTCTCTCAAAAGAAAGGCCCATCAAGATACAAGAAGCTAACAGAACTCCAAAAAGATTGGACCAAAGGAGAAACTCTCCAAGACATATTGTCATTAAGACTCTAAACATTGACACCAAAGAGAAAACCCTAAAAGCAGCTAGGGAAAAACAGCACACCACTTTTAAAGGTAACCCCATCAGAATTACTTCAGACTTCTCAATGGAAACCCTGAAAGCCAGAAGGGCCTGGAAGGAAACACTGCAAATTCTAAGAACCTATGGCTTCCAACCCAAACTCCTCTACACAGCAAAAGTATCCCTCATAATAGGTGGTGAAAGAAAAACTTTCCATGACAAAACTCAGCTTTACAATTATATGAACACAAAACTAAACCTATAGAGAGTATTTCAGGAAATTCTCCACACAGAGGAATCAAATAATCAATCTCAAATGCCTGCAAGAAACAGGTCACAATAACCAAACTCATAGAAGGCACAAAAAACTTCAAAGTTCATGAAAACACCAAACCACATATACCAACACAATATGGCAGGGATTGAATCAAACCTCTCAGTCATTACCCTAAATATTAATGGCCTTAATTCACCCATCAAGATACACAAGCTAACAGGGTCGATCAGAAAATTAGACCCCTCAATTTGTTGTCTTCAAGAAACCCACCTCATCACTAAAGACACACCTCCTCAAGGTGAAAGGCTGGAAAACAATATTCCAAGCAAACGGGAATAAGAAACAAAAAGACATAGCTATACTAATGTCAGATAAAATAGACTTCAAACCAAAAAATAGTCAAAAAAGACAAAGAAGGCCACTTCCTACTTATCAAGGGAATGATCCATCAAGAGGATATAACAATCATAAATCTTTTTTTAAATTGTTTCTGTTTCATTTATTCATTTGAGAGTGACAGACAGACAGAGAATGAGGCCGATAGAGAGAGACAGAGAGAGAGAGAGAGAGGGAGAGAATGGGCGTGCCAGGGCCTCCAGCCACTGCAAATGAACTCCAGATGTGTGCGCCCCCTTGTGCATCTGGCTAACTTGGGTCCTGGGGAATCGAGCCTTGAACTGGGGTCCTTAGGCTTCACAGGCAAGCGCTTAACCGGTAAGCCATCTCTCCAGCCCAACAATCATAAATCTTTATGCACAAAACACAGGAGCATCACAGTTCATAAAACAAAACCTACTTGACAAAAGAACAGAAATAACCACCAACACCATCACAGTTGGGGACTTCAATACACCACTATCAGTAATAGATAGATCATCCAAACAGAAACTCAATAGGGAAGCAAGAGAGCTCAACAAAACCATAGATCACTTAGACCTAACAGATATTTACAGAACATTCCAACCCAAATCCACAGACTACACATTCTTCTCAGCACCCATAGAACTTACTGGGTCACAAAGCCTACCTCCATATATTTAGGAAGATTGCCTTAATTCCCTGCATGATATCGGATCACAATGCTATATTGCTAGAAATTAACAACAAAAGACCCACCAAGAATCCCATTGGCTCCTGGAAACAGAACAGCACACTTTTAAACAATAAATGGATAGTGGATGAAATAAAAAATGAAACTGCAAAATTTCCAGAAATGAATTATGATGAGAACACATCATACCAAAACGTACGGGACACAAGGAAGGTGGTTCTAGGGGAAAATTCATAGCCCTAAATGCCTTCATAACAAAGACAGAGAGATCCCAAATCAGTAACCTAACCATCCACCTAAAGGCACTGGAAAAGCAAGAAGGATCCAACCCAAAAAGCTCCAGACAGAAAGAAATAATTAAGATTGGAGCAGAAATTAATGAATTGGAAACTAAGTAAACAATTAAGAAAATTGACAAAACAAGAGCTGATTCTTTGAAAAAATAAACAAGACTGACAAACTCCTGGCCAATCTGATCAAGCAAAAAAAGGTGAAGCTTCAAATTAACAAAATTCAAAATGAAAAAGGAGAGATCACAACAGACCTAAGTGAAATTGGGAGAATCATCAGGACTTATTTCAAAAACCTCTACTCCACAAAATTGGATAATATGGAGGAGATGGATAAATTCCTGGACACATATCATCTATCAAAGCTAAACTCAGAGCACATTATTCTTCTAAACAAACCTATCACACTCATTGAGATTGAAAAAGTAATCAAAAACCTCCCTAAAAAGAAGAGTCTAGGACCAGATGGCTTCTCAGCTGAATTCTATCAAACCTTCATGGAAGAACTCAAACCAGTGTTTCTCAAACTGTGTCACACAATTGGAGAACAGGGAAAGCTCCCCAACTCCTTCTATGAAGCTAGTATCACTCTAATTCCAAAACCAGGCAGAGATGCCACAAGAAAAGAAAACTACTGGCCTATTTCCCTGATGAACTTAGATGCAAAGATCCTGAACAAAATCCTCGCAAACAGAATCTAACAACACATCAAAAGCATTATCCACCTTGTTCAAGTGGGATTCATCCCAGGAACACAGGGGTGTTTCAACATATGGAAATCTGTCAATGTTATACACCATACAAACAAGGTTAAACACAAAAACCACATGATCATTTCGATAGACGCAGGAAAGGCCTTTGAAAAAAATATAGCATCACTTCATGATCAAAACATTGGAGAGAATTGGCATGGTCGATTCATATCTTTTTTTTTTTTTTTTTTTTTGAGGTAGGGTCTCACTCTGGCCCAGGCTGACCTGGAATTCACTCTGTAGTCTCAGGGTGGCCTCGAACTCATGGTGATCCTCCTACCTCTGCCTCCCGAGTGCTGGGATTAAAGGCGTGCGCCACCACGCCCGGCTAGATTCATATCTTAACATAATAAAGGCTATATACAAAGCTCCTAAAGCCCAAATAATACTTAATGGGGAGAGACTTAAGGAATTCCCATTGAGATCAGGAACAAGACAGGGGTGTCCACTCTCACCTCTGCTCTTCAAAATAGTACTGGAAGTCCTAGCTCAAGCAATTAGACAGGAGAAAGAAATAAAAGGGACACAATTTGGAAAGGAAGAAGTTAAGTTACCTCTATTCACAGATGACATGATTCTATATGTAAGAGACCCGAGAGGCTCCATCCCAAAACTCTTGAATGTGATTAACTCCTGTAGCCCCAGCTGAAACTAAGAATAATTTGCGAGACAAGAAAGGGTGCTGTTTTCTTGGTGAACCTGGCACTAGCACAAGAGTGAAGGAGATCAACACAGAATAATCAACTCTTACCAAATCAGATATCCAGAGACACAGCGGCTCCCAAGACCTCATCACTGAAGCAGACCTAAAATGAACCCAACATGTCTCAGGGAAATTTGTGGAAGAGGGGGAGGAAAGAATGTCAGAGCCACATGTTGGGTCATGATACACAGAGACATTTCCTTCTACCCATAAATTAGGGCTAACTGCACAATGCATGAACTATATACCTCAACAAAGAGGGGCCAGATGCCAGGCATGGTGGTGTATGCCTTTAATCCCAGCACTCAGGAGGCAGAGGTAGGAGGATCGCTGTGAGTTTGAAGCCACCCTGAGACTCCATAGTGAATTCCAGGTCAGCCTTAGCTAGAGTGAGACCCTACCTCAGAAAAAAAAAAAAAAAAAAGAGGGGCCAGAAAGTGGAGGAAGGACAGGGAGGAGTCTAACAATGGTACCAACTTGAATGTATCCACTGAGTACAAAACTAAGTAATAAAAAGAAAAAAAATAAAACCAGGCTTAGTGGTGCATACCTTTAATTCCAGCACTCTCAGGAGTCAGAGGTAGGAGGATCACCATGATTTCAAGGCCACCCTGAGACTACACAGTGAATTCCAGGTCATCCTGGACTAGAGTGAAACTCGACCTCAAAAAACCAACAACAACAACAAAAATTCATATAATTCAGGAGGCTGAGGTTTTAGGATCACCATAAATTCAAGGCCAGACGGAGCTATAGGATAAGTTACACAGTCAACTTGGGCTACAGTGACATTCTGCCTAAAAAAAAAATAATACTAATATTTTGATAAATAGAATCCCAAGACAAATGTTTTTATAACACAAAAGTTATAAAAGAAGACTATCTAAAGACCTTTAAGTTTCAAATCTATTTTAGAATAACAAGGAAAAAATGTTTCTGTTAAACTAGTTTAAAATATCTTTCCTTTTCAAATAAAAATAACTTTTTATTTATTCAAGAAAGAGAAAGAGGAAAAGAGTATATGCTCACAAGGGCTGTCAATGAACTCAAGATGCATGCACCACTTTGTACATCTAACTTTATGTGGGTACTGGGAATTGAACCGAAACTGGTAGGCTTTGAAAGTAGGCATCTTTAACCACTGGGCAATCTCCCTAACCTCCTCCCAAATCTTACCTTGAAGTGAAATCTAAGTTCAATATGCTTTCAAGAAGATTCAAAGTAAAAATAATAATATGTCACACTAACAAGGTGAAACCCCAGATATCATCAAACTTCAAAGTGGCAGTTATCCACAGATTGAGATTCCTTGCATTGAGAGTATGCATACAAGCACATATGTACAGAAAAATTCTTAGAGTCTATGTCTCTGGGAAAGAATCAATAAAATGATATTCTTTACTTAAATCAATAATTTCAAAGTAGGGAACAACTTTATAATCCAAATTGTTTGTAATGACTACATTCTGCTACCCAGCTTTAAAATAGTAATTGTAGCACTCTACTATACTAATTATGTGTAATTAATATCTGTTCTTATTTCATTATAATCTTTGTATGGAAATATTTATGGAGTATCCATATGAGAAAAAACAGTTTAGAATAAAATTTCTATAGCAATTTTGCAATTCAAGTTCATTAACTGTCACAAAAGAATACACTTTGATTGACATTTGTTTAAAACAAATAAAGTTATACTGAACTTTATGCCACTTGCCCTTATATTAGGGTGATAGTGGTGTAAATTTATTTTCAAATGATATATTTTGAAATGAAGCCAGTTCCTTACTATATATTTCTAAAAGTCTTATAGTGATTGTTTCCTGTTTTGTTTATTTAGCAATAAGAAGTAAAATTTGGGGCTGGAGAGATGGCTTAGTGGTTAAGCGCTTGCCTGTGAAGCCTAAGGACCCCAGTTCAAGGCTCGATTCCCCAGGACCCACGTTAGCCAGATGCACAAGGGGGCATACGCGTCTGGAGTTCGTTTGCAGTGGCTGGAGGCCCTGGCGCGCCCATTCTCTCTCTCTCTCTCTCTCTCTCACTCTTTCTCTCTCAAATGAATAAATAAAAATTGAATAAATTAAAAAAAAAGAAGTAAATTTTTAAAAAATTAGAAATATTTGTCTACAGAACAATGGAGTTCCAAAGGGGAAAGTGGGGGGATGGAGGGCATTACCATGGGATATTGTTTACAATCATGGAAGTTGTTAATAAAAATAATAATAATAAAGAAAAAAATTATATGTTAAAAAAAAGAACATTAACCTAGAAAATCATCTGGGAAAAAAGAATCTGAAAATACAACTTTTATTATGTCAACATTTAATTACAGATGAAGTAACTGAAAATTATTTATTTGTTATTAAATTTAGCTTTTGATGAAAAGTTATTTGGAATTATTAACAAAATATGTTATATTCTTAGAAATATCAATGTTTGAATTTTAGAAAATTGTTGGGTGTGGTAGTGCTTGCCTTTAAGCATTCAGGACTTATGGGTTGTAATGTTGCTATGAGTACAAGGCCACCCTGAGACTACATAGTGAATTCAGGTCAGCCTGGACTAGGGTGAAACCCTACTTTGAAAAACCAAAAAAACAGGAAAGAAAGTTATTTAAGATTGGAATTAGTTCATTAATGAACTTTTTCAAAAGAGAATATGATGGGGAAGCTAATATGGTAAACTGGATGATGTGATGGTTGTACAGCAGTGTGAATGCAATCAATGACATTGAATTATTCTCGTGAAATAGGTAGAATGGAAATTTTTATGCTACATGTATTTTATAAGCGAGGGAGAGACACTAATAATCTGGTTTAGCAGTTAAAGTGCTTGCCTGCACAACCTAAGGACTCAGGTTTGATTCTGCAGGATCCATGTAAGCCAGATGCATAAGATAGTGCATGCTTCTGGAGTTTATTTCAGGGACTGGAGACCCTGGCACACCCATTCTCTTTCTCTCTCTCTGCTCTTTATCTATCTTCCTCTCAAATAAAGAATTAAAATATTTAAAAGGAATCTTTAATTCTTTTTCTTTTGGAGGCAGAGTCTCACGAATCGCAGGCTGGCCTCTTACTTTCAACATAGTCAAGGATTACCTTGGATTTTTTATTTTTATTTTTTGGCTTTTTGAGGTAGGGTCTCACTCTAGCCCAGGCTGACCTGGAATTCACTGTGAAGTCTTAGGGTGGCCTCAAACTCACGGCAATACTCCTACCTCTGCCTCCTGAGTGCTAGGATTAAAGGCGTGCACCACCATGCCTGGCTTTACCTTGGATTTTTGATCCTCCTGCCTCTATAATTCTAGTGCTGGGATTACAGGAGTGTGCCACCATTCCTGAATTATGTAAGTGCTGAGGATCAAATTTAGGGCCTGGTGCATGCTACTTAATCATTCTACCAAATGCTTTGTTCCCAGATGGTGACAGTTTGGGAGGTGAAGCCTTGATGGAAGAAGTGTGTTACTGGGGGTAGGCTTAGGGATATTATAGTCAGATCCACCTCTCCAGAGCTCAGTTCATGTTCTTGCTGCTATTTTCCACCTGTTGTAGCAGATTGTGATGTCTAGTCTCTGCTCTGCCATCTTTCCCCTGCCATCATGAAGCTTCCTCTCCAGACTGTAAGTAAAGTAAACCTTTTCTTCCATCAGATGCTTTTGCTCAGATGTTTTGTTCCAGCAGTGTGAAGATAACTACAACACTAGCCTAATCTAGTTAATCCCTCACAGGCCTGTCCAGAGGCTCATTGATTGTGAGTTTGGACAAGGCCCCCCCCCCCCTATAACCGTAGCATAATGCATAGTGTGTTTGGATTAAGCAACATACTTAATCCCCAGCTGGTGGAGGATTGAGGAGCCTTTGGGAAGCATAAATTTGCTGGAGGAAGTATGTCACTGGGGGGTAGGCCTTAGGGTATTATAGCCCAGCCCCACTTGCCACATTTAATTCACTGTCTCTACTTGTTCTCTGGTGATGTGGAGATGTGACACTTGATCCTGCCCTGCTTTACCCTTTATGATGAAACTTCTCCTTCCTTCCATAAACTGCTTCTGGTTGGGTATCGGTCCCAGCAATGAGCAGGTAACAGCTACAGTGATTCTAGATCCTGTCAAATTGACAATCAGTATAAACCATTACAATCTATTATGCCCTCTTTCTAAAACATTGTTCCTAGAGTTTGAAATGATCACAAAAAAATTATCTGAGGATCTAACAAGTCTTTAGAAAGAGGGAACAAAAGAGATGAGAATATACAAAAACAGCCATGCAAGGTGACACATGACATTAATCCCAGCATTTGGGATCAGAGGTAGGAATATTGCACAGTGAGTTCAAGGCCACCTTGAGACTACATAGTGACTTCCACGTCAGCCTGAGCTAGAGTGAGACCCTACCTCAAAAAAAAAAAAAAAAAAAAAAAAAAAAAAAACCAAGGAAAAGAATATACAAAAATAGAGAAATCTTGAAAATGTAGCTAACCCTTCAGAGAGTATTACCTATACCTATATTCATGTGAAGTAAATATTTATTACTAATTTTTACTGTGTGTAATATAAACTCTTGTATCCAGTGTCTACTATAAAGAAGAGAAAAAATAGGTATCAATTTATTCTATTATACTAGGAAAGACATCAACCAATAAAGGCTTTATTGTCAAGAATTTAATTTGTAGTGTAGATAGTATAGTTGCTCACTGACCATCTGTTGTAGTTACCTTCTCATTGCTGGCATAAAACACTGGACCAAAAGTAGTTTATGGAAGGGAAATATTTATTCTGGCTTACAGTTTCAAGGGGAAGCGTGGTAATGGCAGGGGACCTAATAGTATTAGTAGAGGTTGGACATCACTTCTGCTATAGCAGGCAGAAAACAGCAGCAGGAAGTGAGCCAGACTCTAAAACTCTTAAATCCACCTCCAGAAACACACCTCCTGCAGCAAGTCTTCACCTCCCAAATTGGTACCAGCTGGGAACAAAGCATTCAAAACATGATTTATGGGGACATCTAATTCAAATCACCATGGTATCTCCTTCTAACTAATCACTATGGTCAGAGAATATGGTATCTATCTATATAACCCACCCTAATTGAATGATATCTAGAGCAGGCTGAAATTATTGAGAAGATAAATGGCAGTGGAATCAGAAAATCAGTTACTGAGAAGCTGGAGTGTTCAGGATGTCTTGTATGAACACTAAAATTAGGAGGCATTATGACTTGGAGAAGAGAGGAAAAGCATATGTGCCAGATGTTGGACATTTCAACAAATGTGGAGTATGCATAGAAGGGAGGTATATATGAAATACTGTTAAATATTTCAAAAAGGAATTTTTCCTTATAGTGCTAGAATACCAACTGGAAAATGATTGGGACTTTCATCCTTACATTAGCATTAGGGTAAGCTAATCTTAGATGAAAGACTCATCTTCACTTGAATGGTTCATGTTGTTTTGGGGAAAAAGATCTAAGTTTCAGTTGGGGGGCAGGCAAGCTTAGGAAGTGAGAGGATTGTTTAATATAGACCAGAGTTCCAGAGATAATAATATTAACAAAGATAAAGACATACTACATGCTTCATTCATTTGCTCATCGTAGTAACCCTGTAAGACATTGCTAATGTTTCCATGTTCAAGCTGAAGAAACCTGCATGAGTCTAAGTGACTTGCCCCCAGACACATGGCTTGTAAGTGGCAAAACTAGGATTTAATATTTTAAATTTTTTATTTCTATTTTTATTTATTTATTTGAAAAAGAGAGAAAGCGGTAGAGAAAGAGATAAATTGGTACACCAGGGCCTCCAGCCACTGAAAATGAACTCCAGATGCAAGCTTTGTGCATCTGGCTTACGTGGGTCCTGGGGAATTGAACCTGAATCCTTCAGGTTTGCAGACTGCTAATCCTAGGATTTAATATTTTATTAATTTATTTATATTTATTTATTTGAAAGAGAGAGAGAGAGAAAGAGAAAGAGGCAGAGAGAAAGGGAAGGAGAGAGAGAGAGAGAGAAAGAAAGAAAGAAAGAAAGAAAGAAAGAAAGAAAGAAAGAAAGAAAGAAAGAAAGAAGAGGTGTACTAGGACCTCTGGGCACTGCAACCAACCTCCAGACACATGTACCCACTTGCACATCTGGCTTATGTGGGTACTGGGGAATTGAACCTAGCTCCTTAGGCTTCACAGGCAAGTACCTTAACTGCTAAGCCCTATCTCCAATCCTTTCAAAAATATTCATTTATTTATTTACAGAGCTAGAACTTAAATTTAAACCAAGGTCCTGTTTCAAAGACCATACTTCCGCCCCCTTTTATGTTTTCACTGATAATTTTCATGCATGTCCATGTCAAATGTAACTTGGTCATAATCCCTACCAGTACCACCTTTTGTCATCCTCCCCTTCCTCCCTTCAACTGAAGAACGATCCTCCTTCTTTTCAGCTGTACCTCTTTGATTTTTGGTACAATTTTGCCAGCCTCCTTCATCCGTGTTGAAATGTTAATGAGCTCAATATTGTGGCAATCTTACAGAGGTAATGATAGCCTCTGTGAGGTCATGAAATATTGGACACAAAGCCAGAAGACAATGTTCCAAAGTATTTCTCCCTATCCTCTGGCCCTCTTCCACAGTGCTTTCTGAGCCTTGGAGGCATGAGAAAGATTCCTCATTTAGCTCTGAGCACTCAACCATCACTTATCCATCCTTAGCACTTTGATGAGGTCTTCCAAGTAGTCACAGCCATCATCAGAAAGACGCTTCTCTCAGCAAAGGTGAGAGCAGCACTAATCTATGGGCATAAACAAAGTATAAATATTAGAGGATACAATATTAGATGGACACAACTTATCTATCCTTTCAGTCAACTAATGGTAGTGGTTTCTCTTCTAGGTCCAGGACCTCCCCAGTCATGGGTTTTGGACTAGGTTTTCAATACCAGGAAGAACTCCCTCCCATGGACACCTCTTGCCTGCCTGGTAGGTTGTATAGCACATAGGATGGATTGCCTGTTGAGTCAGAATTGTTTATGACTCTTCTCCCCTAGCAGGCTACACAGCACTTTCCAGCCGTATGATAGAGCGTCGGAAAGAAGAAGGCTGCCAGCGTCAGGACAGCTTGATTTTTCAGTGTCCTGAAACTGATGCCTGTGGTGTCTTTAGTAATAGGGTCTCACTGCCTAGTTCTCGTGGGCAACTAAGAGCCTTGGCAATAGCATGTGGCCAGCAGCTCACAGGGAGGTATCCCACCTCAGCGCTTGGGTCTCCCTGTAACTTATCGGCTCTAAGAGCACAATTATCCACCCCTGTGGAAAGTTTCGGCCCAGCCTAGAGCTCATTTTTGTTCTTAGTTATATTTTAATTAGTTATCAAAGAAGTGGGTTTCTCTATGGCTCTTCCATGTTGTTAGTTTTGAGTAGCCCTCCTTCTATCCATTCATCTCGGTTCCTCTCCCCTGGCCCAACTGGAATACCTTCCCATTTCTAATATTCTGTCCCTCTGCTTACAGCTACTGTCCCCTCCCCTTATGTCCCATCCCATGCCATCATGGCCCCTTTTGAGCATCCTGGTCTCTACTGACTTTTTCTCCAATTTACATATAAATTTGAGGATTGAAGTTTGGGTCCCCATATGAAAGAGAACACGTGGGCTTTGTCTTTCTGAACCTGGGTTACCTCACCTAGTATAATATTTTCCAGATCCATCCATTTTCTGGAAAATTTCAAAGCTTAAACTTTCAGGCATTCTACTTGCCTCCAGTCAAAATGTGTGGAAACGATAGGAAGTGTGGGGAGATCAACCAGAAGAAAGGAATGAAACAATGAGTCCCAGAGACAAGATCTGCAGAAGCAAAATGATCAGAAGTGTTGGTCTGAAGTCTGAACGGGGTGGTAGCGTAGAAGGTACATCTTATTATTTTTTTTTAAATTCCAGGAGCTAATAGAAATTATGACACTGATAATATTTCAAATTTAAATACTGGCATGTGCCCACTACTACTAAATAGCACAAATCGCTACCAAGTATTCTGTATAGTATAGTATAGTACATAGTATAGTATAATATATTAACAGATCATTCCTGAGAAACACTATCTCTGGGAAATAGTGATGTTTGCTTCTTAATCGGTCCAGACAGGTAAATAAGTTGAGCATAGGTGAAAGAAGTCATCCAGAAGTAAATAATCTTTGAAAATACAAGGCTATATAATTAAATTTCAGTTATAAATACTGATACATTTTATGTATTTGTACTTAAGCTATCATTAAACTAATAGAAAATTGTAAAATATGTATCATAATTTTGTAGGTCAAAAATCCCAAACCAGAAAATATCTGACAA
This sequence comes from Dipus sagitta, assembly GCA_036346955.1. Classification (NCBI taxonomy): domain Eukaryota; kingdom Metazoa; phylum Chordata; class Mammalia; order Rodentia; family Dipodidae; genus Dipus; species Dipus sagitta. The sequence goes on along the minus strand of CM070770.1, from coordinate 85,588,764 downwards.
ATTTAATTATTGAGAATCTCACATGCCTATAATCCCACCACTTGGGAGGCGGAGGCAGGAGGAACTCCAGGTCAAGGTTATCCTCTGCTATAGAGTAAGTTTGAGGGCTGGAGAGATGGCTTAGTGGTTAAGTGCTTGCCTGAGAAGCCTAAGGACCCCATTCGAGGCTCCATTCCCCAGGACGCGCATTAGCCACATGCAGAAGGGGGCACACATGTCTGGAGTTCGTTTGCAGCAGCTGGAGGCCCTGGTGCACCCATTCTCTCTGTCTCTCTCTCTATTCTGCCTCTTTCTCTCTCTGCTTGTCACTCTCAAATAAATAAATTAAAAAATAAACAAAAATTTTAAAAAAAATTTAGAGTAAGTTTGAGGCCTTAGTGAACTACAGGAAACCCTGTTTCAAAACACCATAAATATGGGCTCAGGTGGTATCTCAGTGGGTAAAGTGTTTGCTTCACAAACACAAGAATCTGAGTTTGATCCTCAACACCTACATCAAAATGCTAGGTGTGGTGGCACACACATATGATCCCACTGCTGGGGAGGTATAGCCTGCTAGCCAGCCAAAGCTTACTGGTGAACCAATGAGAAACACTGTCTCAAACAGGAGTAGACAGAATTCATGAGGATAACACCTGAGATTGTTCTCTCACCTACACACACACACACACACACACACACACACACACACACCATGTGTAATAAAATTTCATTACATTATTGGGACTTTTTTATCAACTTGTCTCCATATTCCCATATCATTAATGAATGAGCTAATTACTACATAATACTATGTGGAAACAAAAGAAGAATTAATATTTATTCAACAAAAATAAGTCTTCACTTGAGACATACAAAAAGCCCAAGCAAGACTGTTTTGTGTTTGAATTTTGCAGGTAATACTTCAATTTTGTACTTCGCATGCCTTATATAAACCTGACCTCTGACAAAGGTTTTAACTAACAAGCAAATTTAACACTTCAGCTGTTCTGCTATGCCTTAAATCTGACCATTTTGGAGCATCTTCAAATGAGCCAGATGAGGAACTACTTAATTAGGATTTTAATTATTTTCTTGCATTCTGATGGTATCTGGGAGTCGCTGAGAAGCAGCTTGTTTCTGCAGTTTCTCAGCTGCTAACACTGTTCCCCAAGGCAGTATTTGTGGTAAATTCCCACCTCTGGGGAGTGCCTGATAGAAGCCGTACACTGCAGAGCAGGGAGGTGCTATCCTCTGCCTGCCTGAACTTTTGTTGTAGCCTGAACTCCATCATCTCAGTGGGACACAAATGTCTTTCAGTAGGATGAATTTAGTGTGTTTTGGCTTCAGAATCCTATTGCATCTTTGAACTTATCTGCATTCCTACAGTGATTGAGTTCCAAATAATAAAGTGGGAGTCAGCTCTTGATTATTTCAGCTTTTAAACAGAATCACATAAAAACACATGTGTCTATGCAGTTCACTCATGTAAATATATCATTGTGTGTGCATGTGTTATGTGGCATGTGTGTGTGTGTGTGTGTTGTGTGCAGATGCATGTGCACCATGTTTGTGTGTACCAGGGGAGAATATCAGGTGCCCTCTATAACTTATCCAGGTTATTTCCTTGAGGTAGAGTCTCTGACTGAGCTTGGAGCTACAGTTTGCATAAGCCCTGGTGATTCTCTGATCTCCGTTTCCCAAAGAACTAGGATTATAGACATGTATGCACACACACAGCTGTTTGTGTGGGTTCTGGGGAATTGAATTCAGATGGTCTCAGGCCCTCTCAGGCCCTCATGTTTGTATAGCATGCACTTTAACTATGTCCCCAGCCCTAAATATTACTATTTTCAGTCAGTGAATTTTAAGGGTGGGAGAATTAACTTTGATTATGACATTTGTCCTCAGTTTAAGAGCTAACAAGTCTCTATCCATATTTAGGGGCATTTCAGTATTTAGAGGTTTAGAGATTTTCTACTTTATCAAATTGTTATTTTTAAGTGAAACTCACTTATGAATTGCTAAGAAGTAGCTTGTGTTTGCATGAGAATAAATACAGAGTTAACCTTCTGTATTTGTTATGACTGATGATTGACTCTGGAGCCTTGCTGTAACATTATCCACTGGAAGATAGATTTTGGTTGAAGGTCCACTTCAGCTCTATCCAGAATCATGGCTTGGACCTACCTCTCAAGGGTCTCCATTTCACTGCTGCACAATCATGCTTGATCCTGGAGGACAGTCATGGTTGGCAGAAATCTAAAATTGGCCCACCAAGATTCCTGTCCTGGGCTATTCAATCAAACTCTAGTCTACATCTATTGTATAAGGACTCTGGAGATGTAAAACCTTGATTAATAAATAACATGGTCTCTTTAAAACTAGAGGATTTTGACTAGAGGCTGGAGAAATCAGAAAAATTTAAAGCCTCAGGATTTAACCTGCTATGGCCAGTTTTGAAGATAGGTGGGGCCTTGTGCAAGAATCAGAACGAAGAGAGGCCTCTGGGGTGGCTGGGAAGATAGCCAAACAAATGGGGACTTTAGTCTCATAATATCAAAAAACTAAAAACTGCCAAAAATCCTCCATGGATTTGGAAACAGATACTTCCCCAGATAGCCCAGAGCAGAGCTCAGCATGGTTCACACCTTGTTCGAGACCCTGAACCAGAAACCCTGTCAAGCCTTGTGGGGCTTCTGACCTATAGAACTGAGCTAATCAGCGGGTATTATTTTCAACTATCCAATTTGTGGGAATTTGGTAGGAATCCATAGAAAACTAACACAATCTTGCCCCAGATATTCTGACTGCAGATTGTTCTGAAAAATTCTGGTGTTATGTAAGGACCTATTTTTTTTGTTGTTGTTGTTTTGTTTTGTTTTTGTTTTTCAAGGTAGGTTCTCACTAGCCCATGCTGACCTGGAATTCACTATGAAGTCTCAGGCTGGCCCTGAACTCACAGTGATCCTCCTACCTTTGCCTCCCGAGTGTTGGGATTAAAAGCATGCATCACCATGCTAGCCCTATTTCTCTATAGCCATGTTAATGTACTCATCCCTGATAATTATTGGTTTATACCTTGTGTTTGGTCTTTCTTAGTGGACTAATTATCACCCTTGCTGAGGATAAGAGTAGAAAAGACAGCTGGGGATATAGCCCAGTGGTAAAGCACTTTCCTAGCATGCATAAGACCCTGGGTTTGATCACCAGAACTTTAAACACAATGAAAGAGTGAGAGAGAGAGAAAGAGAAAGAGAGAATTTACACTATACTTTCAAAGTATAAGCTACAAAGCACTAGTGATTTGAACTAGCATGGTCTTAGATGGTTTCCACACTCAATATTAATTAACTTTCATCTACTTTTCTAATTCATTAAAAGAAAAAGTCTCCATTTGGTGCTAATATGAGTTAATACCTAACCAACATAAATAAATGTCCTTGTTTAAGCATGCTTTAACTCTTCCCTCCACAGTCACAGTATCGAGCAAGATTTTAACAATGAGATTGTGTGTGTGTGTGTGTGTGTGTGTGTGTGTGTGTAAATTTCTGACAAGCAATATTGGCTAGGAAATTTGTATTGAAACATAAAATTTTCTTATTAAAGAATGGGTCTGTTGAGTCTAAGTTGTCCCCCTTTTCCTATTTTGATATCTCTGGAATCAAGATACAGCCCACACTCTTTTGGCTTCTACTACCTCTGGCTGCCCTTTTGGCCCATGGAGCAGTGCCAAGCAGCTAATAAGGTATGCACGCAGCAGCTGCGCTGGCCAAGCCTTCTCTCCCCAGCCCTGTATATGCAGCCCCCTCAACACATTCCTCTCTCTCCTGAAACCAAACCTTGGCGGCCCTTGGCTGAAAACTCAAGTGATTTTTCACTAAACCAGCCTGCTGCAAGACAAAGCGCATTTATTGGGTGATGACTAAGTATGGTCATTCGTCAGCTCTGGACACAGAGCTACACAGACTCCTTTCTTATAGTGGATAGGAAATCATGGAGAAAGCTATACAGGCTGAAGGGAATGTCTAAACAAATATTTCCAAAGCGAAACAGCTTCCAAAACAAGAAAGTATTATAACATAATTTTGTTGTCATTTTTTTTCTTTCTTGATATTAGAAAAACCTTCTCCTCCTTCCTTTTCTTCTATCTCTCAGATTAGAATTTGATGAAATATAAATATATTTATTACATTAAGTACACACAAGTTTAAGTGAATAGTTACTGAATGAGTAAGTATTAAAATATATAAAAGTATGAAATTGAGATTACAGTGAGTGGAGGTTATAAGACAGTGGTTTGGCACAGAAGGTCAAGTTCAACCTCTAACTTGTAGAGGTGTCACAGTTACACCTAGGCACACCCCGAGCAGCTGAAAAGTAACTTGAGACTCCAGTGAAAGTCGTTACATTTCTGATGGTTGGTCTCCTGTTCTTGGGCAGAGTCTCAGCACTACCCATTTTCAGAGTGGTGATGGGAGGTTGAGGAGAGACTCCTTTTCCCGTGCTCTGTACAAGCTTGCATGTGCTTCAGCCCTCTACCCTTAAAGCACAGCTAGGAAAACCAGTCACACTTAGAATGCAGCAAGTTGTCCTAGTAATCATCAATTTTTCTAACACATAAGCTCTCTTTAATTTCCGATTTTATTTTTTAGGACTTGTAGGAATTACACAACCAAAGTGAAGTGGCATTTTGAAAATGAGGGGACCTGAGTCATATACGTGAAGACAGGGGCCAAAGTCACCTTTTGGGTGGGAATGTGTTTCTTTCTTTTCCTCCACTTGCTCTCATCCATGTTTGCTCTGCATGGTAGTTCTCTGAATCATTAGCAGCCAGCAGGGCTTTCCAGAGAGTTGAGTCACCTGCACAGGCCTGCTGGCCTGCTCTGGGGAGAGAAGAGACATGTATATGCTCTTTTTCGTTCTACACACCTTCATGGGAAAGCAAAGCTGAAGAGCAAGTGGTGAGTGCCCAGTGTGGCACAAAGTTCCATTGTGAAGCCCAGTCACCATCCAGTGAGAATTTGTTATGGGAGTTAGACCTTACACCACTGTGGTAGCTGATGAATCTATGCAGATGGGACCTCAGTATCTAGCTGAAGCCACTATGGGTTGGTGTGTCCCAGGAACAACTCAGGGAGGCCCTTTTATAGGTGAGGGATTTCAAACTGAGTGAAGAGAGGCTGCATGGAACCTCTCATCATTCTCAAACTGTACAGATGGACAGCACCTGGAAACACAAGGCTTTTGTGTGATATATTATGAAATGCTGATTGAGTTAATTTCATATGAATTGGGAGCAATTTTGCCAGAGGACAATATAGCTAGATTATATTATACAATATGAAACCACAACCGGAAACACATATGAACAGTTGTTCTCAAACTTATTCACCTGGGAAACACCTGGAAGTCATGATATTCTTCTCTGCAGAATGCCATAAATATTGATATATTCACTACCAACTCATCTGAAAAGTTTTATTTGAGGATACGACTATATATATGATATAAAATCACTGCCTAGAACACATATGTTCTCAAAGCTGAAATAATCAGCTTCTTCCAAGTATTTCAAGTAAGGATCATTTACTACTTGTTCATATGTGCTTTTCATCTGCTCATCTGACTAGCCATACACTAAGAAGAGTGAAGAAAAATATCTGGATAGGAACTTTAATTTCAGAAAGGAAATGTCTTACTCATCATTTCTTCCTCCTCCTCCTCTCTCCTTCCATTCCTCTTTCTCTTCATCATTGAAAAAGCAAGGCTAATATCCAATTTCTCTCCCTTAAATAGATACATAAAATATTTTTTATTTTTTGAGGTAAGGTCTCACTCTGGCCCAGGCTGACCTGGAATTCACTCTGTAGTCTCAGGGTGGCCTTGAACTCATGGCGATCCTCCTACCTCCGCCTCCCGAGTGCTGGGATTAAAGGCGTGCACCACCACACCCAGCTCATAAAATATTTTTTAAAAAGACAATCTGGCCGGGCGTGGTGGCGCACGCCTTTAATCCCAGTACTGGGGAGGCAGAGGTAGGAGGATCGCCGTGAGTTCGAGGCCACCCTGAGACTCCATAGTGAATTCCAGGTCAGCCTGGGCTAGAGTGAGACCCTACCTCGAAAAACCAAAAAAAAGACAATCTGGCCACTTAACCGAAAAGTTGGTCAATCCTTGCCAGTTTATTAAACTGAAATATTTCCAGGTGTGGTGATGCATGCCTTTAATTCCAGCACTTGGGAGGCAGAGGTAGGAGGATCACCCAGAGTTTGAGGCCAGCCTGAGACTACAGAGTGAATTTCACGTCAGCCTGGGCTAGAACGGGACCCTACCTCAAAAAACAAAAACAAAAATGAAGAAAAAGAAAGAAACTAAAAAATATTAATATTTGAATCAGTAGACTGAATAAAGGAAAATTGGCCTCCCAATGTATTGGGCATCATGTAAATCACTGAAGACCTACAGAAAATAAGAAGGTGATAGAGGGAAGGGCTGCTTAAATGGATCATTCACCTCCTGCCTTTGATACTCTTAATGCCTAGACCTCCCGACTTAGGCTGATCTATGTATACTATCAGCTCCTTCTCTCACAGGCTGGACCACAGTCTCTCCTGGACCTCTGGCTTTCAAAAGTAGATTACTGAATTCTTCAACCCTCATATTGACATGAGCCAGATATTGATAGATAGGTGATAGATAGATCTATTGTTTTTGTTTCTCTGACTAACACAGAAGGGTTTGTTTAGTGACTTTTTATCATGTATGCAAGAGGGATACACCCTGAATACTTATTGTGAATTTATTAATCACAGTTTAGGTCACCAGAAAAGATTGTGGTATTATTTATGGACTATATTTTCTATAAGTCTATTGCTTGTACAATTTCTAAAACATTCTTAGCCACTGTTGTATGTACCTTCTCATTGCTAGCACAAAGCGCTTGCCAAAAGCAACTTGTGTGTGTGGGAGGGGTATTTTGGCTTATAGACTTAAAGGGATGCTCCATGATGGCAAGGGGAAATGATGGCATAAGCAGAGGCTGGACATCACCTCCTGACCAACATCATATAGACAACAGTAACAAGAGAATATGCCAAACACTAGCAAGGGGGAGCCGGCTATAACTTCCATAAGCCAGCCCCCAAACAACACATCTCTTCCAGCAAGACTCCAATTCCCAAATTGCCAACAGCTGGAGACATAGCATTCAGAACATGAGTTTATGAGGGACACTTGACTCAAACCACCACAGTTGTGGTCACCAGATATTAATGTGTATTTCTATGTGTGTGTTAGCTTCTTGAAACAAATCATGTATCTTGATTGAATATAATGGCAAATGGCAAGTAATTATGCTTTCTTTTTATTTCCTTTTCCATTTTACTTATACCTACTAGTTGTATAAGTATAGGAAATCTTCATATAGCTTCCTCTTCTGTAAAATGGGAATAAATATAAGATCTTCCTTATAGAGTTGATGGAAGTACTAAATGAATATGAATTAATCAGAAGATATGGCAATTAAAAGTATCCAATTGTTGATAAAACTATTATGATTACTATTATTTCCCTTTATATGTGAGGAAAATGAGACTAAAAAATTTATTCAAGGCCATATGAATTCAGGTCAAGTTAATGACAGAATTTGAATCTGAACCAAACATTTAGCACAGCTATCCCTACGTGGTGAAAGTTAAGATGATTTTCATTTTCTTCCTTGTGATTTTTAAATTTCTCTAATGTTATATAATAGATAGGACTCTAGTAATCAGAAAATAATGAATTACATAAATATTATCTTAAAAATAAAATGTTTAAATTGTCACATATGAACCTCTCATTTACCATCTAAAACCCTGTGAGTCGCAGTTACCTTCTCATTGCTGGGACAAAGCACATGACCAAAAGCAGCTGATGGGTGGAATTTTCTTTTTATTTTGGCTTACAATCTCAAGGAGAAAGGTGTGGCATGAGCAAAGACTGGACATAACTTCCTTGTCACAGCAGGTAGCAAACAGCAGCAGGAAAATGAAAAGTCTAGCAAGGGGGAGCTGGCTATGACACCGTTAAGTCTGCCTCCAACAGCATACCTCCTCCAGCAATGCTTTACCTCCCAAATTGCCATCAGCTGGCAAGCAATCATTAAAAAGCACATGAGTTTATGTGAAGCACCTGATTCAGGCCACCACATTGTATGTCTTCTAACTTCTCTGACATCCTAGACTTTTGCCTACTCCTTCTTTCATTATACTTCCCTTAACTCTAATAATAATAAACCTTTCTACAATAATTTAAAATGAATAAAGTATCATAAGTATTATGTCACTTAACCCTTAAAGCAATACTTGCAACTCATATTATCATTGCCATTATCATGCCCATTTTATTGATGAGAAATATTAAGATTATAGAAATCTAAGATCATTTAACAAATAAGGTAATATTATGGTTGAATATGAAATGTCCCCTATAAGTTCATATGTTATAACACTTCTTTCCCAGATGATGGTGCTGTTTAGAAAGGTTACAGACAATTTAAGAGGTGGGTCCTACCTGGAGGTAGTAAGTCATTGGTTGTATGAGGTTTTATAGCCTGCCCCCCCTTCCTGTTTGCTCTCTGTTTCCTGACTATAGGTAGTGTGGTGGTTTGAATAGAATAGATGTCCCCCAATATATTCAGTTGTTTGTTTATAGTTTGCATCTGCAGCCACCTGGCTGGAGTCAGTGCCATTGTGTGGATCTTAAGGTGTGGTGGTGGGTTTCAGGTTTCAATCTAAAGATATGCAAAGTGTGCCTAGCAGGAGTTCCTGAAGTGTGCTATGCTGTGTGGCTTTTTGGCTTGTGCTTCTCTCTCTCTCTGCTTGGGCCTGTGAAGGCAGGCCAGCTTCTTCTGCCATTGTGGAACTTCCCCTGGATCTGTAAGCTTCAATAAATCCCTTCCTCCATAACTGTGCCTGGTCTGGAAGTTCATCTCAGTGAACCTGAAGCTGTCTGCTACAGAATTTGGTACCAAGGAGTGGACTGAAATGAACCTGACCATGTGGATGTTGATCTTTTGGAACCTTTGTTTTGGAGGAATAGGCATGGACTTGGTGCTTGCAACTGAAGATGTCTTCTGGAGTGGTAAGCCAAGTTTTATGGACTATTCTGATGAGAGTCTGAGAATGCTAAGTGCAGACAGCATTGAACTTCAAGGCTTGGCTTATGAGTTTTCTAAGGGGAAGGAAAGACGGCAGAGGACTATGTTGGAACTGGGCTACTGGCATAAGGGTTGGCTGCGTCCTGCTGCCCAGGCCCAGATAATTTGATCAAGGTTAAATTTGTAATGGACTGATGTGCTTGGCCAAAGATATTGGACTGAGAGATTTAAGATTTTAAGCTGGAAAACCTCAAGCAAGTTAAAATTACAGGCACTGAGACTGGTTTTAGGTTACTGAATCTGCTATTGTCAAACACATTAGCAATCTTAAGGAAGATGGTCCAATTGCTTTACATTAAGACAATGAAAACTATGCCTGAGGAAAGACTATCATAGAAATGCAAACACTTTTGGAAAGAGTTGACTGGAGATGGAACCTGTTTTTCAAGGCTATGATTTGTTTTATCCCTAAATTAAGAATATGGCTGTGTCCTGCACAACTAGTATTGGTTTCAAAAGCATGAAAAATGCATGGAGTGGCCGTGAATTGCACATGCTCCCAGGTACTGCTGCTGAGATGCTGCATGAGCTAGGGCCTGATGCCCTGATAGGCTGAAAGAGCCTTTGGAAAATGTGAGGAGTGGTCATGAATTGCACATGGTTCCAGAAGCTGCTGCTGAGATGCGGCATGAGGCAGGGCATGATGCCCTGATAGGCTGAAAGAGCCTTTGGAAAATGTGAGGAGTGGTCATGAATTGCACATGGTTCCAGAAGCTGCTGCTGAGATGCGGCATGAGGCAGGGCATGATGCCCTGATAGGCTGAAAGAGCCTTTGGAAGATGGACCATGGTTTGCATGAAGACCTCAAGATGTTTTGGATATACCAGGACTATGCAAGTGCTACCGTAGAGTGCACTGTTGACCTGGGATGGAAATGTTCCCTGCTACTCTGCCCAGCTGGAGGGGCAGAATTGGAAAATCTGGAGACTGTCAGTCTTTGGTTGTATTGGACTTGAAGTGCAGAAGTTTGATGTTTGTTTGATGGTGGTTGAGTTTGCATTGTTTTAGTCTCTCCTTGCTATGCCTTATACCAGTTAAAAATGTTTACTCTGTGCCTTTATATGTTAGAAATGTTTAACTTGTTTGATTTTACAGGTCTTCATATCTTAAATTGGTCAAGACTGTGGGGACCTTTGAAACTCAACTGAGTACAATTTACAATGTGTGATAAATCTATTGGGGGCCAGGGGCAGAATATGGTGGTTTGAATAGAATAGATGGCCTCCAATATATTCAGTTGTTTGTTTGTAGTTTGCATCTGCAGCCACCTGGCTGGAGTCAGTGCCATTGTGTGGATCTTAAGGTGTGGTGGTGGGTTTCAGGTTTCAATCTAAAGATATGCAAAGTGTGCCTAGCTGGAGTTCCTGAAGTGTGCTGTGCTGTGTGGCTTTTTGGCTTGTGCTTCTCTCTCTCTCTCTGCTTGGGCCTATGAAGGCAGGCCAGGTTCTTCTGCCATTATGGAACTTCCCCTGGATATGTAAGCTTCAATAAATCCCTTCCTCCATAACTGTGCCTGGTCTGGAAGTTCATCTCAGTGAACCTGAAGCTGTCTGCTACAGGTAGGAAGAGACTACCCAATCCCCTGCTCCTGCTGCCATGCCTTCCCTGCCATGATGGCCTTTATTCACCAGAACTCCAAGCTAAAATAAGCCCTTCCTCCCTTGTGTGTTTTTTTCTTTTTTCTTTTTCTAGGTAGGGGCTCACTCTAGCTCAGGCTGACCTGGAATTCACTATGTAGTCTCAGGGTGGCCTTGAACTCATGGCAATCCTCCTACCTCTGCCTCCCAAGTGTTAGTGTTAAAGGCATTTGCCTCCACACCCGGCCTCTTTATGTTGCTTTTTCAGAGCTATTTTGTCACAACAATGTGAACAATAACTAAGATAGGAGCCAAATGAAGGCTCAAACCTAGATGTTCTGACTCTAAATTGTCCTTTCTGTGTTGTGCAAAATGTGTTCTAGATTCTGTTTACTTGCCTGTCTGACATTTTTATGAACCACCTTGACCTTAGCCAAATCTGTGATGATTATCTGAACCATCAACCCATTGCCTAGATGGAATTCTTAATTTCTCTAGCATTCTATGACATTCCCAAGCCTCTGTATGACACATGGCTCTGATTTAGATGCACAAATTGATTCTAGTATGTCAAGTATGAAGTTTCTCTCATTTAAATATTGTTTTTCTCTGTGGAAACATTAACTGACCTTGGACGACTAGCCATGATATATAATATACTTGTGAACCTAGAAAATACTTATGAAAAAGGAGGTCACTAAGCATATGTAAGATTTCATTGCTTTGTTATTTGTATGTACACATATCTTTGACAGTAACCATTTAGGCAAGGAGAGAGGTAAACAGGCACTCTGTGCTCTGGTATTAATTTTAGGAAGTAATATTGTGAGCACATATTTAATGCTCAAAAAAGCAGCAATACTCTTTGATCTAACATTTTCATTCCCAGGAATTATACATTCTAGATTATAATAGATCATGTGAACAAAAGTTTATGTGAAAGGGTGTTCATCATTATTATTTATAACAACTAAAACTTATAAACAACTCATATGTAAAATAAAGTGCTATTAAATAAAATATAGCACATTTATGTAATAGAACAAGATGTAGCCATTAATATAATGCTGTAGGAGACAACTTAATAGCATGGAATTGTTCATCATTTATTATTAAATTAAAAAGAAGCTTACAAAACAATATTTGAAGTGTGTTCACAATTTTATTTTCATTTCTATGGGCACAGAAAATAGATTGGATGAATAAACACTAAAAGGTTAACTTTGGGTAGTTTCTAAATGATTGTATTATGAATAATATAAATTACTTATTTTTGCTTTTTATTTTATCATTTTAATAATAAACACGACTTTATAATCAGAGAAGTATATGCATAAAAAGAAAAATAATGCAAAGGCCAGAAAAGGCTATCGATTTAGCTTATACCCTAATATTAATTTTAAATGAAACAGGTTTATTTAAAATCACTGTGGAAATAATTGCCCTTGTAGGTATTCAGAATAGCCTTTGCCTTTAACAATACTGCAGCAACTGGATACAAGAAAAGTAGGAGGTATGGATATAAAAATTAAACTTAATTTTATTTTAGTTATTTTCAGAGCTACACTGTCGTGGTGTAAAATGTTGCCTTTTAGAAGTTTTCAAAGATGTGAAGTCACTAATCAGCCTTGAGTGAACAGATTTTTTTCCAACTATTATTCTATATTCCTCAGCTATCACTAGTACTCTGTGTTGCATGGAGAAGACTCCAAGGGTACGATGGACAAGGAGACTATTTTACAGACTGTTTTGGAAAAATTTTCTCTTTGTAATGTGTTAATTTCACTTCTATAATATTTTTTGTAAGATGAGTTTAATTTGCTGTTTTGTCCATGTATCTTTCTAGACTTTTCCCTTTAGCCATTGAATATTTGTTTTTTATTAATTGTGTATGAATAGTGTCATCTTTCAAGTATAAATTAAATTTATCCTCATCCTTCCATTAGTGTTATCTTCTTAATCTTTCTTATGTATCATAGCTAGATTCCTCTTTGAGCTCATTAATAATGTGGCTAAACAAGGATAGCTTCATACCAACCCATACCTTTAGAAACTTCCTATATCTCATACAATGCCATTCATCATCACTGATGTTTGCATTCTTGAAGCCAATTTTTAATTGACAGTAGCTTTATTCCAGCCAACCTCAATCAGTTACATAAGGAATTTTACAAGACAGTATATATAATGTTATAACTGATTTCATAACTTATAGTATGTACATTGATTTTATAAAATTTTCCCAAAATTATTTACTTTATATAAACACTGACATGTTGTGTCAGGTCAAATGCCTCATCTCCTCAAACTTCTGAGCTCTGATCTTTCTGAATTTCTTTTTTCTGTGTGTGTCACTGCCAGTCACCTAATTGAATAAGACATTGTTGTTGATTCCTTTTTTCTTTTAGCTCCTGTTTTCTCAGTCACCACGTGGGTCCTCTTGCCCCTCTCCCATAGGAGATTTTACTAATGCTTTTCTCTCTACAATGGCCTTGCTCCCTTCTTTCCCCTATAACAACCAAGACCATTCTTCATTTTCCTTGCTTATTCATTCTGTGAAGTCTTTCCAAATCACCCACCATTCTTTTTTTATTCAATTTTTTATTTTTTTATTAATTAGTTTTGTATTCAGCAAATACAGTCAGTTTGGTAACATTATTACGCTCATCCATGACCTACCCCTTCCTCTTGGCCCCTCCTTGTTGAGGTATATGGGTCATGCATTGTGGAGTTAGTCCACAGTTATGGGTAAGATAAATGTCTCTGCATATCATGACCCAAGATGTGGCTCTGACATTCTTTCCACCCCCTCTTCCGCAAAATTTCCCTGAGCCATGTTGGGTTCATTTTTGGTCTGCTTCACTGAGGAGGTGTTGGGGGGCCTCTGGGTCTCTGGCTCTCTGATTTGGTAGGAGTTGATTTTTCTCTGTGTTGATCTCCTTCCCCCTTGTGCTGGTACCCAGTTCACCAGGAAAACAGCACCCTTGCTTGTTTTGCCAATTTTTCTTAGTTTCAGCTGGGGCCCTTTCGAGGTATGATGGGGTGGCTCTCTCCTAAGGATCTACATCTATCTGAAAAAGAAAAGCAGATTCACCAATGGAGAGTGAGTTAGCACCAGGACAAATGAGATAACCCTTACTTTTTTATAGAGAATTTAATATGTGTAGGCCCTCTTGTAGCCCACGATTGATGGTAGCTCGATAATGGAGAGTGGACTTATGTTTGGATATGGTTCTGACTTGTTTCCCAGTTCCAGCTATGGGCTCCATACCACTGAGGGGATCAGTTAGCCAAATCAAGAGCAGTTGGTTCCCCACCATAGCTGTGTGCCACTATTGCACTTGTGTGGGCATCACAACAGGTTATTTGCTGCTAAGTAGGTTAGACCATGAGTTTCTTGGACAATTATTGGTCATTTTCCCCCAGTCGCCCATGTAGCACCTTCTGGCACTAGACGTGCTGACTGTCTGGGGACTGACTCTTCCAGCTTCCAGCCATGCCATTCCATTTCACGTGTCAACCACATAAGATGTCTTCAGCAGTAGGGTCTTACCACTAACCTTTGGTGGGTCATCAAGTACTCGGACAGAAATCTGTCTGTCTTTTAGGAAACCTTGTAGGTCTCTCTGATCAAAAGTTCATTGTGGATGATAGCCTCATGCTGGTACTGGGAGTTACAGGTCAGTGGCCACTAAGAAAAGGAGGAAAAAGACAACTAATATACAAGAGTTAGAGAGAAGAGAGAGACAGACAGAAAGAGAGACAGAGACAGACAGAGAGAGAGAGAGAGACAGAGAGGGCTATAGAAGGTTAAGGTCAGTCTTCATCATACCCTCTCCAGTGTCTTGTGGTTCAGGTATTCCCTCTAAGGGCCTGGTGAAGGTTCAGCCATTTGGTCTGCCTTTAGGAAGTAGAATTTTGTTGTACCATTGCCATTTGGGTCTAGATTTGTCGCCCAACATTCTTTACCTGCAGCACCTCCATCTATCCCCAACTGCTATAGAACTAAATGGTCCTCTCTGTGCTCCCAGCTTATAAAATAGATCAGAGGAGATGTACAGAATTCAGATAAATCAATGATGCCCATTTTCTGCATTTGACTCTGCTCTTATCAAAACCCTTAAACCAGAGCTGGAGAAATTGTTCAATGGTTAAGGCACTTGCCTGCAAAGCCTAACAACCAGGGTTCAATTGGGTGGCACATACAACTGGAGTTTGTTTGCAGTGGCTAGAGTCCCTGGTTGTGTCCATACTCTCTCTCTCTCTCTCTCTCTCTCTCTCTCTCTCTCTGTTTCTCTCTCACACTCTCATTATGCTAGCAAGTATATAAAATTGTTTTTTTTAAAAAAAACAAACCCTTAAACAATCAGAAGAAATTATATTGTAAAGAAGTGACTCAGGGATGGATAGATGGCTTAATGGTTAAGGAACTTGCCTGCAAAGACAAAAGGACTCAGGTTCAATTCCCCAGGATCCACATAAGCCAGTTGCACAAAGTGGCACATGCATTTGGAGTTTGTTTGCGCTAGCTGAAGGCTCTGGCATGCCCATTCTGTCTGTCTCTATCTGCCTCTTTCTTTCTCTCTTTCTCAAATAAACTAAAATAAAAAAAATTGACTCAGTGCTGGATGTGGTGGCACACACCTTTAACCCCAGCACTTGGGAGGCCGAGGTAGGAGGAGCACCATGATTTCAAGATCATCCTGAGACTACACACTGAATCCCAGGTCAGCCTGGGCCAGAGTAAAAATCTATCTCAAATAAATCAAAAAGGAAAAAAAAAGGACTCAGGAAACAAGAGGGTTATTTCACTTCTTTCCAGAATTTTCTTCTTATCACTCCATGCTAAGGATATGAAGAGTTACATATAAGACCAATAACATTCAGAGTCATAAAGAGAGAGAGAGGCGTTGCTCCCTTTAAGTTCCTTATATAATGATATTCTTCATATATAAAGCATCTTAATTTGTGAGTTCAAAGGCCTTTCTCCCTACATAACTGAAGTAACACTCTGATTAACAGATCAATTAAGTGGTGTTATTTCTTAACTGGTCCCTAAATTTATGCCCGATATATACTCTAAGTGCTACAGAAGTAGTTTTCAAATTGTTCATTGCCCCTCCCTAAAGAAATTAACTTAGGGTTATAAAATTAATTTGGTAGGTCACAATTGACTTTGTTTTTAAAGGGGAAAAAGAAAGAAATGAAACATCAGAGCTCAGGTTATATGTATATACTGGGTCTCAAAGTGTTTTTCTTCTTTGTATTTTTGTTCTGTGGATCACAGTTAAAACAAAATTGAATGATATTGTGCTAAAGCATATAAAAGAATACATGTTTCTTGCTTCAGTATGCTTGCAGTCTATTTGAGGAAAACAAAATTTGTGCACATGGAACAGAATGGTCTGGTTATGTATAATCCAATTCTGTTTTACGTGGTGCATTTGAATGTGGGTTTGAATGATAAGGCTCTTTGATAGGTAACTTGTTACTGTGGTTGGTATTGAGTAGACTTTGGATTCTGTGTGAGGTGGGGAGAATTTTATAAAGTAACTATATGTCAACCAAGAATTGAATAGTACATATAAGGTGTTTATTCATATCAACAAGGTTTGCTAAAACTGATTATGTGAGTGACATGTATGATCTGCGATAATAAAGCATGACCACTGCACACCATCGCCAACACCAACTGACCAATTCACTCCTCTAAACCTCAGCCAGGATTTACTGCCTGGGCTCGGATGGTCCTCCTGTCATTCCCCACATCTGATACCCCATGTAGCATACTACATTACCATTGCCTGTTTGTGTCTCTTTGTCCCCTCTCTGATTAACTCTATAGTGGCACTAATTGGACCCATCTTGTATAACTTTTCTATCTCGGAGTCAGGCATAGGGCCACATTCCATAAATACTTGTTGAACAATTAATTGCCAAAATGGCCTTGGGTTGTTGTTTTAGGATATTTGGAATTGTTTCCTATTTTGTAATAGCAGTCGAGGGATTGGAGGCAATGAGAATGATTTTTACCTTCACTGATCTGCACTACTTAGAAAATTTGCATAGATAGTGTTGTACCATTTAAAATCAGTAATCATTTTGCCTCAAATATACAAGCTTGGACAGAAGAACAAAATAAAGCCTGATAGAAATCTGGCCAGTGAGATTCCTTTGCTCTCTTCTTGTGGGAAGTTCTCCATTTGGCAACTTTGGGAAAGCTTTTCCAAATCCAAAACATTTCTTCCTCCTTTCAGTGGAGGGTTAGTGTTGTAGGCTTTAAGAGTACATTTACACAAACTGCTCACCATGAGGATGGTGAGACTATGAAGAGCAAGGATGTGTCTTCACTGTACTTATGAAGATGAGTTGTGTGTTGTCATACAGTAAGAGGGGGTACAGTTAGGGTGACTGGAACTGGGAAGTAAGAAAAAGTCGAAAAAAATCTATACTTGCTAGAAATCAAAGATGATCTGACTTCTTATCTTTTGTCTAGTTTCCTGGACCTGTTTTTTTTTTTTTTTAAACAACCAACCAGGACCCCTCCTGGGAGGGAGGTCTTTCATAGGATTTAAACACTGTGGTTGGTCAAGTTCAGCCCCTGGAACTTGGTGTCAGGGCTAGCCTCTTCCTGAGACATCCCCTAGCCCTAATCAAACAGCTGTCACCCTGGTTCACATGAGCCAGAAGACAGCCCACCACTATAAGGTTATAAGTACCTTTCCAAGGGGAGGGCAGGCTCTCTTACCACTTGGGAGCTTCCAGCTGTGGGTGAGTATTTTCCTCAGCTTGGCCTGGGCTTGCTCAGCCCAAACCCAGCCCAAAGGGTCTCCTAGCCCTTACTCTCCATATGGGTTCTTTATCCCCTTGTGGCAGACAGCTTCAGGTTCATTGAGATGAACTTCCAGACCAGGCACAGTTATGGAGGAAGGGATATTTATTGAAGCTTACAGATCCAGGGGAAGTTCCACAATGGCAGAAGAAGCTGGCCTGCCTTCACAGGCCCAAGCAGAGAGAGAGAGAAGCACAAGCCAAAAAGCCACAGCACACTTCAGGAACTACTGCTAGGCACACTTTGCATATCTTTAGATCAAATCTGAAACCCACCACCACACCTTAAGATCCACCCAGTGACACTGCCTCCAGCCAGATGGCTAAAGATGCAAACTACAAACAAATAAACCACTGAATATATTGGGGGCCACATATTCTATTCAAACTACCACACCCTCCACTCTCCACCTGGAAGGAACTTCTTGAACTTTCTTTTCTCTTTTCTTTCCATGGTTTTTCTAAGCCTTCCACATGGGATCTCTAGCCACATGGATGCCTTTCCTTGGCTCTGTACTTCCCTCAATAAATATAACAATTTAATAATTATCCTTCTCAATCTTTTTGTTCAATTCTTTGATTAAAATTAGAAATTAACCTAGGGTTTGGGGCTCAAGGACTTTCCTGGACCCCAAGCACCTTGTTAAAACAGGACTGGAGAGATGGTGCTTGCTTGTAAAGCAGGTTCAAGTCCTCAGTACTCACAGAAGCCAGATGCACAAGGTTGCATATACGAGTCTGGAGTTCGTTTGCAATGGTGGGAAGCCTTGACATACTCTGTTCTATCTGCCTCCTCCTCCTGTTTCTCTTAAATAAATAAATATTTTTAAAATTTGTCATAATAATACACTGATAATTTAAAGGGCACCTTTAATGGAATAATAATGTAAATAAAGATACCATATTCATTTCATATTTTCAGCAGTGAGTGTCCTTTAAAACTCATTGGAAGTCATAAATAGTTTTAAGAAGTATGTATGAACTCTTAAATGTACATTGAAACAAGCAATCTTCATTCTGAATATTGTTTCAGGGAAGGCCCCTGAACCAGCCATGGACACTAGACACGACCTCTACTTTCTGATGTATACAGTTCTGTTCACAAACACAAAATCACTTGTCTACATAAACTTCCTACAGTTACGTTAGGCTAGAAATCACCACCACAAACAGGCAATATAAATGATTTAAAGGTGATTTAAAATGATTCCTTTCCTACCATGTAGCTGGCAGAACAACCTGAACTAGATTTATAATTTCATATATTTTTAAAGATATTTGATTCAAATTCAAACTGTAAATTTAGTATTTTCAAAGTGCTTTGAATCCACGTTTTGCAGGAACTTCATGGTATCTTTCCCTAATGTGAAGACAGTGGTGCGGTCAGAGTTCAGCATCATTCTGTATTTCCTTCTTGAGGTGGACTATGGGCACAATGGCTGCACTCCACGCCCCTGACAGCTTGGCAAGCCAGAGCAGGAGAGAAAACGGCAGGTCTACCACATGGCAGACCAGCATCCTCTTTCCAGGCCAACAGGCCATTCTGCTAATGGGCTTTTGTATTTTGTAATTAAATGAAGAAGCCATGTAATGCATGCTTATCTCTTCACTTGATGGAATTCTGGTCTCTTGAGCTACCTGAGGTATGCATGGCATAAATAATTTTTCAATTATATTTAAAATGCTTGTCAATTATGTTTTGGTGTGCAGTAAGAATTTCTTTTTCTTTGGGGAAAATTGGAGGAAAGAACTTTAAGTAATATTGGAATAGGGTTTCCATCACAAGAGAAAGAAAACACCCCCTCATGCTTTGGTTTCTCTTGATTTCTGCTTTGACAGTTCCTGATGTGAGTACCAAGAGCAGTGCATTATTATGACTGATGATCATCTGTGGGGTAAACAGCATCCCAGGATTCACTACTTCCAGAACATTTTCTGTCTCTGGAGCCAGTTGCCACATTGCAAACATGACAACAAATGAATTGATGATAGCATCTGCTTCATCTGGCTTTTGTCCACATGTCACAACTGTAATGTCCCTTAACTGAGACTTTTTTATTTGCAGTAGTCTAGTTTTGTTCATTTCCTGTTCCCCAAACTGAGCTTAATTTCATCAACAGTGACTGAAAAGCTGTCAGTTTTAATGGTCATATATCTTTTTATCTTTGGTAGTTACGAAACGTGCAAATCTAATGTTGTCTTAATCTGAAATGGTTAAATTTTATGATATCACATTAATGTAACAAGTCTGTGTCTGCTATTTGCTTAAAAATAAATATTTGATGGAATTTTTAAATGTATAAATTTTACCTGACATATCTGACCTACTTTTTCATGCAAATAAATTTCAGTCAACAATAATCTTATGAATTCAATTACGAATGACTTTAATATTTATTTAATATATGAAACAACCAGATAATTTCATATTTCATGTGAATTAAAAATAATTTTATTCCTACAAATGAATGATAAATCATTCAGTAAGAACCTACTTTTAGCTTTTCATCAGTAATTTAGTAAAAATTGTAAGTTCTACTAAGATACGATCAGGCATGTTGAGAGTGGTATGCCTGTAGCCTGTAAGTCCTACTAGGAAACATCAGATGATCTACCTACAATGGGAGAAAAGTCTTTGGCTTATTCAAAATTTCACAAAACACACTTATTTCAATTAAATTATTCTATAGTCAAGCACAAATAAGAATATAATGGTCTTCCTTCCAATGCTCATTTTTTTTTTTTTTTTTGCCAAACAGACTTCTAGGCTAATTCCATTTATGATTTAGATAATTTTTAAGCACCAGTAGTTGTATCACTTGAATATTATCAACATAAAATTGGTGCATTATCTATGAGTTGTTAGCCAAGTACAATTTGAGATACAATTTATAATGTGTATGATCATAATCATTTCTTTAAAATACATGCTTTTTAAGAATGAAATCATGAAATAATAAAATAAAAAGATTGAAGTCTTATATACATGAATGTTGCAAAACCCAACATCCCCAAATACAGTGGGCATTCAAAAAATACCCTTTGTTTGTGTGTATAGAAACCCATTCTATAGACACACTGTCCTCCACAAGAGCATTTGAACGCCAAGTGTACAGCCAATGTTGCCCTCTAGTGGTTAGCATGCCTAGGTGGGTCTGGGTATCAGATTCCACCTGTGATTCTACGAAAAGGTCTGTCACTTGCATTTGTCAGAGCAGTAATTTCTTTTGACAAGGAAAAATCCTCGTAAGGTTTCAACAGAAAACTAAACAGTATGCGCAATATACTTTTAGGGAAGCAAATTGGTTTCCCTTTTATAACACCACGTTTAAATATGTCTTTCCTAGTCATCCCGTACTCTGTAAAGAGTAACTGGATCAAGTTGCTGTGGCTAAAGGAACCTTGAGGAATGTCATAAGGATGCTTTAAACTCTATAAGACCTATCAAAGTCTGTCATATTGTTCACAACTGATATTACTTATGTACCCATATTGAAAATTAGCATTGTTCTCACATGAGAGTAGCATGGTTTCATGAAATTTTGACTGTTTTATTACAGAGGAAAGAAACATCTCCCTTTTCCCACAATCTCCTCATTCATGGTGAGTGATTATCATGGCTCTTGTGCCATCAATTCTCTGTATATAACTCCCAGAGAGGAATTACAGAGATGTTTCTGCATCAGGGAATAAGGACTGAGCTAAATGGACTAGCAGTCACCAACCCTGGTGTTACAGTCAGGTTCGCATTGCTGGTAGAAATCACCCAACCAAGAGCAGCTTGTAGGGAAAAAAAGAGGTCTATTTTGGCTTACAGGCTCGAGGGGAAAGCTCCATGGTGGCAGGGAAAACGATGGCATGAGCAGAAGGTGGACATCACCCATAGCCATCTTAAGGTGGACAATAGCAACAGGAGAGTGTGCCAAACACTGGCAAGGGGAAACTGGCTATAACACCCGTAAGCCCACCCCCAACAATACACTTCCTCCAGGAGGCGTTAATTCCCAAATCTCCATCAGCTGGGAACCTAGCATTCAGAACACCTAAGTTTATTGGGGACACCTGAATCAAACCACCACACCTGGGAAAGGTAGACCACTGTCCTGTTTTGCTGGAATACCCTAGCATTTCTCTCTTTTCTTCACATTGTTCACTCACCATAGTATGCAAAACTGCAAGTGATATCACAGCTAACATTAATCTGAGCCAGTCCAACTTGCCCCTTTCTTGGTGAGAAGACAGGGTTGTGTGCGTGCTTTTCAGCTTAGCATTTTTTTCTCAATAGTCAAGATCAAACCAAAGATATTCCTCGTTCAAAAATTAAAAGGTGAAAGACAGGGCAAAAACCTAGTATTGCCATTAGTAAAGCTAAGAGGGCTTGCACATGCACAGGGCCCAATACTATTAACAATACTGGCAAGAATTTGGCATGGAGATATGCCCTGGCAACTATTTTGTGGGCTCCAGCTGCATTAAGCATAACTCAGGAGAATCTAATTTGCATTACTCAGCATTAGACCTGGAAAGACCTAACTCATCTATCAATGGTCCAGACACCAGCAGCATTTGAGGTGTAATTTGAAGTTGATGAACATTTGCTGTCTAGAAGATAAGGTTATTTTCTCTTTACACAAAAGATTCTGCACCTGTCTGTTACAGTCAGGGCCAATTATGGGCAAAACTCTATAAATGATTTGTTTACTGTCTAGACCCTTAGAGCAATCATTCCTTCTTGAATTACTCTTTGTCTCCTCATCATCTCAGGCTGGTGTCCCTACCTACTTATGCACTGCCATGTATTTAACACTTCTGTACTTCCCTGCCTCACTTGTCACTCTTACTCATAGCTTGTCTGTTCTATTCACTATTCCTCTTCCATGAAATCATGTGTTCTATATTTGAAGGATCATCTCACCATCAGGTAATTAATAACAGTGATGAGTTTATCAAATCAAATGTTTTGTTGTTATTTAGTAATTTCTACAGGCCACCCAATTCTTTACTTTAGGCATGAGACCACTGTTGAATAAGATCTTTTTTTTTTAATTTTTAAAAATATTTATTAATTTTAATCATTTTTCCTCTTTTATTACCTCTTTCCTGTTCCTGTTTCTCTGGGGCCCCCCTCAGTGGGATTATGAGATTCACTGTGGTGTCACGAAGGCCTCATTTAGTCCCTACTGAGTATGGGGGGGGGAGGGGAAATCACTATGCCTTAGGGTATTCCCACCCACTGTGTGGTTCTTACAGTCTTTCTACCTCTTCTTCCTCCCTGTTCCATGAGCCAAGGCAGGCCTGTTGGTAGTCTGATTTAGTGTTGAGTTCTTTGTGGCCTCTGGATTTCTGCTTTGATAGGTTTTGCTTGATCATTGTGTCTGCCACTATCACCCTAGAGCTGGTTGTCAGGTTAGCAGTAAGAGCAGTGTTCATAGCTCCACTTCCACAGCAAGTTCTCCTGGGCCCTGGCAGATGTAGAAGAGGTGGCAAGTCTTGTGGAGGGCAGTCAGTTATCTTTTTGTCTTATTGATAGATCTCAACTCTCCTCCATTTTCCTCTGCCATCTGTAAAATAAAGCAGATTCTCCAAGAGTGAGAGCAGCTTGGGTTAAAGGGTGTATGGAAGGTATCTGAGAGACTTTTTGATGTGCAAGCCCACTCTTCTTCTTCAGAGTGCACTGGGGGCTTCCCTCTGAAGTATGAGTTTCCTGACTATGGGAATCTGACTTGGTTTGACTTGGTATGAGTTCTCTCCCACTGAGTGGGCCTCATGTCCAATCAGAGAACAGTTGATTATCTGCAAAGGCTCCATGCCACTATTGCACAGGTGTGCACGTGTTGTCCAGCTGGTTGATTTTGTAGTCTTTAGGGTTCCCTGCTAATTCATGATGTTGGTGACTGTTGTCCTCCAGTGACTCCCACGGGGCTTTTAAGCAGTATGGGGGCTAGCTGGGAGGGAGTTAGTTTCGCTTTCTGTCCAGCATGGTGACCCAGTGTGACCACAGCCTGTGGTGTCTTCAGAGATAGAGTCTTCTCTTTTAGTTCTGGCAAGTAACTAAGTGTTTTGGCAATATCCTACATTGTTTTGTGTACTTCATGAGTCTGTCTGGCCACCAGGTCATTGTGGTGGGCAAACCAACACTGGGCCTATGAATTACCAGCCAGAGTACATGGTTTTAAGAAACTTAAGCTTTTTCAACCTTCTGTCTGGACTGTCCTCCCTTTCCCTCTTTATTGGTGGTTATGTCTTATAGAATGCTAGTCAGAATTAGGATTTCCATGGGACTGATTCATGTTGCCTTAACTTTTGTGTAATTCTCTCCCCACCCTCCTTAACCCCTATCCCTCCAAGATCTACCATACACAATATTCTGCCATCCCCTGCCTTATCAGGTAACTCCTCTTCTCTTCTCTCCCTGGTTCTTATCTCTAACGGTCTCATTCTAGCTTTATGCCCATATTTCTGGTGCTGACTACCATTTACATTCATCTCTAGTTCATCACAGTTAGGAGCCACAGATGAGTGAGTACATGCAGTGTTTGCCTTTCTATGCCTGTGTGACCTCACTTAGAATTACTTTTTCCAACTCCATCTATTTTCTTGCAAATTTCATTACTTAATTTTCCTTACCACTGTGTAGAATCCCATTATGAATATATAACACATCTTCATTATTCATTCATCAGTTGGTGGGTATCTGGACTGATTCTAGTTCCTAGCTATTGTGAATAGAGCAGCCACAAACATGGCTGAGCAAGTATCTCTGCAGGAAAGAGTGAAGTCTTTAGGGTCTATGCCCAGAAGTAGTATCGCTGGATCAAAAATAACTATTTTCATGTTTTGTTTGATTTTGCCACAGGGTGTTGAACCTAGGCACTTGGACATGCTAAGCACATGTTCTACCACTGATCTGCACTCCTAGACCTCTGTTTTCACTATCAGTGTGCTCATTCTGTAAACATGTATCAAGTGATAGATTTAGAATAACATGTTCCTGTCTCTCTACACATTACATTTCAAAAGTGTAATTCTTGAGACTCCAAAAAGCTTATAAAACAAAGTCAAAACAATGAGTTTTACTTAATTCCCCTGTAACCTTGTCATTTCAACTTTGTGTAGAATCATTAGTTTATTTGTAAAAATAACATACTTGTGAAAATTTCCAAATTTTGTTCTTGGTCATGCAATATTCTAATTTGGAGCTTAGAAAATATAATCCTTGGCTGGAGAGATACCTCAGCTGGTAAATTGCTAGCCTTTTGTGCATGAGGGCCTAAATTCAATCCCCACTACCCACATAAAAATAAATATATAGAAAATATAACCCTGTAATTATCATTGTTTTCTATGTGTACGTGTAATACATGTGGGGCATGTGTGTATGTGCTGGATGCATGTGAGGGTCATATGTGTGTGCCCCATGCACATGCATGTAGAGGTTAGCAGAAGGTGTCAAGTGTCCTCTTCTATCTCACTCTTCCACTTTATTTCCTTAACTCAGAGTCTCCCACTGAACCTGGAGCTTCTATTTTTTCCGTTAAACTGCCTGACCAAGGAGGCTCAGTCCACTCCCCTCAGTGCTGGGGTTACAGGCAGGGGCAGCTATACCTGACTGTTCACATGGGTACTGGGAATTGCACTCAGGTCCTCATTCTTATGCAGCGAACATGGGGCCATCTTCCTAGTCCAATTATCATTCTTACATCTCAATGTAGGGTATTATGAATATAATGATCTTAAATGTAGCAACTTAAACTATTTTATAAAATGACCAAACATCTTTTTAAAATAATATTACTATGGACTTATTTTTTCATGTATTTGCAAGGAGAGAGAGAGAGAGAGAAAGATAGAATGTGTGCACGAAGGCCTCCAGCCACTACAAACAAACTCCAGACATGGCGTCACTTTGTGCATCTGGTTTTATATGGGTACTAGGGAATCGAACCCAGGTCATTAGGCTTTGCAGGCAAACACCTTAACTACAGAGCCATCTCTCCAGCCCAAGAATCTTTTAAGAAAAAAATGGAAATTGCTCCTGGACCATTGCTACTTACAGTCCAAGTGTTAATATCAAGCATCTTCCAGAAACAATTAACAGCTAATCATGTCTACTGAGTTGTCGATTGCAAGTAAGAAAATGATAAATGAAAGTGACAGATAAAGAGCACAGCCAGAGAGCAGGGAGACTTGATTTCATAAGCACACCTGGTCGTGCTGAGCCTGCTCCTGACAAATTAGTTCACTCCTTGTCACCGTGTTTATCCATGCCATCCTGCCCAAAAATAAACACTATTGCTATTCAACAATACAAAGGGTTTGGAGACTCCTGACTTCTACATGTCTTTCCTAAGAACAATTCTTTCATTTTTATGTGAACACAGTGAAGGAGGGCTGCTTTTCTGCCCAGTTGTTTCACTCTGCATCACTGATCTGGCCCTTGCTGTGCATTTCCTAGGGCAGAGCTGCTTCACCAGCCCCTCAGATAGGTAGTGGCAGTGGCAGATTCAGGTGGGCTGTCGGGGGTGGGGCCTGAGGCCTTGCATTTGAAGTGCTGCTGGCCCATGACTACTTTTGAGTAACTAAGTCCTAGATAACAGGAAAGATAGTATTCTAAAGAAGGACTCACAAATAAACAAACAAACAAAAAAAAGCCTTGTAATCTGGAACGCTTGCAGGTCAGGCCACTATGTTGGGTGAGCAGCAGGAAGCTTTAGTTATTACCACAACTCTTGCCAAACCAAACACACTTAGGATGCTGGGGAGAGCTTCTGGAATAAATGTGCTCCCAGTAGCATGAGAACATATTAAAATGGCTTGTGCATGTTGTGCTTAACTTTGGACCCAGAGATTAAAGCATAGATAGAGAAGCTAGGAAGATACACAGGACTCATATAATGAGGAAGATTTAATGCCGCTCTATCCCAGACTCAATCAATAGCTGGCAACCTAACTGAGCCAGCGACTGAGAGCACATGATTGCTCTTCCTTTTCCCTGCTTTAATGGATTCTCTTGCCATTGGGTAATTTCAGCCTTACAGATTTTTATTTTAGAAGTTCCCAAAGATAAAACTCTGTTTAAAAAGGAAATATGTTTGTTGAAAACTATGATACCTGAAACCTAGAGCCACTTACTTTCTCAGGTAACTAAATGGCTCTTTAAAGTTTATTTTTGTATGTTTATGGGGGGGAGGAGAATGGGCACATCAGGGCCTTTAGCCCCTGCAAATGAACTCCAGATGCATGCAAATGCCACCATGTACATTTGGCTTACATGGGCTCTGGGGAATTGAATCTGGGTCCTTAGGCTTTGCAGACAAATGCCTTAACCACTAAGAAACCCTAAATGGCTTTTTAAAATCTATCTCTTAGGGCTGGATAAAGTACCTATGTAAAGCCAGATGCACAACGTGGCACATGCATCTTGATTTTATTTGCAGTGGCTACAGGCCCTGGTGTACCTACTCCTTCTCTATCTGCCTCTTTTTCTCTCTCTCTTTCTCTCTCTCAAATAACTAACTAACTAAATATTTAATAAAAATATATTTCTTATTGGTTACCTTGAGGAAACATCCTGCTGTATGTAGGGCCAGGTCGATGTCAGTGCTATGTGTTCAGGCTCGTGATTTGGGAAAGCAATGAGAGGACATTAGATAAGTGATCTAGCAAGGCATGGGGGATGCCCAATAACCCGGATAAAGTGGTACTCACTCATCTCAACTACCTCTGGATACTCACCTTCCAATATTTCCTTGAGATTTGTACTTTTATTACCACTGTCTTTTTTTTTTTTTTTTTTTTTTTTGAGGTAGGGTCTCACTCTTGTTGAAGCTGACCTGGAATTCACTATGTAGTCTTAGGGTGGCCTGGAACTCACAGTGATCCTCTTACCTCAGTTTTCCAAGTTGGATTGCTGGGTTTAAATGTGTGTGCTACCACACCCAGCTTCCACTGAGTTTTTTTTTTTTTTTAACAATATATGATGTATGTGATGCCTCTGTGTGTGTGTGTGTGTGTGTGTGTGTGTGTACATGTGTGCACATACCTATTCACACTTTAAGGTCTGGTCACATTTTTTCCTATTTCTTCCTCTTGCTATTTACCTTCCCCTCTGTGTCGTCATCACTCTTGTTAGCTGTCATCTTTCTCTCCCCCTCCCTGTCCCTCATTGCTTTTCAATTGCTGGGTTGAAGAAAATGCTCTCACATGGTGCCCATTACCAGATACAGTCATCAAAACAAGCCAGTCACATACTGATCTACTTATAATCTTCTTTTGTTTTTTTACTCTCTAGTTTACCATTGAAAGATTCATATAAAAACAAACAAAAAAAAGTACAGCTAGAACCACATGTACTGTAGCACAGGGCAGAAGGTTGCTTTCTGGCCAACATGACACCATGGATACAGGTATTGATCAGTCTACTCTATAAATGCAGGTAGATCATGATGTCTGGAACATTACTTTGGCATTGGGTTGCTGGGGTTCAAATCACAGCTTGGCCACTTACCAACAGCAGCACACTGCACATGTGACTTTGTGTTATTCCAGTTGGTGAACTGGTCTAATGACAGTGCCAACCAACAAGGAGCTTCTGATGGTAAATCTTGATTGCCAACTTGATTTGGTTGAGACACACATAGGGGCTTAGTGAAACACATCTCTGGATATGTCTATGTGGGCATTTTTAGAGACAGATAGTGAGGGCTCTGAAATAATGAATGGTCTAATCTATGGATGAGTTAAGGTCTGAATGCACTACTGGGAGGTTTTCCAACTTTAGAAGGTAGAGCTTGATTTGATGAAGGTCACTGGGGATGTATCTTTGGTGGACATATCTTGCCTGGCCCTATTTTTTTTTTTTTTGGTTATCTGAGGTAGGGTCTTACTCTAACTTAGGCTGACCTGGAATTCACTATGTAGTCTCAGGGGTCCCTCAAACTCTTGACAATCCTTCTACCTCTGCCTCTCAAGGGCTGGGACTAAAGGTGTGCACCACCACACCTGGGCTGGCCCCTTTTTATTATTGCTCTCTGTCCATTGCTCTCTGTTCACAAGGTGAACAGCTTCCTCCTCACACACTCCCAGTGCCATGATGCTTCTGTCTTACAGGATCCTAGAAACATACATGTAGCCAAGTAAGCACAGGTTGAACCCTCTGAAATGGTGAGGCAAAGTAGACCATTTCTCCCCTAAGTGTTTCTGTCAGGAATTTGGTCAAGGAGACATTGAACAATACAAAAGTCAATGAGTGAATAGGCTTAGAGCACTAAAATGGTCCTGAGCACATGAACAGGCAGTAAATTGCAATCAAAAGAACTCAGTGTCTTTTGAGATTTGTACAGTTCTCCAATACCATTGTCTTCTCTCCTGACCATACACATTGTGCATTCCTTTCTGAGGAAATCTACAGGACTGGATCATACGTGAGTACTGGGTATGGCTAAGATCATGTCTTTTTTTCTCACCCAGTGCTTAGAACAAAGTGAATGTTGAATACATTTTGAACGTGAACTAGCAAGCTTTTCTGTAACTCTTCCACACTGCTCACATCCTCTGATCCATGTACTCAAGATTTCTGTAGAAAACCTTTGTGTGCAAATGAGAACTTTCTAAGAAATCAGAATGTGTGCCTACAGAAAGGCTCTACTGTGCCATGAGTAAACATTTGGACTCTCAAAGCAGTCCTAGTTTAAATTTCAACTGTTCATAATTAGCATTGGGATTTTGAAAAAATTAATTTTTAGTTAAATTAAAGTTTCCTATCTTCAGTTTCCTCATCTATAAAGCAAGGATAATAATAATACTTACATTAACCCCAGTTGCCCAGGAAATAAAGCTAACAATCAATAAATAGGACTTCATAAAATGAAAAGGCTATTTACTGTACAGCCAAGGATACCATCAACCAGTTCAAGAGACAACCTATATAGAACAGGAGAAAATTTTTAGCAGCAATATATCTGACAGATGATATAAAATAAACACAAAAACTAAACACTAAAAAATCAAACAACCTAGTCAAAAATGGGCATGGAACTGAATAGAGAGTTCTCAGAAAAAATACAAATAGCCAATAAATGTTTTAAAAAATGTTTTACATCTTTGGCTATCAGGCAAATACAAGCTGAAACTACTTTGAGCTGGGAGAAGTGGCACACGCCTCTACTATCAGCACTTGGGAGGCAGAGGTAGAAGGGTCACTGTGAATTCAAGGGCAGTCTGGGACTACGGAGTGAATGCCAGATCATTCTGGGCTAGAGTGAGACCCTACCTCAAAAAAAAAAAAAAAAAAAAGTGAAAAAACTACTGTGATATTCCATCTCACCCAGAATGGCTATCATCAAAAAATCAAATGATAATGAATACTGGTGAGGCTGTGGGGAAAGCACTCTTACTATTGCTA
Organism: Dipus sagitta; assembly: GCA_036346955.1. Lineage (NCBI taxonomy): Eukaryota > Metazoa > Chordata > Mammalia > Rodentia > Dipodidae > Dipus > Dipus sagitta. The sequence continues at coordinate 85,558,772 of CM070770.1, read as the reverse complement.
AGAATATAAACCCAGATAGGCACTATGGAAAACAAGCAAGGGTGCTGTTTTCTTGGTGAACCGGGTACCAGCACAAGGGGGAAGGAGATCGACACAGAGAACAATCAACTCCTACCTAACCAGATATCCAGAGACCCAGAGGCCCCCAACACCTCATCACTGAAGCAGACCAAAAATGAAGCCAACATGGCTCAGGGAAACTTTGCGGAAGAGGGGGCAGAAAGAATGTCAGAGCCACATCTTGGGTCATGATATGCAGAGACATTTATCCTACCTATAACTGTGGGCTAACTCCAGAATGCATGACCCATATACCTCAACAAGGAGGGGAGGGGGCAGGACATGGATAAGCCTAACAATGGTACCAAATTGATTGTATTCACTGAGTACAAAACTAATTAATAAAAATAAAAAATAAAAAAATAAACTAAAAATAGAACTACCTTATGACCCAGCTATATCATTCCTGTGTGTAGGCCCTAAAAATTCTTAACCTTACTACAGAGATATTGGCCTATTCATATTTATTAGTGACATGTTCACAATAGCTAGTAAATAGAATCAGCTGAGATGCCCTATCAACTGAGGAATGGATAATGAAGATGTGATACATTTACACAATTTTTAAATTTTTATTTAGCTCTAAAGAAAAATGCAATTATGACATTTTCAGTAAAATGGATGAATATGGAATAGGTTATAATAAGTAAGGTAACCCAGGTTCAGAAACTCAAATACCACTTGTTCCTTCTCATATGTAAATCTTAAACTCTGATTTTTTTTTTTTTTAGATTTGTATATGAGCTGGAGCAAGAATCAATAGAGACCAGGAAGCTAGAAAGTAGTCATGAGGGGGTGAGGTGGGAGAGCTTAAGTGGAGAGAAAGTAAATATTTATGCAGAGGAATGGAATATTGTGTATTCAAGTGGAGTCAGGGGAAGGGAATGCAGAAGAGGAGAGGGTCAGGTGAAGGGCTGACCAAAATTGGAGATACAAAAAGTCTTATGAAAACCTACTTCTTTGTTAGCTAATTAAAAATATAATTAAGAAAAAGAAGAGAGTTTGGGCAGAAACTCCTTGTGAGAGTGGATTCTGCTGCTGTATAAAGTGTTAAAAAAAAATCTAATGCTGTGCATGGGATAACTCTCTGTAAGTGGTTGGTCACCCTCCCTCCCTCCCCCCCCCCAATAAAACAGGCTATTGCCAAGGCTCCTGGTTGCTCACCAGAATTAAGTGGTAAGATATTATTGCTCAGCCCACCACATGCATTGGTTTCAGAGCATTGAGCTTGGAAGCCTTCTCTGTGCTGCCTAGCTGTCATAAGGCTAGGACAGCCTATGCTTGGGAGAAAAGACAATAGTCTTATACCCTATGGCTGATCCAACCTGTGTGCTACACAACTGACCAACCAGACAAGATGTGCCCACTGGTACAATAGTGGCATGATTCTTATGTGGGTACCCAAGTGCTCTCTGATTAGATCTGAGGCCAGCTCCATAGGAGGGATTTCATTCATGGTTCTGAAAACCTAATCAAAAGCCTATGGCTGAGAAGTTTGTAGACCCTAGGTGTATAGAAAAAGTGATGAGTGCTCAGTGCACTCAATAACACATCTCTATCATGGCCACTAAGGCTCAGGCAACACTGTGGAAGAGAGGGTGGAAAGAATAAAAGATCTAGAGGACAGAGAGTCTAACTTTGGAACTATTTTCTGGACATGAAGGTAACGTATATGTGATACACATGCCAAATGGGGCACCTCTGTGGAAAGATTAAAAAAAAATTGACTTAAGTCCCTGCTTAAGCATAATGGGAATATAACCACTTTCCATAAGAATTCTGCACAATTCCATGGAACTTACATTCTTTTGTCCTTCTCTGCTCAGAATTTCTCTCCCTTTATTGGAGAAGAGACAAGGACAGAAGTGACTGGGAAGTAGCCATGTTACTGTTAGATCATGTCCTTTATAAGGAGACACATGTACACTGTGTGGTTGAACACTCTTATTGTGGAAGGATAAGAATGACTCCTTTCTTTCCTCTCTGTTAGTGTAGAAAGCTTTAAAAGTAAGATTTCTCTTTTTTGTGTTTATTGTGTTCTCATAATTTTGTTTTGTTTTTGCAGAGCTGGGGATTGAACCCAGGGCCTCAAGCTAGCCAAGCATTCTAGTCACACACCAAAATTTGGGCTTTCTAAGATACAGAAATGAGAGACAGAGTAGCAGCCCATAAGACTTGACCAGTGTCTATGGAAACAGGGATATGACTGGTGTGCTGTAACTGTAGCTGTCTCCTTCCTTGTAAGCCTCTGAAGGGATGTTGACTGCCAGAGTGTCAAAGCAGAAGGAACCCAAATATGTAATAGCAATAGTAATTATGTCACAGGGAAGGCTTTTCCCAGCAAGGACTTCCTTTTTAAAACATGTACAGTTTAAAGCTTTTAAAAAATTTATGTCTTGAAATATATTTTTAGAGCTATTACTTATAAAAGCAGTGAGTGGAGGTAAGGTGATGGCTCAGTGGGTAAAGTGCTTTCCACACAAGCATAAGGACCTGAGTTTGATTTCCACACCTGTATACAGGAAATCCCAGCACTGGAGAGGCAGATGCAGGCAGGTTCCCTAGGGCTCACTGGCTAGCTAGACTAGCCAAATTGGTGAGTTCCAGGTTCAGTGAGAGACACTGTCTCAGAAAATAAGATGGAGAGTGACTAAGAAGGATATCTGATGCTAATCTTGGGCATCCACAATCATGTGCATATATGTATGCACACCTGAACTCACACATACATACAAACATTCATATACATGTATTCACACCCCCCACACACACATACACACACTCGTGCAATTTTTTTTTTAAGTAGTGAGTGTGGGCTGAAGAAATTGCTCAGTGGTTAAAGGCACTTTCTTGCAAAGCCTGATGGCCCAGGGTTCTCTTCTGCAGTACTCATGTAAAGCCAGCAGTACAAAGTGTAGAGATACATCTGTGAAGCAATAAAGACCAGGGAACAAAAAGTGGTAGAGGAAATATTTATGCATGGGGTGGTTACTCCTCTTGTACCAAAGGAGAGCAGGTGTCTTGACACACCTGGTCCTGATTATGGAAATATTGAGTGGACATTTAGCTCTGGTTGGCTTAGAGCTGGACAGGCAGAGAAACAACTTGACCTGAACCAAAGAGGGCAAGGTATGTCCTTTGCAGAGCCAGGGACTCAGAGGACACAGGGGAAAATAGTTCTTTGGAACTGGGCATGAGATAAGAAAATTTTTCTTGTCCTTTTTACCTTCAGGGGTCCAGTCACCCTAATTCTATCCCCATTTATTTCTTCCTGTCATGAGCAGACACTATAACTGCTATTAGATGGCAAGGGATAAAGACATCAGATCACTTATTATTTCCCGCTGAATAGGACATGAAGTGGTGACTTGTTGCAGTTAGAGAGTCTCTCCCAGAGAGGGGAACTATTCTAATGGACCCCAGAGTGCAGGAAGATAGTCTTGGAAGAGAGCATTGGGGAGAAAGAATACAAGTAAGGAGTTAATGAGAAGTGAGCACGGAGCAAACTGGTCCTTTTTGTGGTTGAGGGAATACAGGTAGACAGGTTTGGATCATCTCAGGACCATCTGAGGATGAGCTGGCTGAGATTTTCTCCCAGAACTGTTCATTAAATGGCACAGTAGTATTTGACATGGCTTGTAAAACAGATGAGATATTAGCAGAGTTATCAGAAACATACACACAACATTTAACTTGATAATAGAGAGCCATTGGATGTTATTAAACGTTGTACAATTTTTTTGTCTCAGAACTTATTTATATATTCTAGATTTGAAAATAACCCTTTTGACATCTATAGTTGTCTTTTTATTATATAATCAGATCTATGGGGGAAAGATGTCTTAATGTTTGTTTGTTTCCCCTCTTGGAGAGCTCTTGTTGTATTACTTAATAGGCCATTCATATATGTAAGGTATTTTTTATCTTTAGTTATACATTTCTCTCTGAGTGTTTAAGACCATGTAGATAGCTAAAATTTAATTAAGGATTAATTTTGGAGGTCACTAATGGCTCTCCAAAGAGACTTTAGGGACCCATGAGTAGCCCTATAGCTTACTGATGTTTTTTGTCTGTTAGGATGAGTCAGGGCCATGCTGGCCAAGTAGTTTTCCCTTCTTTGGGAAGTCAGAGGACTGATTGCTCCTCAATTGTGACTCTCCTGTTTCAGACTTACACCAATTTTGTTTGGGTCTCTGTATCCTCCTTGCTCAGGAAGACAGGTGACTTACCAGGGGGCAAGTGTAGAAGTGTCCCATCATCTCCAGTGACCTCATGACCTGAAAGCACAGGCCAAAATATTGGCTCTTTTCGCTCTGGTGATCCCAATTGACTTTGGCTTCTACATAGGTGATTAACACACTTAGAAAGGAAGTTGTTACACCAGCCTGGATGTATGTACATATAGAGCACATTTGATTACTGAAGTAGATTTATTTAAAGAATGGCACAAGAGCTTCTGAAATCATTTTGTCCAATCTTTTAAATTTTTGTTGTACTGTGGCATCATAAGCCATATATCTGAGGCATAGGAAGTAGGCACATCTCACACTTTAAATATATAACATTTATAAATATAGGCAGAACCTGTTACCAGTCTTGAAAATGATACAAATTAATTTACAAATTAATTTACAAATTAATTTACAAATTAATTTAACCTAGAAATTATCAGAAAAGTACAAATAATATAGAATAAAATCTTAACACCTATGTTTGAAAACATCTTTGATTAGTTTGGATACCTGTGTGGGTACCAATTACCCAGAGAACATTGGAAGCAGAACCACAGAGCTTGAAAGTATTTTTTTCCAATGAGGACCATTGTTTGAGCATGAGGCTATACCCTAAAGTAGGGAATATGTCATAAGAGTTAATTTTGTTATAAGCATTGGACTTAAGATGTCAGAAATGAGACAGTTACTTTACATACAGTAGAGCAGAATCTGGTCCTTAGTTGAGCCAAAATAGCTGGCTAAATTATAATATAATCCTTGATAAAATGTTTTTTTGAAAGTAAAGACACTGTTTGACAACCAATGATTTTGGCTTAATCTTGATAGCTATTGATTTTATGTACCATACAAATTTTTATTAACATAAAACAATTTTATGCTTTACCCATGACTTAAATTTGATAAAGCTTATGCAAGGTATCCCAACATATTTTAGCCTGAAAACTAGGTTTTTATTCCTTAAGAGTTTGTAAACAAGAGTTGAAAAACCTCCAACTTTAGGCATGGTGTTTAGGTTTAGCTTGAAAATTCTTTCCTATACACACGCATCTTTATCCACACACTTTAACATGCTGATCTAAGTACCACTCAAAAAGCATTTTTAATAAGCATTCTATGTCCCAACATTGAAAAATTAATTCTATTAGTTATCATTTTCCTCATTTTCTTAGTGGGCACTGACCTGTAACTCCCAGTACATAATGGGGCTATCATCCACAGAGAGCTTTTGATCAGAGAGACCTACAAGGTTTCCTAAAAGACAGACAGATTTATGTCAGAGTACTTGATGACCCACCAAAGGTTAGTGGTAAGACCCTACTGCTGAAGATACCTTATGTGGTTGACATGCAAAATAGAACAGCATGGCTGGAAGTTGGAAGAGAGTCAGTCCCCAGACAGTCAGCGTGTCTAGTGCCAGAAGGTGCTACATGGGCAACTGGGGGAAAATGACCAATATCTGTCCAAGCAACTCATGGTCCTACATACTTAGCAGCAAATAACTTGTGTGATGCCCACACAAGTGCAATAGTGGCACACAGCTATGGTGGGGAACCAACTGCTTAATTTGGCTAACTGATCTCCTCAGTGGTATGGAACCCATAGCTGGAGCTGGGAAACAAGTCAGAACCATATCCAAAATAAGCCCTCTCTCCATTATCAAGCTACCATCAATCATGGGCTACAAGAGGGCCTACACCTATTAAATTCTCTATAAAAATGTAAGGGTTATCTCTTTTGTCCTGGTGGTAACTTACTCTCCATTGGAGAATCTGCTTCTCTTTTTCAGATAGATGTAGATCCTAAGGAGAGAGCCACCCCATCATACCTCAAAAGGGCCCCGGCTGAAACTAAGAAAAATCAGCAAAACAAGCAAGGGGGCTGTTTTCCTGATGAACCGGATACTAGCAGAAGGGGGAAGGAGATCAACACAGAGAAAAATCAACTCCTACCAAATCAGAGATCCAGAGCCTCAGAGGCCCCCAACACCTCATCACTGAAGCAGACCAAAAATGAACCCAACATAGCTTAGGGAAATTTTGCGGAAGAGGGGGCGGAAAGAATGTCAGAGCCACATGTTGGGTCATGATATGCAGAGACATTTATCTTACCCATAACTGTGGGCTAACTCCACAATGCATGATCCATATACCTCAGCAAGGAGGGGCCAATGGGAGGGGGTAGGTCATGGATGAACATAATAATGGTACCAAACTGACTGTATTTGCTGAATACAAAACTAACTAATAAAGAAAAAAAAGAAAAAAAATTAAAATAAATAAAGTATGATTTAACCAAAAAAAAAAAAGAAAAATTTCTTCCCAGTTCCTTCCATCAATTCATCTCACCCAATTATTAACCATCTTTCTCATAAGGCTATTAAGAAAAACTACACCAAATGGATTAATCCTATTACTCACTGACAAGCAAGTAGTCTAACAATTTTATGTCATTAATACCAATAACACACTTGGAAATGATTTTATTAGGAGTTACTAAGGCAAATTTTGTTGCTATCTTGAGGCAGGCTGGCCTAGAAGTCAGGTCAGTTGCCTCCTCCTTTTAAGTAACAGGACATTACAATCTTGTTTTTAAAATTTTATTTTAAAATACCTGAAAAATTGTAAGTCACCACTTCAGAGAGAATTCTGTTGTTTTCAATAATCCTCTATGTAAGTTGAATTTGACCTAGAACATAAACTAATTATATTTATGATATCATGTAACAAAGCATGGCATTGTTTACGTAAAACTTCAGTTCAACATAGGCTTTAGTTAAATGTGACCTTTTTTTTCTTTTCTTTCTTTCTTGCTGCAGAGGCTGGGCGGGGCTTGCATACACCTTTAGATCAGCCCCACCTGGTTCCCCTGCCCTCAGCACTCACCCGGGACTAATTTGCCAAAGCCTGAAGGGACTGCTCATATAAGGCCACCTCTCTGGCACAGGCCTTGCCGCGGCCTTAAAACCCAAAGGCAAATGCTTCAGTTGTGGAGAAAAAGGACATTGGAGAGAGCTGTTCAACTATCTCCCAGGGGTGATTCTTTCTCTCATCATGTGCTCACCGGCCCTGGTTGCCTGGGCGCCTTTGGGGTGGGGGGGACCGCGGCTGGGTCCTGGAGGACACAGGAACCCACAGTAAAATATTGCCATTACTCAACTGGAGGGCAGAACTGGACCCAGCAAGTATGAGATAGTGACTTTATGAGTGCTGAGTTTGAGACTTTTTAAAGTGACATAAGCAAATCATTGACACAGGGGTTACTCTGTGACGCAGAACCATCTATTCATCTATCAAAATATGCCAACCAATTTCCATGCACAGTGCTGGTCTGAGGGCTACGCCACCAAATCCACGGATGTATCACAGCTCCCTGATGTGAAGGAGTCTACGGTCTAATGCATATGGGCACACTTTTAACATTATGTTATGCAGTTTACAGTATCACTGAGCTCAGAGTCCTGGAGGAGGAAGGGCATCTCACACAATGTTAAGGCTAGAGGGAGGGGTAGACACTGCTTCTAGAAGGAGATGATAACTAATTTACAGGGTGCAGTGTGTTTTGGAGGTTGGCAAGCAGAGACAGCCTGAGCCACCAGAACCACCCCCCCACCTCCAACCATGAGGAATTTGTGGTCAGGCACTTTCTGGTAAAAGGAGAGATAAGCAATGCCAGTTTAAGCCAGTATTTAGCTCATGTTCCATGGAGGTCAGTTTGTCCTTAAAGCAACAAACACGACCATCTCATGTGTATGCATGATAGTGACAGGATATATGGTCTGTGTGGATTGTCTATTGTTATATAACAGCTCATCCGTCAATCAAGGTACTTATATACATTCCCCCCTGGAGACCAGCTCCTTCGCCACCTAAACTCATAGAAACAACTTATACAGAAACTTCTGGGCTCTTGAACGAGCTGCTTGTTTGAGCCTGCTTCTGCCTTGTGGAATATACTTTATGCCCTTACCATCACTTTTAATAAACCCATACTTTCACTACGGCTTCTCTGTGTCTTGTCTCATTATTTGAGACACAAATAACCTGAATGTCATGTCTATTAATGTGTGTGTGTATTTATCATACTCCATAGGGTTAACTGAACAAACTAAAATGATAATGATGGTGCCCAACAGTAAAGTAATTTGCAATTAGCAGCTACAATATTGGCAGTTGAAAGGCATGGAATCCTCCAGCCAATACTGATGATACGCAGATAGTCTGCATCTTATCTAAAACTAGTAGGAATTTCTAGTATCTCACAGAATAGAAGCCAAATTACTGTTTGCTGATGAGTCTTTAGCAGCACTAATAATTGACTAAATTTGGTTTATGATTGCCAAATGTGAACTTATGAATCCAGTCTACTTGCCAGGTTGATGGATTGCCCAGTACCACAATGTGGGGGCTGGGAGCTCTTACTGCACCTTTAGGGTCTATCACTGGAGTCACTCTAATGAGAGGCTCCAGACTTCTGTGAATAATCTTTGGTCAATCATTGTCACTGGCAAGATGCACATGCAGGCAGTTTAATCACCTTTGAATCAAGGCTGGTGTTTCTAGTGCTTCACAGATCTTCAAATCTTAGACCACAGGGAGGTAGTTAACCATATACTTCTGCCTTACTAGGCACCCTATGCAGCCATCTCACAAGTGAGCCAGTTGAACTTGAACTTCTTCTGAGCTCCCAATACCAGGGCTGTCCTTTCTTCAGCCTCTGCCTTCTTCCTTTGTCCAGTCCATTCACCTTATTCTAATTCCCAGCAGTCCACACCAGCCCCTTCAATGGTGCAGATAACTGCTACCTAAGACAAATTCTAATTCTAATTATTCTTTACTTATAAGAAGGTGTGGGAATGTACAGAGTTGGGAACTTTATAATCCCCTATCCGTTTCCTGAGGCAGGGGATAGGGGTCAGGGAAGAATGTAGCTTTATTTTTGAGTTAATTTGTAGCAGAGGAAATTGTTTTTTAAGCCACATGAATAAGATAGACAACCTTCCTCCGTAGTTTTACTTTTCCTTTACAACTCATAATCTCTTGTCTCATTTTTGTTCTTTAATTATAATTAGAATTTGTCATAAGTAGCACTTGTCCATAAGTAATATAAAACTTTGAGGAAATGTGTACAATTACATATAGAGATTTTTCCTTCCCTCTTTCCTTTGACATCTCTCCTTTCATGTCCTGCTTTTCTCTGCCTTTCCCTTCCTTCTTTCATTCTTTACTTTCTTCTCTAAACCATTATCCTGATATTACAAATTAAGCAACTGAAGGTTAGAGATGACAACTGGTCCAAGATCATGCAATGAGTTGGTGACAGATTCTAGACCAGAGCAGAAAGCAAACCAAACTACTGGCTAGAAGTCTGTCCTCAGTGTTCAAGGCCCTCCAAGATCTAGACAGGCCAATTGCCTGGCCAACTTCATCTTCAGAAGCTCTCCTTTGCTACATTATACTCTAGCTAAATCCCATGGAATTCTTTGCAAGCAGAATTGACCTCATTCTCCTCTGTGTCATTCAGGGCTAAGTTTAAAAAGTCTGTTACTTGTAGGAAATGGAAGCTTACTCATTACCTGAAGAAATGAAGCCTTTAATGTCCATGGAGTTTCAGGGAGAAAGCAGGGTTGGAAAGTGGAACTGGAGAGAGGTTTTTCCATTGGGCAGGTCTGGGGCCTTAGCAGGAAAATGTAAAGTTTGACTGAAGGAAGGGCTCTGTCATTGGATAACCAACCCCTCTTTGTATCTACCCTTTGCCTACTCACTAATGGCATTTCTCTTCCATGTAGACTGCTTAGTCAGTCTCAGCAATGAAGGCTGGCCACATCATTTTCTCATGGTACCTAGTTTTGTGCAGTTAAAGCCAATGCGTATTCTAGGTTAGCAATAGCCATAGGAAACCAACCCTTACTTAGGGCTGGAGATGCAGCCCTGTGGTAGTTAACAATGTTTGAGGCTCTGGGTTTAGTACTCAGCACAATACCCCTCCCAGGACCCCAGTAAAGAAAACCTTCAGGTCTCTTCCTCTTGTGGGTTGTGGCAACATTCACCACCACCACTGACACCTGCACATCCTGTCTTCCTCCTACTTTCAAGTCTGGGTTCTGACTCTGCTTCTGTTGTCCTGGTGCTATACGCCAACCTTAGTAAGTTCTACACGTGGTATTATGGCATCTTGTTATGAAAGTAATAAATACTTATTATTATTGGTTTTTTGAGGTAGGGTCTTGCTCCAGCCTAGACTGACCTGGGATTAGTCTCAGGATGGCTTCAAACTCACAGCGATCCTCCTACCTCCCAAGTGCTAGGATTAAAGGCATGTGCCACCAAGACCTGAAATGAATGCTTACTAATTTGACTATTATTTAATAATGTTGGTGCTCAGAGAATACCCCCAAATGCAGCACTAGTTGGTATGCTCCACAACTTGATTGAAAAGCAGTCAAAAGGCCTTAAAAGCAAGCTCAAAATCAAGGTCCCTTTGGCCCTGACTGGCTCCTTTTCCCAATCCCCAAAACCTACCTCTAGCACAAGGACAGGCCCTTCGACAAAGTTCCCTCATCTATCTGACCAGGACCCAAATTGCCTTCAGTTTCTTCTACTGAAATCTCCTTATCCAGAGAAGAATGAACTTGGCCCAGGAAGAGAGACAGCTCTGACAACACATTAGGGCTGAGTTTTGCCACATACCATTGTTGTTTATTTTCACCCCATTCCAAAATAATCATTTATAAACCTCAGTTGATTCTGTGGGTCACTTTGTGCCAGACCATTGTATTCTCCAAGTCCAAAAATTTATTCACTAAAAGTTGCTTAGTATTTCCCTAAAAATTATCTGCATTTCTTATTCTTCCCCTCCACTACAGAAAAAAAAAAAAAAAAAGAAAGAAAGAAAAAGAAAAAGAAAAAGAAAAAGGAAAAAGAAAAAGGAGGTCTGTAAACTTTTCAGTCTGACTGGGCTGTGAGCAATGCATTTTGTGCTTGCCTCTGTACATGTAACAAAACTGTCTTTTTTCGATTAGTCTGTCTTTGTTAGTTTATTCTAGCAAACCTTCACAGGGCAGAGTAAAATTTCTATCAACCCTACAATACAAAATATGTAAAGAAAAAAGTTAATGGCCTGAGTTCACATTTCCACACCCAGTAAAAAGCCACTAAGAAGATTTATCTGTCCGTATATAGAAATCTATAAATTTTGAACAAAATTGGAGTTTATGTTTATTTTACTTAATAATATTATCTTAAACATGTTCCTATGACCTTGCATGTCTCCTACAATTAATTCTCCATGGTGCTATAATACTCTGTTGCATGAAAAGGGGTTTACCTGTTTATTATTTATTGCCAAAAGCTTGAATTTGCCCTTATTCTCTACTGCAAATAATGTCTTATAAACTTTTTTGTGCATAAATTACTATATATATATATGTCTAATTATTTTCTTATAATAAAACTGTAAAATTTAGTGGGTAAATACTATGCACATCTTCAAAACTATTAACATATATCCTCCAAGTATCCTATGAAAAAGTTGCACACTCTCCCAAGGTGAAAGAATCCAGTCACCAAAGAGCACTGTTGTATGGTTCAGTTACATGAATCACCTTCAATTGGTAAATACATGGAGACAGATAGTTGAGGAGCTAGAAAGAAATTGGGAGTGTCTTTCAATGGGCACAAAGGAGTTCTTGTGATGGTAATGAGAGCCTATAATAAATGGCTGCACAATTCCATGGAAAAGCTAGTTTTTTTTGTTTATTTTTATTTATTTATTTATTTGACAGCGACAGAGAAAGAGGCAGAGAGAGAGAATGGGGGTGCCAGTGGCCTCCAGCCACTGCAAACGAACTCTAGATGTGTGCACCCCCTTGTGCATCTGGCTGACATGGGTCCTGGGGAATTGAGCCTCGAACCGGGGTCCTTAGGCTTCACAGGCAAGCGCTTAACCGCTAAGATATCTCTCCAGCCCTGAAAAACTATTAATATGCACTTTAAAAGAATGGAAAGAGCCAGGCATGGTGGTGCATGCCTTTAATCTCAGCACTCAGAAGACAGTGGAAAGAGGATCGCTGTAAGCTTGAGGGCAGTCTGAGACTACATAGAGAATTCCAGGTCAACCTGGGCTAGAGCAAGACCCTACCTTGAAACAAACAAACAAAAAGGTATGAAAATGCACATCCTTTAATAGGCCATATAAATTATACCCCAATGTAATCAGCTAAAATTATACCTAAAGGTGTAAATACTTAGACTATCATACATGTTGTAAATACATATTTTCTATTTGTGTTAGGTCTTAGTTTTTCTTATGATTTTTTTGTGGGATGCAGAAAAATGTAGTACTTATGTAAATAAAGTCTTCCAATCTATTTCATATTTTTCTTATTATGCTACTAAATACTATCTTGATGTTTTAATCAGATAAGTTTATCTAATATTCTTGTAAATCTTTTTAGATTTGATTTTTTTTAAGACTTAACTTATTCTAATTCCTTTGTTGCTGTGTTTTCCATAGTTTGAAAGCTTTGTCTAGATATTCTTAGCTTGTTTTTCTTTCCTTTCATTTTTTAAGTATTGGGAAAACATGAGGATCAGTAGTGAGGGTGCCCAAAACCTAAGTTTATTCTCATTCTGTTCTGTACTCCAGATGGAATATGGCTCAGTTGCTGCGATAACTCAGACGCCACCTTCCCCTCCCCCTCCCCTCCTTCTATTCCCACTATATCCTCCCAATTACACTTGGCAAATTATATTGTTGGATATGTTACTTGTTGAGTTGACTTCAGAGCTATAATCTGGAAGTTTGTCTAATTGGACTGATTAGTTTTGGTCTTGTGGTCATGAAAGAACCAAGAAATAAGTCTGAAATATCAGACCCATTCATCAGCCAAGATAGGGAGGTGTTGATGGCTCCCCTTTCATGTAAATCCAAATGGCTGCGGCATGTTTGGCTCATATTCTTTTGATTTGTGATTTAATTTTTACAAACTGTAGGAAGAAAGCTGCTGCCAATGTTATGGTTTGAAGAGCTGGCTTTTCTTTCTGAAGGCACAGAAAATGTAGTATAATGAGTGAGCTCAGACAATGAGGTAGGGGAGGGAATGGAGATGGCAGGGGGAGGTGCCCCTTTCTGCCATTTTGTGGGAAGTCAGAAATAGCAAAGAATGGGAATGAAGAATGGGAAAGACATTCAGCTCATCACTCTTGTCTCCAAAGGTTTTCTCAGTCTCTAAAGGGTCCTGTGGGGCTTCTTAACTTTCCTTTGATGACATCTAGCGTGAAGGACTCCACCTTGGGGACATTTCCTGGTCCCCAGAGAACTCAGCTTAGTAATATTTAGAGTCTGGTGATCACCTCTTCCTTCCCTAGATCTTGGGTCTATCTCTTCTATTAGGGAGCTGGAATTAGGGAATGGGGGGCATTACACCAATAGAATACATTGATTTTCCTGGCAAATGTCTGCAGAAAATGACTTGAGGTGTGCTCTGTCCTCTCTTGCAGTCTTTGTTGAGGCTAACACTACATTCCCAAAGTGATCAGTTACCTCTTGGTCACATATTAGAGAGTCTCTCTTAGTTTCTATTCCCTTCTAATAAGTAGAACTCACTCATGCAGGCTGCCTGCTTGCAAAGGGAATATGTGTGCAAGTAAGTAACCAGAGATGGGGAGAAATCAGGTTCTCTTAATAACTTCCTATTCCTATGAGAACAATAGAAACTTCATGACAGAGGATTGGCCCCCACCCAATGATTTAATCATTGTCCACTAGGCTTCAACAAGTAGGACCAGGATCCCAATGTGTGAGTCTTTGGGAGATAAATCATATCCAAACAGCAGCAGTCAGCTTCACACAGGTGCAACCCACAGCGTCTCACAGTGAGGCCACTAACAGGTATCCCTTTCTTCATGTCACAGGGTTCTCTGCTGAGTCACCTGCAGGAGTCCTACAATATAAGTAACAGGGAATTTCACAGGTCTGAAATTCTTGGCCATCCTTGGCCAATGGGGCAAAAGGTGGTGAATCAGCTTCCTTTTCCCTTATAGATCTTGAATGTGTGGAACTTACCCTCCTTTCACACTGCTCCTCACCAGGACAAAAGACCCATCTGTCCTTAGTAGGAAACAGCTTAAGAGTGGGTCCTTGTTTGGCCTTCCTCTTTCCACATTTTTATTCCCTTTTAATTTCTATTCCATGGGATCAAATTCCCAGATAAATCTATCATTTTTTTTTTTCAGTTCACTTTGGAGAGAAACCAGGCTAAGAACTTTACCTATTAAGTCAAGCCATATTACCTTCAAGTATTCGAAAGTGAAGATTTGAATTAGTGTTTGATGCTAAGACTGTGCTTTGTGGAGACCAGAATGGGCGCCTTTAGTTAGATTTATATAAGTAGCCACATATGGTAGCTGGAAGAACTTAAGAGCCCTAAGCTGAGCTCAGGAATTCGCATCAATCTCTGTGTCTGACATTTACTTAAGATCATCTTTGGGGGCTGCTTCTCGTCTTCATTTTGTTTTGGGGCATAGTTTTGTTATTCTTTTGCTGCTGTTTTTGTTTGTTCAGTTGTGCTGGAGGAGAGATGTTGAGGGGAGATATTCTCTCTTGCTTGCTTATGTGTTTTGAGATTCCAGTCTACCTGCACCGCTGCTGTTCCTAAAGGAAGGACACCTGAAGTCTCCAAACTTCCAAGAAGGCTTTAGGGTGAGAAATGCAAGGGAGAAATTTTCTCTGGGATTTAATGGAACCAGGAATAGCCAAGTTTTTGAGGGGCTAGTGACAAAATGTGGTGGGAAGTTGGAGATTGTGTTCTTCCCTTCCCCTTTTGCAACCTCCACATTTACCTAAAACAATTCTGACACCCCAGAAGTAGTGGCTTTGGCAGCATCAGAGAACCACAGGCTTGGCTCAGACACCACTGTTTCCTGAAGATCCTGCCAACAGAGGCGGGTGTTTTTGTGGGAAATGCAGGGTAGCAGTAGCAGCCGAAGGTGCCAAGCTGGAGAGATCAGGGTAGATGAAGTGGGCAGACTGGTTTGTGGGCTCATATCGGGCATCTCTATGGGGACTCTTAGAAGTTATTGTAGCACATTTGCTGGAAACTGGATTTTCGGATTCCTGTCACCTATAACTTCAGAGGCTCTGGCAATTTATTTCCACCCGGAGACTTCTATTGTGACCAACCACAAATCTATGAGATGAAACCCAGCACTCCCTCATTCCAAGTCACACCCACCACATGTTGCCCCTTGCCCCACAACCTCTGTATCAGTCTATGGCTTTAGAAGCAGGGGGCCTGTGCAGTGGCTATGCAAGCACCACTAGAGGTGTAAGAGCTTTTATTTCCTAAAGCAAACCTTTGACCTACGTAAGATGGAGCCAGAGAATAAATTCATCCCACATCTTCCCACTGGGATCTCCTGAGAGGTACTTATTTATCTGTACTCTTAGAAGGTTGAGTAATTGTACCCTTGATATGCAATCTCATTAGCACACCTTTATGCAGGCACCTCACCTTTTCTATACACTCCCCTCCCCTTCTTCCCCCTCCTGTTACCCAGGGCTATCTTCCCTAACAAACAAAGTTCACAAGCTTTTGCCACAGACTCTGTCTTCTGAGGAACAAAGAACAAGATAGGGTGGAGCTGTGATTGGGCAATGAGCCAACGGGGCTGGATCCAATTTGGAATACTAAAATGTAATGAAATCTCAATCTCGTGAAAGCAAGTTGTATCTCTACTAGATCAAAATGTGGACCTTAAGTCTTCCCAAATACAGATCTCACATTTTATGCCAATAGACAGACAGCTCCACCCTAATTATTCTCCTACCGGTGTCTTCATCTGTTATATTTCCAACACAGTTTATCCAGAATTGACCCCATAATTTGAATGTCCCAAACTTCTTTTAAATTGATAAAAATTAATTCATGTAGTATGTTACTTTGATCCTAATCTACCAGACTAGAAAAAAGTCAGTCAGATTTGCCTCCTTCTCTAGAGGTTAGTCATGCCCTACTGCTCTCTGCTGCCTCTCCCATGCCTCCCCCCCCCCCCATTTTTCTGTCCTGACTGCCACTGATGCTTGATGCTCTAGTTATCATTTGTTTGAAAGATTGTGGTGGTTTCCTAAAGCTTTCTCTGCTTTGGACTTTCTCCTCTCTGGTTTGTCTTGTCAATCACCCAACCCAGAAAACTCATTATTGTATTCTTCATTCTACCCACCCACCCAAGCTCTGAGAGTTTAAGAATATAATTAGGGTTGCCCTTAACAATTCTTTGCATATTTTGTCCTATGAAGCACTATATGGAGGTTTTATATAAGTAACTGGTTGCCATTCTTGCTGTAGAATAAACTGCTGTCTTTCTGCTAAACACTCAAGGAAGCAGTGGACATGTGTTTAAGGGTCATGCTATATGTGAAACACCTACCTTTAGAGATAAAGGCAACGCTCAGTAAGGGGAGTTAGTCAAGTCACAAGAAGTACCTGAGAACTGAGACTTCTGAAGAGGAAAAGAAATATGCAAAACACATATCTCACACTCATTTTGGGCCTGAGCTGATTGGTGGAAACATGGGAGGAACTAGCTACTCCATTTAACCCATTCTCCAAGGATTGCTCTCCCGGGGGCTTAGCTGAATCAAGGTAAGGTAAAGGAACATGTGATAAGGCTATATTGTTGATGCTGTCGTATATCACCCAGAGAGTCAGCAAGGTGGTTGCAGGTAGCAGATCCTCAGCAAATGAATGAGCATGGCAATGAATTGAATTACGGGAACTCATTTTGAGTTGTGGTTCTAGCATAGTAAACCATATGGTTTGGGAAAAATCATTTTAGTGTCCTACAAAAAAGTTGATGAATTACATTATTGTTTTATTTACCCCAAGTTGTTTTGTACTCTTGTACAAATATAAATGTGCCTTTTACTATTAAAAATAATGACTACTATTTTTTGAGGATATATGTTTTACCAGAAATTAGGTTATGCTCCTTTTATAAATTGCTTGTAACTTTCACATTAACTTCATGAAGAAGTTGCAAAGCTCTTCTAATTATGAACATGCTCCACACTGTACTATTCCATATTTGGGGGCTGTGAGTCAAGAGATTCATCCCACAAGTACTCACTAAAACTATCTCTTGGTGTTAGACAACATTAATGGAGGACAACTTGACAATAAAACACAGGATGTTTTAAGACTAAGAAAGCAACCCTATTTCCAATGAAATAGAAGCATTATGCTTTCTTGTCAATTATAATGTTCATTTTTTATTTTCTGAAATAGATGGGTTAATATTTTCCCAATCCTACTGCACACTCAAAGGTTGTATCTTCTAAATTACTTTTCCACTCACAGTGGTTGCTGCCTGACACTGTTCTCTGTACATCAGCATCACTGACAACACAGATCTTCTTAAAAGAATACACACAATTAAGCCATTGGTCTTGGGTCACTGAGCATGCTCTGAGAAAGCAGAATTAAAGTCAGTTCTCTGAACACAGTATTGGAACACTGCTTCACTCATAAGACTCATCACCACCTCATCCCTTCCCTTATCACTATTTAGGGGTTTTTGGTTTTGTCTTGTTTGGGGTTTGGGTTTTTTGTTTGTTTGTTTGTTTTCTTTTGAGGCCGAGTCTCACTCTAGCCCAGGCTGATCTGGAGCTCACTGTGGAGCAGACTGCAGTCTGCTAGCCCTGCTAGCCTTGAACTCATGGTGATCCTACCTACCTCAGCCTCCACCATTTAGTTTTTAAGGGTTAAAAAAAAATCATGTGTACTTTTCTTCCAACTTTCCTTTGAACATTTTCTACTTTAGAAAATATGTGGTGCTGGAATGGAGCCCAAGGTCACATACATGCTAGGCAAATGCCCTATCAGTGAACTACTCCCCTAGCCTCCATTTTACACTTAAATATTTTTAGGGCTGGAGAAATGTCTTAGTGGTTATGGTTGTTGCTTGCAAAGCCAAAGGACCCAGGTTCAGCTCCCCATGACCCGCAGAAGCCAGATGCACAAAGCGGCACAGGTGTTTGGAGTTCATTTGTAATAGCTAGAGGCCCTGGAGCACCCATTCTCTCCCTCTATCTCTCTGTCTCTCCCTTCTTGCTTCTCTCTCTCTGAAATAAAAATAAAACATAAAATATTAAATTTCTTTTATTTATTTGAGAGATAGAAAGATAGAAAGAGAAAATGGGCACACCAGAGCCTCCTGCTACTGCAAATGAACTCCAGATGCATCTACCACTTTTTGCACCTAGCTTTACATGGATACTGGGAAATTGAACCTGGGCTGTCAGGCATTGCATACACATGCCTTTAATGGCTGGGCCATCTCTTCAGCCCCGTTTTACACTTTTGATGCTGCCATTCCCCATTTGTATCCCTACAGTACGGGGCATAGGACCCTGGGTCTCTCATATGCTAGCCAAGTGTCCTGCCACTGAGCCACTGTAGCTTTTATTTGTACTTGTACCTCTTTGCACTTTTTAGTTTGGGACAGAATCTCATTAAGTTGCCCAGGCTAGACTTGAACTAACTTTGTAGCCCAGATAGGCCTTGAAGTTGTGATCCTCCTGCCTCAGCCTTCCAAGTAGCTGGAATTATAGGTTACCAAGTCTAGCTATGTGGCCACATTTTACATTTACATATGCAAAGGCCATGGTAATTAAGATGAGGCAATAGTTCACTGCAGGTCACTGTGACTTATAAAACACATCCCATTTTGAAGACGGTAAAGTATGGGGGACAAAGGAAGGGTGCCTTTAAACTCATAAAATGTATTATAACATTGCAAGTTTATAGACATAGTGCTTTTTTGTGATATCAAGGACTAAACTCATAATTACATATTTGAAAAGGAAAAGTGTGGCTTATAGAAGACAGGTAAAATACAGCTACCTTCACACTCCCCCGCAAGATTCCAAAGTGTCTTTTATTTCATCAAATAGGTCTTTTCCAGATAGCCATAGGTTATCTCCAACCTTGAAGCAGCTCCACATTCCCTTTCTCAGACATTTCGCAGGTCCTCTAGGTGGGTCATCGGTCACTATGTGAGTCTGTTTTCCCCAGTGTCCTTGCTGCCTCCTCTATTTTATTACTAGAGTTAACAAGAGAGCTTCAGTCTCTAAGAAACCAGATGAGACAAACAACATCACATGGCCAAATGAGGGTGTTTTTGCCAGAGAAGGCTGACCCAGTGGTCTCAGCTGAGCAGAGCATTGGCAGCGGATTTTATGAAGCTCATCACACACTGTGTGAATTGTTGGCAGCCAATGGAACCAAGTGCAAAATCCCAAATATTGTCTCATTTTTACCTGAACTGGACGTTGCTTCTTCTTTCTCTCTAATTGAAATAGTTCTATTATACATTTGAAAGTGTGGTATAGATTGTGTTTTCTGTTAGCTTGCTAATCTTTTATATAACTTCATTTTTTTTCCATTTTGTTATTTTTTCGGGGTATCGCACAATGGCCCAGACTGTTGTGGAATGCACTATTAGCCCTGACTTGTCCTAAACTCATGGTAACCTTCTGCTTCACCCTCCCGAGTATCGGGATTATAGGCACACACCCAGTTCTTCTGCATAACTTTTTTTTGTATGTGTACTATGTGTGGTATTGTATGTGTGCACTGCAAGCACATGGAAACCACATGAGAAAGTCAAGTGTCCTTTTGTTGCTCATCCATGACTTTCCTGGAGACAGTCTCTAACTGATCCCAGAACTTGTTTTCACAAACCACAGCAATTCTCCCAGCTCTGCTCCCTACAGGATTGGACTTACAGACATGCGTGACACACCCAGAGATTTACATGGGTGATGGGGAATTGAATTTAAGTTATCTCAGGCTTTCATGCTTGAACAGCAAGCACTGTTATCCTTATCCACAGAATCACCTCCCCAGCCCCTGTGTAAATTTTGATCATGGTCAGAGAATTTTAAGTTGTAACTGTCTTGGTGCTGGTTCACTTCTGATCAAGCGGATGAAACCTTCCAAGTGCTCTCAACTGTGGGTTTCATTGAGTATTCCCAGAAGCACATGTAACTAGGGAAAATGCCATTGAAATATGCTTGTCCACTACCTACAACTTAGAACTAAATCTTGTTTGCAGGTCATGGTGCCAGGCTTGGACCCCTGTTTTAACAGTTGTATCCATTAGAAGAGCTACTGAATTAAAGTCACCAAAAGCCTGAGTAAAACAATGCACCCAAAAAGAAACATCAAGCCACTCCACAAAGGAAAAAGATCTGCAAAGAGAGAGAAAGAAGACACTGCACAGGCTGGAGTTTTGAGAAAGGTGGAGGAAAGAGAAGAAACTTGCTACTAAGACTACAGAGTTTAAGGAGAAAATAGTCAACTAAGAATTTTTAGGATATTTTACTTAATTGGTACTTTGAGGTACAATTCTTTCCTCTTGCAGAATAAAAAAGTGCTTTAATATACACACATTACTGTTTAAGACTGTGCAGAATTTGGAATTATATTTCCTTTGAAAGGAGTGCTTACTTAAAAAAAAAAGCTTTACTATAATCCCCCATTCCTTATGTCACTTACATCATTATTGTTACTAGTTTTTGATGTCATATGGATACCACCCTCAATCAGGTACTTCCAGGGCTCAGCGCAGTTACTCCAAGCCTGAGATTCATGAGTAGACAAATGACTGTCCATATCTAAACCAGTATTTTTTTTCTATGGCCATGTTAAAAACAGGTGGAGATCACAGGGAGATATAAAGTAAAGGAGAAAGCACATTAACTCTTCTCTGCACCATCCTCTTGAAAGTGCAGGATTGGGGTACTGACTCCTCCTGACTCCAGCGACCTCTCTCAATAAAATCCCAGCAGAGGTGAGAATGCCTGGAGTTCTTTGTACTTTCCTTAACATGTAGGAAAAATAGAAGCTCAAATAGAACCTCTATTAAAAATATTGAACCAGCCAAACATATTAACAATAAAATTCTCAAATATTTTGCCAACCTCATTTTTTCAGAGGTTAATTTAACACTCCTCTCTCCTACCCTCTGATATTATTGTAAGTGCTAAGTAACACTTTACTACATAAATATGGCCTGCCAAGTTTAATTGCTATGTGCAATTTTTGCTAAATCACAAAGTAAGGGTACATATGAAGCTGCTTATAGAAAATTGCGAAGTATTTAAGTGATGGGAGGAGAATGTTAGGATTGGCAGGAATATACATTTACTCTACCTAAAATTGAGGAGGCTACATAAACAAAGTTGAGTTTCCATACACAAATGATCTTTTCTCCCAACGTTTTGCAAGTAACACCAAAAATGAAAAGAATGACTTGAAAAAATGACCCCTGTGAAACAATGTATGTCACTGGTGTGATACAACATATAAATTCTTTTTTTGTGACACCACAGCAAACATTGCCCTAAAAACAGAATCTAATTTAGACTTTGTTCTTCATTTACCACAACACAGTTTCTACCAAATCTTATCCATGACTAATTAGGCATAAAAATAGTATAGCTTGGAATGATGATCATTATCACTTTCAAAAATTAAGCTTTCCTTTCTAATACTTGG
Source organism: Dipus sagitta (assembly GCA_036346955.1). Taxonomy (NCBI): domain Eukaryota; kingdom Metazoa; phylum Chordata; class Mammalia; order Rodentia; family Dipodidae; genus Dipus; species Dipus sagitta. Next base: position 85,536,920 of record CM070770.1, on the reverse strand, counting down.
GAAAAAAATCTCAATTTCCTCAAAACATAAGAAACTTAGGGGCTGGAGAGATGACTCAGTGGTTAAGACATTTTTCCGCAAAACCTAATGACTAGGGTTCAATTCCCCAGTACACATGAAAGTCAGATGCACAATGTAGTGCATGCATTTGGAATTCATTTTCTGTGGCTAGAGGCCCTAGTGCACCCATTCTCATTCATTCTCTCTCTCTCTCCTTGCAAATGAATAAAAAATATTTAAAAAAAATAAACTTAGAATCTGAAACTGTGGCCTTAGCTCAGTAGCATACAGGGTACAGGAGAGCTGCATTTATGCAACTTAAGTCAATGCTTGCATTTTGTAGAGTGCCAAAGAGTTCTTTAAGAATGACGTCAGCACTCAGAGTGTGCATTTCAGGATTAAGCATGATCTCTCACCCACAGATGCTCTGAACTCAAATTTGTTGCAAATCTTTGCATTTTCGCCCACAAAACAATATTTATAGTCATGCTACATTCTGATACCTCAGCTAGAACCTGTGGTGTGAGATTCGTACACCACTTCTAAGTACGTGTCCTGCCAAATGTCTCTTGGTCATTGGAAAAAAAAAAAGCACCATTACTTGGTCTCTATTTGTTAAGAACATAATCCAGCCCTAGGGATTTCCTTGAAAGGGTTTCTCCTTCATATTGGGTCAATTAAGTGTGCATAGCTTCCAAGAGAGATCACTCCACTGGCAAGGCAATTGCTTCTCTAGTAGTAGCTGAACAATTGGGGGAAACATTTAGCGACTAATTTCCTGTCCTTGGATTGGGTAGGTAGCGCTGTCAGCACTTGCTTGCCTATGAGCCCTGAAACATGAGGCTGCAAAGTGAATTCACTGCTGGTTCAGGACACCTGATGGTGAGGACTTCTGAGTGGCATGAAGCAAGGCATGATTCATGCTTACTTACACCTCAGATCTCAGGAGCTGGGTTCAAAGAATCACCACATATTCAAGGCCAGCCATACTGAGCTACAGGATAATGTGGGCTATAGAGTTGTCCTTGACTCCCCCAACTCCACCAAAAAGGTGGATGACACTTTTAGTGGCAATATTTAATACAGAGAGGTAGTGATGCTTAATTTTCATTGTTAACTTGATTGGTTTGGGAACCACCTAACCAATGTCTACTGACATGACTGTGGTAGAGTTTCTAGACAGGTTTAATTGAGGGAAGACCTACTGTGAATGTGGGTGGTTCCACCTGATGGGCTGGGGTCTCAGGCTGAATGCAAAATGAGTTGGGCACTAGTACCCATTTTTCTTTCTCTGCTTCCTAGTTTTCCTGGTTGCGAGGTGCACCAGCTGCATGCTCCCATGGACACTGCCATGCCTTCCCTGCCATGATGGGTTTGTTAGGGATTTAGTGACAGCAATGACAAGAGCAATTAATACACAGGTTTTATTGGTGATGTGACAAGTAGCATTCATCAAAATTGACTATTGGAATTCAAGTTTCAGAAAAGCCAGTAGTTGACATAAAGTTATGCAACTAGCAAATCATGCAACTAGGATTGAAACACAGAGCATTGGTGTAGTAAGGGGAATATCATGTATGTTTATCTAATTTTTCATGAAACAAACCAAATATTAGAATATTTTCATTTTTGGAAGTAGAAAATACCTTTATTTTTTCTTTAGCCTGGAGCTTGCCATTCTAAACATGCTGGCTATAATTTTCCCTTTTCTTCCTAAAAAGCTAGTAGTTAGCTCTGTTATGAAAATAATCACTGTCTGCAACACCATTAGGAGGTAGCTTTTTTTCTATTTCTTTTCTTTTTCCTGCAGAAACAGCATATCCTAGGTCTCTTGTAATCTTATATTAGCCTTCAGTGAATTCACATGTGCTTCATTCAAGTTCTGTATGAAGGTGAATTGTTTGCTTGCTTGGAATGGCATAACCGTTTTCTTCTCTGCCAGGTACTGTTGATGTGAATCCATGAACTATGGAATACCAAAATTACATTCTTCTAGAAATTTCAGACCAAGTAAAGATGGCCTATCAATGTCATGAGAATAATGGTACTCTAACAAATATTGGTATAATTGGCTATCCAGTTATAAGAAAACAAATTTTACCTCTCACTTCATTATATACATATATACCAGAAAAAAAGTCCAAGCAAATTACAGATGCAAATCTAAACAAAACTGAAAACTGTTAGAAAAAAGTTAAGAGACTATCTTTACCTGGTATGGGGATTTGGGGAAACTTTTCAAAGTAATTCAAAAGATTAAGAAGTTATGAAGCTGGGCATGGTGACACATGCCTTTAATCCTAGTACTCAGGAGGCAGAGGTAGGAGGATCACCATGAGTTTGAGGCCGCTCTGAGAGACTACATAATGAATTCCAAGTCAGCCTGGGCAAGAGCAAGACCTAACCTTGAAAAACTAAAAACAAACAAACAAACAGATAAACAAACAAATAAATAAATAAATAAAATTGGGGTTGGGCTGATTGCAGTTTAAGGGTGTAAACATGTGAACACCTTTGAAAGACTGTTTTGAGAAGAGAGCCGTGAGCACACTGCCTGCACAAGGCTGCCTGGGAAATTGTTTCCTCAGGGCTCATTTCTCTATGGCCAGCCATTTAGAAACTCAGATGTCATTGCAGCCATGGTCCAAGGGGGACTGGTTACCGCTTAAGACCATGGCATTAGTGACCTGACTCTGTTTTCTACACATGCAGAATGCAAGCACTCTGAATGCTAGGTCACAGAGGCTTCTGTCCAAATTTCAAAGGAAGACATGAAGACATGGAAGGCCAGACAGTATATGGCAAGGTCTGAATCCCTGGAGATGTTTACTAAGAGGCCAATGCACAAAGCCGAGACTGTGAAGCTGAAGCTGCCATGTAGACCCCAGGAACTCAAAGAGTCCAGGAACATGAGTGACTCACTAGGGAAAGCTGTAGACAGCACGGAGATCCAGGCCAAGTGAAGGCATACAGTGCACATCTGCCCAGCACCCTTGGGGTTCACATTGTGCTTCATGTCCCAGGAATTAGACCTGGTATTACATGATTTAATGGTTGCTCTGCAGGATCTCAGTCTTGGTTTTCTGCTTTTCTGCTATGTCCCTATTCCTTCTGAAATGTTGAGCCTATGCCACTGTGTGTTTTAAGTTATATGACTCTTTTTTCTTTTCTTTTTACAGGTCTCATAGCTCACAGCTAAAAGTTTGCGTTGACCCTCAAAAGAGACATTGGAGTTGGGCTTTTGATCAATACTAGAACTGTTAAGATTATGGGAACTCTTGGAGATGGACTTAATGCATTTTTATTGTGAGATGGACATGAGCTTTTGGGGGTCAAGAGTAAAGTGTTATGGTTTAGATATAAAATGAACCCAGAGACTCATGTGTTGAAGACTTGGTTCCTGGTGATTGGATCATGAGAGTGCTAATCAACAGAGGAGCTCATAGGTGAAAGGGCTAGTGGGAGATGGGCCTAGATGGAGGAAGTAGTTCACTAGAGGCATGCCTTTGAAAAGTGTCTTGTCCCTGGAGGGTTTCATACCATTCTCCCTCTTTCTCTCCCCTCCCCTGTCTGGCCACAATGACATACATGCGTAGCTCTGCTCTGCCTTACTACAGGACCACAGTAATGGGGTAACCATAGAGTGCAAATAAATCTTTCCTATCAGATATATTTTGTCACAGTGACCAAGACTTAATATACCACTCAATCCAAAGAGAGACACTAGACATTTGGAAAGCTTAAACTTTACTACCTTTTTTTGAACTAGAAACAACAGTGACAGTCTCCTGGGGTATCTCACAGGTTATCGTTAAATCAATCATTATGTTGCTGGAGGAATACACACAACAGCCGAGAGCCATAGAATCCTTGCAGAGTTGTAATGTAAGAGAGTTCAAGGCACTGCTAACTTCTCACCAAACAGTAGCCCACTGACTTAAAGACTTATCTGGAAATCTGAAAAATGAGTTGCTGTCTTCATTGCCTCAAAAATGGGCAAATCTAAAAATGCAACTATTTTCATATTTTTCTTGTATTTGAAAACAATTAGGCATTGAAGGTTTTACTTTATGGAAATGCTAAGCACCGGCTATGCTGAAATACTAGGATGTCAAATAACTGTTTTGGTTTTGATTTTGCAGAGTCAGCGAGCAAACCCACTGGCTTGTTCATGCTAGACAAGGGATCTACCACTGAGTTATATCTCCAGCCCCTGGTTTTGTTGAGACAAGATCTCACTGTGTGGCCTTTGTGTCTTCAAAATCATGATCCTCCTGCCTCAACCTCCTAAATGCTGGGATTACAAGAATGTGCCTCTACATCTGGTCCAATTAACTAGTAATGCACTTGAACAAAGTCCCCCTCCCCAACATGTATGTGCGTCTAGGTCACAGGACAGCCTTGGGTGTTGGTCCTCACTTTCCACCTGGTTTTCAAGAGAGTCACTTGTTGTTCACTACTGTGTATGCCAGGCTAGCTGTCCTGGGAGCTTCTGGGGATTCTCTTGTCTCTGTCCTCCCACCTCAACATAGGAACACTGGGGTTACAGATATGTTACACATATGCACTACCATGTTTGGTTGCACATGGGTTCTGGAGATTGAAATTCAGGTCCTTGCTTTGCCAGCTGAGCCATCTCCCCAGGCCTCAGTTACTTGCTTGGAACAACCATGTCTACATTTTCATTGGAACAAAATTGTTACAGCAGTTACTATATTCTAACCAGGGGTTTAGGAGCTGTTCCTTGGATAAGAGCACTTGTTGTGCAAGTGTGAAGACCTGAGTTCAATGCTCAGCCCCATTTAAAAAGCTGAGCTTCCCTGTAACCCCAGTATTGAGGGGGACAGAGACAAGAAGATCCCTGAGGCCCACTGGTCAGCCAGAGTTACTAAACTATGGCATGAGCTCAAGGTTCACTGAGGGACATTGTCTCTACCAGTTGGTTTTATTTTTATTATTTAAAGCAGGATCTCATTTTAGCCCAGGCTAATCTAGAACACACTCTGTAGCCTAGGATGGCATCAAATTCATGATGATCCTCTTACATCAGCCTCATGAGTGTAGGGATTACAAGACTGAGCCACCACACCCTGAGAGAAAGACCCTGTATCAAAGAAATAAAGCAGAAGAGTGATAGAGTAGGACCCTCAGTGTTCTCCTCTGGCCTCCACATGTGTGCACATGGGGCACCTGCATCTGTACATGCACATACACACACTACATGTGCACACACACATACATACCCAATAAGACAAAACAAAAAAGTAAAGCTAATTTCACATTAGGAAAACTGAGATGAAGAAGTAAAAATGTTACTTAGCCTTTGAGCCCATGCCTTTAACAGTGTAAATAAGATGGAAAGTGTCCTCCAACTTCATCACATACTAAACTGTGAAAATTACTTTGAGGAAAATGCACATGAAATGGTTTGAGTTACAATCTGAAGCAGGCACTTTTTTAGAGGGACACCCATTTTTATTTAAAACTGTGACTCATAAACTACTGTCTTCACATGTCAGCATTTAGCAACACTTTTCTCAAAAGTGAACAAAGTGTGTCAAGATAAACAATGATGGTATGGATTGCCAGTGATGAAATTCAAGTGTTCAAGCAATTTTAGACTTTTAAAAATTGTTTTAAGTTTTTATTTTACGTTTATTTATTTATGAGAAAGGCAGGGGGAGAGGGAGAGAGTGGGTGCACCAGGGTCTCTAGTGGTGTATGTGCCACCTTGTTCATTTGGCTTTACGTGGGTACTGGGGAATCAAAGCTGGATTTTTATGCTTTGCAAGCAAGGGTCTTAACTGCTGACCCATCTCTCCAACCTGAAATTTGACTTTTGGAAATATGTGCCACTGTGGTCCTGACAGCTAGTTGGAAATATTGTAGTTTACACTTGCAAACTGTTAGGAGCATGAATTTTATGGTATGCTCTTCTTGCTTTTTGTTTTAAGATAAAACGGGCTAGAATCAAACTCTTGATCCTCCTGCCTCAGACTTCCAAATGTCCCCATGTTCAGAAGTTATATATTCTCATGTGTCAAAAACATAGAAAGACAGAGGAGGCTGGATGCATGGAGGGGACAGACATATGCCAAATGCAATTTAAAAAACAGCATCTTTTTGGACTAGAGTTTTACATATTTCTGAAAGGTATATCATTGTCTTTACAAATTAGAATAGGAAATGGTCTGGGTGGGACTAGATGGTCGGAAGTGATTTTCTAATATTTTTTGCAATATTTGGGTAAAGCTAGGGCATTGGAAGTACCTACATTGTAACATAATATAAAAAATATTTTATTAGTATATTCATAGTAAATAGTGATGGATTTTATAAAGACATTGCATTCACATATATTATGAACTTTGGCCATATACACCTATAAAGACTCTACTTTCTCTCCACTAGACTAGTCTCTTTCATTTCCCCAGAGTTAACTCTATTTTCATGTCTCTGTCACACACATAAGCACAAACACATATACTCACACATAAACGCACAATTTAGAACTCATGTTATATGTCTTTCTGAGTCTGCTTATTTTCTTAATATGATTATCTCAATTCCATCCACTTTCCTGTAAATAATACAATTTTGTTCTTCTTTATGACATATTAAAAGTCCACTCCATACTTATGCCTCATTTCTTCATCTATTCATTTGCTGATAGATATGTGGGCTGATTCCATATCTTGACTATTGTGAATAGTGCAACAATACAATGGATGTACACAGGGCTGGAGAGATGGTTCAGTGGTTAAGTGTGATACCTGTGTATGCATGGGAGGGCCTGAGACTGCCTGAGTTAAATTCCCTCAGCACCCAACATAAACAGCTGGGTGTGGCCACACACATTTGTAACCCCAGTTTTGTGAGTAGCAGAGATCAAAGAATTGTTGGGGCTCACACACACAAAAGCAGCAAATTCCAGAAACTGAAGAGACACTCTGTCTCAAGGGAAAGCAGGTCAGTTAGTTGTGGAAAGGGATGCCTGATGCCTCCCTCCTCTGGCTGCCGAAGGCATGTTCATGGAGTGCCAGATTGGCACATATGTGTGTATAAACTACATCACACACACAACCACCACTCCTACTACCACACATACTATGAACACTGGAAAAAAAGAAGGAAGAAGAAGAAAAAAAGGGAAAAATGGTTGTGTAGAGATTATCTTTGTGGTATGCTCAGTTAGATTGATTTGGGCAGATTCCCAAGAGTGGTATAGATAGATCACATGGGAGTTTTAGGTTTAGTTTTTGAAGAATCATCATACTGATTTTCATAGCGGTTGGATCAATTTACCTTCCTACTGGCTGAGTATGCTCATTCCCTTCTGCCACATCTTCACCAGCACAAAATCATTTTTAAAGTCCAATACAAGAAAATATTGATTTATCCAAATATCTCAGAACCAAGGACACTTGAGATAGTCCAGTTGCCTAAAAAGTCCCTGTGGAGGCCAGAGGTGGCTCAGGAGTTAAAGGCACTTGCTTGCAAAGCCTGATGGTTCATGTTAGTTTGGGTATGATTCCCTAGTACCCAAATAATGCCATATATACAAAGTGGACCATGTGTCTGGAGTTTGTTTGCAGTGGCAGGAGGCTTGGCATGCCCATTCTTTCTCTCCCCCTCTCTGTCTCTGTCTGCTTGCAAATGAGTTATATATATGACATAAATGCATAAGTCTCTATGGCCCTTATTCAGCACATCCTTCTGATGGGCATGCCTACATTGTCCTGTAGTGGGAAGTGGACATGTGGTTCTGAAGGAACCTCATGGAGGGGTCTCTGCCCTGTACCATCGAAGCTAACCATAGGAACCGCCCCTTTGCATGCTCCCTTCCTGTGTCTATCCACAATGACACCACCATACTTATGGCCACAGACACAAGGTGCCCTCCACTTTTTTTTCCGGGCAAGACAGTGTCATTTGTGGATCATTCTCATCAAAACTTTCACTTGGGTCCCCTTACAGAGATCAGAGTAGGACAGGAATCCTACATCTGTGAAATGTTTAAATAACTTCCTTGCTTTCTTTCTACAATTAAAGCCCCCAGACTATACAAATCAATTTTAACTTAAAACCCTGATTATTTGAGCTTTATGTTTTTAATTAGTTATTTTTGAGTCATGTACTACTTGAGAGTTGTACTCACTAGTTCTTACCCTCATTCACTTTTCCAAGAAACACCCATTCAATATTAACTATGATTCAGGCACTGCCACAAACACTGGTAATACAATGATGAACAATACAGACACAGCCCCTCCCAGTGGAGCTTTTGCTTTAAAAAATGAAAATGGAGTGTAAATGAGAAGTGTGATACGATAAACCCTTTTGAATGAACGTAACTGTAACCCAATGCAAATGAGAAAGCCTAACCATTTTTTTCTAGAAAACACACACACACACGCACACACGCACACACACACTGAGGTTTGTTCTTCTCTGAGATTCTATAGTTGAGACTTACTAGTGAATTTCCTAACTTCGAATATGGAATGCAGCATTTCATAAGCTCTATGATTGGAACTGTTTGTTAAAAGTACTAAATCAAGTACCATTATTGGAAAAGGCCCAAGTTCTGGTTTAAATTTCCAAACTTAATATCGGTGGTTGGAGTTTGAATTTTCTGACCCAATTTTTGATATAAAAGCAAACAGAATGAATTTGTGTATTCATGAGGTCAAGTGTTACACAAAAGTACAGTACAGACTGTTTTCAATATCAGGTTATATGCTGAAATAGAAGCAGTATAGTAGGAAGGTAAAAGTTTAAAATGTTATTAATGAACAAAAAGTATATACTGCAAAATTCATGCTTTTATTGCACATAAAGATACATGGCTAACTCCTTCCATGTTGAAGTGTGAGCACTATATGACAGACCCTTTCTAAACAAGAATTCATGCTTTACATAATTGAAACCTGATCACTTTTTTTTTTCTTCTCAGGCACTTTACCTACTTACAGATGTTCTCTGAAGCAATAATATTTGTATTAGTTGGGCCTACACCATGGTTTTCAAATGAACTTTCTTTTTGCTTTGGGAGTTGTCCATATTGGTTTTTCTGAGAGACTCCCTAGTTTAAAGGCCAAGGAGTCAAAAAACAATAAAGCAAAATAAAAATATCACATGGTTTTCTGTGTTATTCTAATTATTCTTAAATTGGATCCAGTGACATTGTAAGATAATATTTACTAACGTGTCTTCCCAAGAGGTAATAACAATAATGACGGCAGCTGATACTTATTAAATGCTTAATGCGTGTTTGTGCGAGGAGCTCTCCGTGCCCTGTGACATTTATCATCCTCACAGCTTCTAGGGGGAAAATCATACAATATGTAATTTACAGATGAGTATCATTAAAGAGCTGGGCTGGGAAGATGGCTCAGTGGTTAAAGGCACTTGCTTGCAAAGTTGCTCAGCCTAGGTATAGTTCCCCAGTACCCATGTAAACTGGATATACAGAATGGTTCATGCATCTGCATTCGGATTCCCTTTGCACATGGAAGAGACTCTGACGTGTTCATCCCTGCAAACAAATAAATTAATTAATAAAAATTTAAGGATCAATTAATAAGTAAATAATAAAGCTATTAGATAAGGCCAGGTAGTCTAACACCACATGCTCTTTGTCAATTCTTTTGAAGGCAACAGAGAAAAAAGTACACAAATGCTAGTGGTGCGGTTCCATGGATTTTTGAAAAAGTAAACCAACAGGGGAAACACCACCCAGGTGAAGAAACAGAGCATGCCCAGCACCCCCTCCCAAGCCCATTTTTATGACCCTGACTGTGACCCCCTCCCACCTGAAGTAATTCTTATCCTGACTCCTGACTTTCATTGACTTTCTTCTTTATATACTTCTAATAAATGAAATCACATCAGTTTCATTTTTGGGTCTGTCTTCTTTCATCAATTGTTAAAAGGTAACCATGGTATAGTGAAGTTATTTGTATCATTACATAGTGTTTTAATATATGATTATACTATAATTTACTTATTCATCCTGTTGGTGAGAAAATTTTTAGCACTTTCCAGCTTAGGGCTAATAAATTTTCTCCTACTCTAAGGACTCTTATTTCTGTATTTTGTGTTTTTGTACATGTCATTTGGTACAGAAGTTGACAGTTTTAAAGATGTTTGTGGCAATTTACACTTTCATGAGAGTGAATACCAACACCTGGTGTTGTTTGCCCTTTTTACTTCTGGCCATTCTGCTGGGTATGTAATAATATCTTATCGTGGTGTGGATTTTTTTGGAGCTAGTAATGTTGAGTACCTGGTTCAAGTCTTTTGTCCGTTTGTGTACTGTGTTTTTCTATTTTCAGAAGTCTTTCTATACCTTGAGCATAAGCCTTTGTCAGAACCATGTATGTTGATGTGATGTCCCCCTGTGCTTTCCTTTTTACTCTGGCAGTGGTGGCTTGATGAATACAAGTGGTCTGTTGCACACAGCACCATAATGCCTCTCCTGTAAAAGGACAGCAGTTTTTACTGTCATTATAGCAATCGGTATCTAAAAACATCCTTTGCTGTATTTCAAATTTGTGTTTCTCCAGTATGGCTTAATAAATGTTTGATTATTTTTAAATTCTTGGATTCCTTTTAATGACAAACTGAATTTTGCATCACCTAGAATGTCTGCCAATAATTCGTGTTGTGCTTTTGTGTGTGTGTGTGTGTGTGTGTGTGTGTGTATGTGTGTGTGTGTGTGTTAAAGATACAAGTACAATCTCGTCTATGAAAACCTTTCCTCAAAAAAACAGTTACATTAGGGGGCTGGAGAGATGGCTTAGCAGTTAAGGTGTTTGCCTGCAAAGCCAACGGATCTTGGTTTGACTCGCCCAAACCCACATAACCCAGATGCACACATGCATCTGGAGTTCATTTGTAGTGGCTGGAGGCCCTGGCGTACTCATTCTCAATCTCTCTCTCCCTCTTTCTGTCTCTCTAATACATAAATAAAATATATTTTTTAAAAAGTCACATTGTTTCAAAGATAATGCTATGAAGGAAAAACAGAAACTTGAAAGTTTAGAAATATTTAGCCATGTTTTAAATTAGTTCTACCATGGTTCAAGAGACAGATAACCCCACTGAGAACTTTCCTATGTCAACCTGAGAAAATGTCCTCTTTTGACTCTACAGTTGACCTGGCTAATTCTGCTCTCATGTTTAACTTCTTATTCCTGATTTTTTCCCTCTGTGGAAATGACTTAACTTCACTCATTTTTTTTTTAAGCAAAGAAGCTTCTGTGTCACTCGTTTGGTTGCTTTTGCTTTATTTTTAACTTTTATTTATCTCGGCGCTTGTTTCCTAAAACTTCTCAAGGAAGTGGAGTGTCTCCCTTACGGACATAGACCGGGGGAATGAAAGTCAGCTGACAACAGAGACGCCTGCACACTGATGTTTGTCACCACAGCACTGCTCACAAGAGCCAGGCTTTGGTACCAGCAGAAGTGCTCCTCAGCAGATGAAAGGATAAAGAAAATGTGGCATATACACATGATAAAGTACTATTCAGCCATGAAGAACCCAGTCATCTGGTTTTCAGGACAATGGATGGAACTCGAAGAAAGAAGGCAGATTCAGAAAAAACAAATATCACATTTTCTCTCATGAGTTCTACACTTTTTAAAGAAAAAACAATACAGCTTGGGGTAGGAATTTAGATTTGTGGTAGAGTATGTTTCTAGCAGTCATGAGGCCCTGGGTTTAAACGCCCCTAGCAACAGAATAATAAAAGGTATGAAAATAGAATAGAGACTGTTTTGGAAGAGGAAGGATTCAGGGAGGGGAGAAAAAAAGGAAGGATTGTGAAGGGGAGAGGGGGAAAAGAGATATAAGAGAGGGGAATGAGGAGGTAAATATCATCATATATATTATATGCATGTATGAAAAGTCACAGTGGAACTCATTCTGGGGCTGCAGAGATTACTCAATGGTTAAGGTACTTGCCTGCAAGGCCTAACAACTTGGGTTTGATTCCCCAGTACCCAAACAAAGCCAGATGAACAAAGTGGTGCATCCAGAGTTCGTCTGCAGCTGTTGGAAGCCCTGGTGCACCCATTCTCTCTCTCTCTCTCTCTGCTTGTAAATACATAAAAAATTATAAACTCATTTTTTTACAATAAGCATAACTAATAACAAGTAATTGATTCATTTTTAAAAGCATGATCTGGTGAAATACTTAGCATTCACTTGAGTTTAAAAATATGGTGCATTTGTAAACTGGAATGTTTTCCTATTTTCTGCTTCAGTGGACCCCATATGTTTTCTTTTTTTGAGGTAAGTCCAACAGACTGGCCTTTTTTTAACGGGTTTCTGTGTGTGTTTGTGTGTGTGTGTGTGTGAGAGAGAGAGAGAGGGAGAGAGACAATGAGAGAGAGAAAGAGGAGAGAGAGAATTGGTGTGCCATGGCCTCCAGCTACTGCACTCAAACTCCAGACGCATGTGCTAACTTGTGTGCATGTGCTACTTTGCACACTTGTGTCACTGTGCGTCTGGCTTATGTGGGATCTGAATAGGCAAACATGAGTCCTTAGGCTTCACAGGCAAGTGCCTTAACCACGAAGCCATTTCTTTAATATTTTATTTTATTTATTTGACAGAGAAAGAGGAAGAGAGAGAGAATGGGCACTCCAGGGCCTCCAGCCACTGCAAACAAACTCCAGACACATGCGCCCTCTTGTGCATCTGGCTAATGTGGGTCCTGGGGTCCTTTGGCTCTGCAGGCAAACGCCTTAATTGCTAAGCCATCCCTGCAGCCCCAGATCCCTCATTCTTTAGAATTTTCTGTCTGCTGGAACTCCTTTCCTTACAACAGTGTTCATGTTCTGCTCATGGCCAAGGAAATGTTACCGCTCATGATGAATAAACTCTTCAGTCTCAAAAATGAATCACAGTGGAAGTTCATGCAGGGCCTCTGTGTATTGCCACAGACTTCACTTAAGTGCATAGAAGCTTTGCTGCCCTTATGACACCTTATCTGAAGTTACCCAAATTGAGGCAGCACACGGCGAGCAGAATGATGGAAAAGCCACCAGTTTTTATGACCAGGCCCTGAAGCAATATTAGTTATTTCACTCACATTCCATGGACTTAACATCAGTTTCAGACCCTCACTTATAAGTCAGCAGAGCTGGGAGATCAGATTGAGTGACAGAACTGTAGAGACACCTTGGGTGGGAGCCAGCCGCAGTCTTTACCATGATGAGAATGGATCTGGAAGAGGTGGGAATTCAAGACAAGAGGGGGCAATTTTTGGAACTGGTACTCCTACGAACTAATGAAATGACTTGCAATGCCCTCCATCTGAACTTGACTTTTAAACTTGAAACTTAAGTCACCGAGGCTGTGAATGCTGCCTCCTGTATCTCCTTAAGCAGAGATTCCAGGGTGCTATTTTCCCCAGAAGCAACCCTGGTCATGACTTGCTGATCCCTCCTGTGTCAGAACCATCTCCTCTTCCAGCTTTCTGACTCACCCATTGTGACCCCAAACACTGACCATCTCATTAGCCAAGCCTGCAGTTTGCCTATATAGGGCACTAAGCTGGTGAAGTCCACCATGTTTCTCTTGTGTTGGTGGAAAGCCTGTTTTCCTTTTCAGACAGCATTCAAAAGAGTAGAGACTTCTTTAAGCAGTTGATGAATGCTTAGCACTGTAGATATCCATTTGCCATTACAGTAGCACTTAGGGCACCTTTGCCATTGACAGTGTCTTTGCAAGGGACAATTCCTAAGCCAACATTGTGGAGGAATGGTTAACTTTACCTTCTCTTTCAAAGGAAGTTCTTGTAGTTAATTTGGATGACAACACTCTGAAATAATAACTGTGAATAGTGTCTTGTGCTTCACTAGTTACACCTATCCTTATTTCTGCCCTGGGATCTGGACCAACTAGATAAATCAACACATTGCCCTCCCTTGGAGACCTTGCAATTTTCATGTCTAGGGACTTAACTTCTATCTCAGCAAGAAAAGAAAAAAAAAAGTGAGTTTGAACCAGTTTTAGCAATCTTCATTCCATGGCCAAATTCAGCCTGCAGCCTAATTTTGTAAATAAAATTTTATTGGGACATAGCCACACCCATTTATTTGTCCACTATCCACGACTTCGACATGATAATGGCAGTCTCTAGGGGATGGGAGAGATTGTATTAGTCTCAAAGATGAAAATCTGGCCTTTGAAAAAACAAGTTTGTTGATGTTTGCTCTGAAGCTAAAAAGCCAGCTTCCTAGAGAGCTGGTATATGAGCAGAATTTGCAAAATTAAGTAACATTTTTACAGAGGCTAGGAAAGATGCTGAGAGAATAACTTTGTTAGGCAGAAAGGCTATTTGAAACATAGTGATATGTGTGAGAACAATGGTCTGCATTCTTTTGCCAGAGCATATAACCCAAGAAGATGATTGACAAAGATGAGCAGCAGTGGCAGACAGGGAATGGCCAAGCCAAAAAGATCTTTTTGATAAGCAAGATGGAATTCCCCCTGCAGTTCTGCATTACTCAAAACATTTCCTATCAATATAATAGCTTTTATGTGTGCACACTCCATGATTTAAAATGTTTGTAAAGTACCGGTTGATACTTTCAGTAAGTTATTGAAACAGTCAACATTCAACAATTCATTGCAGGACTTCTCAGAACCTTTCAAATTTGTCTCCATTGAATAATCTCTAATAAAGGAGATATAGCCATACTTACCTGACAATACACCCTTCTTTGACTAATTCCCCTCGCATAATTAGTATTCACTGAACCACTATTCACCAGAACACCTGAGGGAATCTTGCTTGAACAATAGGCAGCGGGCTGAAGGGTTTAGGCCAAGGGGAGATGTGATCAGACTTGCGGTTGAAGAATGACTTTGGCAGCTGCTTGAGGAGTGGATTGTCTGCAGGACCAACAGCAAGGGGACTTGATAAGAGTCTGATGCAACAGTGCAGGTGAGAGGTGAGGAAGAACAACAGCCTGTTCCAAAGGGGAAAGGTATCTCTATCATCTCCTGAAGAGGTTTATTGAAGGGAAAGTTGCCTTGGGATCAAGATCTTTCCTTGGGAGGAAGCGCCAGTCTGCAGCATGGATTGCTAGCCACAGGCCTTCCCTCTAAACCACTCTAAGCCTGGATCTGACACTTGGCCTTGGCTTCTCTTTACTTCAGGTAAGTTCAGCACTGCTGGCAGGAGCATGGACTGGTCATTTTTTTTTTTTCTTTTTTTCTTATAGCACTCACTATATTCTGGAGCCCAGTTGGAACCATAGGCTTACGGAGCTTCCAGATCCCTTGGCAGTGACTTGCTAGAGACCAGCTGCCACCTGCAGGTGAGTTCTGCTAGGAGGGCCTTGTATGCCTCTGGGGCTTTCCCAGGTCAACCATGGCCGGGGTGCTACCCTGATTTCCCAGAACCACCCAAGTGCCTGCCTCCTTGTTCTACTTCGTACCGAGTTTCACCATATGCAACAGGCTGTTCCCTCATCACCAGCCTCTCCTCTCTGCGTGAAGTCACCCAGGTTACCACAAGCGTGACACAGCCAAAGCATGGCAACAAGACCAAACCAAACACTCCTTGGTGCTTTTTACCAGGGGATTTCTGAGACTTCCTCGGCTTCCTTTGGGCTGAGTGATTCAGTTCTGACAACTTTTGGCCTCGAATAGATTTAGAGATAAATGGTTCCGCCCTCCAGCCCCCTCCTCTCTCTGGGATTTGAAAGGATGCTGTTCTGTACTTGGACTTGATGAGGGAAGGAAGCAGTCTGAAAGACTGGCCAGGCCTGCAGTTCTCGTGCACAATCTGCTTCGTCTCTTCCAATCCTGGCCATCAGGACTCAGACTGCATTCCTGTCATGTGGCTTGAAGGCACTCCCATCGCAGGACTATTCAACCTTGTCCAGTTAACCTTGTTATTCCTCGCAGAGCACATGCTGTCCCAGGAGGGGCCCAGCTGGGAGGGGCGCAGAGGTGCTAAGCCAACAGATTCCAGGGAGAGCAGAGACGACTCAAAAAGAGGGGTGTCTATAGCCTGAGTAGGCAGCAGGCTAGCTCCGAGGGATGCTTGAGGGCTCCGCTAGAGGGGACTGGACACTGGTTATCCTGTGGGGGCCACAGGAGCACGATGCTGTGCTCTGCAGAGATGGAGCCAGTTCTTTTCAGCCGCCTGCCCTTCCTCTCTACCCCTGCCGTCCCTGGCTGTGGGCTGGTCCTCCGCCTCGCCAAACTATGTGATCTCTTCTGGTGAGCTGGCAGCCACACGCTGGGAGCTGGACTGAACAGTGTACGTCCCTGTTCCCTTGACTCGTTATTTTACAACTAAACAATCAGCATATTTCTGTGAAAGTAGTCTGACTCCCTCTGGAATCTGAAGCACTATTCATTCAGGAACACATTTTAAGCTTTCTTGTCCTAATGAAGGTCAGATACGCCGTGGTAAGAAGAAAAGCATGGCTCCGAGGAGGGCACGGTTACCTCTACGAGTGGTAAACGATGTGAAGACACAAGACACTTGTTACTAATTATTCTGCTTCTGAGAAACTTACTCCACAGTTAAGACCTAAACCGGTTCTAGAAACATCTAAAGACCCATGTTTCCAACTGGCCCAGTGGGCTTACAAAATTTCTAGCCAATACAGACTTCTCTGTAGGTTTGAGATTTGAAGAGAACATTTTTTTTTTTTTTTCCTTTGCAGACTTGGGTTTCAGAAAAGCAACAAGAATCAGGGTCTGGTAGTTCTTTCTTTCTTTCTTTCTTTTTTTTTTTCAGGGAGCGTGGTTTTCTGTTTATTTTATGATTTTAAAGCATCAGGTAAGGAGAATAGGCTGATCTCTAAGAAGGAAATAGCAGTTGATGGAAACCGTGCTGACCAGAAGGGCTGCCTGGCTGCTGTGACTTCTTCCCACACATGGTTTAACAGACGTCTCTGGGTGTGTGCGGATCTGAACGCCAGTGTGCGGGACGTGTGTCCCCCTAAAGTTCCCCCTCGAGCCGCTCAGTTCAAAATTTATTAGATTGTGTAAGAATAGATCAAACTTGTGTTTCTTTTCACAGTTTCATAATTCCATGGGTGGATTAAAAAATATAGTCCCTCTGAATACTCGAAACCCATGGAATAAGAAAAAGGACAAACATCTAGCACTCTCTTTCAGTGGTATTCAAACATCCAAGTGTAAAACTTGTAGAACATTTCTTTCTTATTTTCCTTTTAAAAGATTCCAGGTTGAACAGATAGTAAATGCTCATGTCTCTCTTTTTTCGTAAATCATAGGCCTAAATATGTTTTACTCTTATTTTGTCTCTCTGTGTCCTTGCTTTTGTGAAAAGAAAAAAAAAATCAAATTAGCATTTCCCTATTAGACTCTGGAAAAAATCTGGTCCCATACAAGATGAGTAATTAGAATTACTAACCTACACAAAGCCACATTGTATATTACAAGTACTATGAAAAAAACTATTCAACTAGATATATGCAGCTAGATGGATATATGTATATATATGTGTATATATATATATATATATATATATATATATATATATATGTCGGTGTATATGTGTTTAAACAGCACCATAAAAATTAAAAATAATTATAACAATGTTCTAGAACTTCATGAAATTTTAATTATATCAAAAATGAAAAAAGTTAATTAAAACTAGTTAAGAAAAAAATTAAAGTAACCCATTACAGTGCACAAACGCTGTTTGTTGACCTGCAAAGCTCACTGGAATGACATTTTAAAGAGCTGCCATTGTATAAAAGGATAATGGAGGTAGATCTGTTCTAATTGTCCACAGTGATAAAGCTCTTTCCATGTTTAAAGAATTTTTACAAACATTAACTGACTCATCTTCACAACACTTCTATAGGAGGCAAAGATTATTAATGGATTCATTTTACTGATGGGGCATCTGAGTGAAGGAGAGATGAAGTGACATGCCAAAGACCGCAACAAGACAAAGTATTAGCAAGAGGATTACGGCATAGAAGGTTCTGAGTTTCAGTCCTCATTATAAATCACAGAAGCAAGATAAAAATGCATGATAGCAGATTTTTTTTTTGACAAATAGGATCTCAACAACCTGAGACTTCTAATGTTGAGCAATCATGAAATTGCCAATAACAAATGTCTACCTTAAATAAATCATATGCTTTATCTAAAGTCACTGCTGAAGATAAATCTCCAAGTACAAAGTTTAATAGAAAAATCACAAATTAATATCTGTCTAGCACAATCAGTTCTTATCAAGGAGGTATGGAGGTGGCCCTGAATAGGCATGGACCATTGTATCTTATGTTTTAAACTCATGATGTCTACAGTTTTCAAATATACCATCCATGGCCTTATTCTTATACAATGAGTAGCCTTAAACTCCCAGCTTAGTCTATCTCAGTAATTATCTTCACTTTTTACTATTCCACATCTGAGTGAGCTAAACTAAGCTGAAGAAAGAGGACAACGATAGAAAATGGCAGAGAAACAGATAAAGGGAGAGGGAGAAGAAGAGACAGACTTGAGATATGGTAGCTGGGCAATATTTTGAAATATTCATTTTATCTGGGTTCTGCAGAAAAGTAGGATCAATAGAATACATACACATAGTGGGAGAGGGAGAGAGGGAGAGAAAGAGAGAGAGAAGAGGAGGGGAGGGGCAGAGAGAGAGGTACCATATAATATTTTTTGTCAACAGAGGGCTGCATATCTGCAGATGGTTCCATAGGACTGTAACTGAATTGAAAGTTTGCATTGGCTAGTGAATATACAGCTGAACATGAGGCAAGAGTAAAAGGAGACTGTCAAGGAAAAAGAAGAACCCCAAGGACACATACAGTAAAAGACTTCATGAAAACTGTGGTTGGTCTCAGCAGACTCCTTAAAACGCTGAACACATGAACTCCACTACCAAATGGTTTTCATGGATAATGAGGAATGTTCATGGAGCATTTTCTATTTACAAGTAATTCTATGATACAAGAAACCCAAACAACATGGAAAAAATAGTGGACATATTTCTGCATGGGATTGTACATCTCCAAGAGCCTCAGGCATGTCCTCAGGAAGGATCTAGATCAGAGAAGACAACAGTTCTACCTTGCTCTAACCTTTGAGTGCAACAAGATATGAAGGTAGAAGAAAGTGATATAAATTATCCTGAGCAAAAATAATGAAAAAGGGCTGAGGAAATGGTTTAAAAATTAAAGCAACTTGCTGATTCCCCAGTACCTAAATAATGCCAGTGCACAAAATGGTGGGCACATACATCTAAAGTTCGTTTGCAATGGGAAGGGGCCCTGGTTATGCCCACACTCACTCTGTTTCTCTCTGTCTCAAATAAATAAATAAATAAATAAGTTTTAAAAAAATCTTGAACAAGTAAAAAAAAAAATATATATATATATATAATGGAGAAGAACATAAAATTTTTATAAATCTACACAGGTGCTTACATTTTGTTATTTTAAAAGTTGCCTAATTATTTTTTAAGTTTACAAAGTAAAGAAGTTCAGTAAGTATAGTTACTTTTTTTTTATTAAAGGAAGAATTTTTAAGAGAGGAGTTCAGTGACTGGCAGCACCACATGCCCCAAGCGAAGGATCTTTCATCCTGAAGCTGAGCTGTGAACAAGGAAGAAGGACTGGCTCAGAGGCTAGACATGATTTAGGTATAGCTAAGATATAAGGTCAGCATTTGTAGCCTTACCCTTAAAGATTGTAACAGAATTATTCATCTGATCATGCAAAGGACCACTCAGGGGCAGGATCAACATTTGCACCAGGACTCCTGAAGAATGACCCCAAAGGCGTGAGCAGTATTTGCAACCTATGAAGGACTGTCCACTGACAGGACCAGCATCTTTGACTGGACTTCACAAAGGACAGTACAGAAACAAAACAGAATCTGGGGGTCAGGGAAGGAACACTAAGAGATTCAACACTACAAGCGGCAGGGCATACTGCATTCATGCTCTATACACAGATCCAGCACTCTCTTCACAATTATTCCTCCTTTAATACTCAGTGCCAATTTAGCAGGACACCTCTGCCCAAATCTGTTCTCAATTCCCCATCTTTTTTTTCCCTCTATTTTTCCTTTTTCTTTTTATAGGTTTTTTCCAGAGAACACAAGCTGGTCTTGTTTGTGAGAGGTTTCCAGTTCTCCCATGAGAGTTGGACAGTTTTAGGTTACCTCTTTTTTGTTGTTGTTCATTTCATCCTTAGCTAAAACTGCCTCTTCTCCCTTCATCTTCCTACTGTTCTTCCACTTCTATTTATTTTTTCTGTCCTCTATTTTTCTCTGTCAGCCCAATAATGATATCCTAATAACTATTCTCACTATATTTTTCCTTTGCACTCACATGTGTGGTAACATTTATTATTGCATACAATGCTATCAGTGTTTCTTCACATCTTTGTATTTTCTTAGTGAACATTCCCTATGATAGTGACTGTTTTATAGATATATTGTACTCTTAGGAGGTTCTCAGGGTTGAGTGTAGTGCCTTAAACACCAGTATAGCAGAAAAAATGATTCTTCCACCATGTTATAAAATAGCTCCTGTTGAGCATTGCAAATACTTCCATGAAAAGAATAGTGATTATAAAAAGATCTGACCAATGACCTAACCCCAGATATGCAAGTCCCAATACAAAAATATAGGTCAAATAAAAAGTTCTGTGGAAAGCCCCACCAATAGAATATGTCAAGTAGAGGAAAGAATATCAGAGGCTGAAGACAAGGTAGAGGGATTGCTCAATTTAAACCACAATAAAGATAAACTCATAAGAAAGTATGAACAGAGAATTCCTTATCTATGAGACACTAGGGAAAGAATAAATCTATGGATCATGGGCATATTTCATGCTAAAGGCATAGAGAACATTTTCAATGAAATTATAGTAGAAAACGTCCAAAATCTAGGGAAGAAAAAGCCCTCAAAATTCAGGAGGCATTTATAACACCAAAGAGACAAGATGAGAAAATTACCTCCCTGTATCTTATTATAAACAATACAATAAATAAACAAACAGAACGAAGAAAGTATACTGAAAACTACAAAATGGAAACACCCAGTTTCATACAAAGGCAGCACCATCAGAATAACAGCATATTTTTCAACAAAAACGTAACAGCCAAGAGAGCTTGGAGTGATAGACTTTAAGTTCTGAAAGACAACTGCCAACCCAGACTACTATATCTAGCAAAACCATTTGTTATAGTTAAAGGAGAAAGAAAAATTTTCCATAATAAAAATAGGATGAAGGAATTCATGACCACTAAGTCAGATGTACAAAAGATACTTGAAGGAATTATAGACTAAAAAGAAAGCTAAACACATCCATGAGTCTAGAGGAAGAACTGCATCATGCTAAAACAGTGGATAACCATGTAAGCAAAATGCAATCATCAAACACTACAAAATAAACAAAACAATAGGAGCTAATACTTATTCAAGAATAAATTCAAATATTAATGGCCTCGACTTCCCAATCAAAAGATAAAGACTAGCAGATTAGATTAAAAAACAGGATCTGGGGCTGGAGAGATGGCTTAGTGGTTAAGCACTTGCCTGTGAAGCCTAAGGACCCCGGTTTGAGGGTCAATTCCCCAGAACCCATGTAAGCCAGATGTGCAAGGTGGCACATGCATCTGGATTTCGTTTGCAGTGGCTAGAGGCCCTGGCATGCCCATTCTCTTCCTCTCTCTCTCTCTCTTTCTCTCTGTCACTCTCAAATAAATAAATAAAAATAAAATTAAAAAAAAAACAAACAGGATCTGGGCTGAAGAGATGGCTTAGGGGTTAAGGCTTGCTTGCAAAGCCAAAGGACCCAGGTTCAATTCCCCAGGACCCACATAAGCCAGATGCAAATGGGAGCACAGGCATCTGGAGTTTGTTTGCAGTGGATGGAGCCCCTGGTGTACCCATTCTCTCTCTCTCTCTCTTTCTCTTCCTCCCTGCCTGCCTATTCCTGTATCTCTCTCTTTCTTTCTCTCTCTCTCTCTCTCTCAAATAAATGTGTAAAAATATTTTTGAAAAAGGATCTTTTTTTATATTGCCAAAGAGACACAACTCACCAACAAAGGTAGATGAAATCTTATGGTCAAAAGATGCAAAAAGGTAAACTAAATAAATTAGACTAGGAAAAAAAAGCAGGAATCACTGTTCTGGTATGTGACAAAATAAGTTATAAACCAAAATTACTCAGAAGAGATAAAGAAAGACACTTCATACTGATTAAGGGAACAATTTGTCATGACAACATTACAATTCTAACCATGGAACAGAATATAGGATTCAGTATGGACTCACAGCTATAGCCATGTGCATTATTTTCACAAAGATGACAAAAATACACGTTTTATCTTGAGCAAATGGTACTGGGAAAACTGGATATCTATGTGTAGAAGAATGAACCTAGATCCATATACAAAAGTCAAATTCAAATGGACCAAAGACCTTAATGTAAGATTTGAAATTCTGAAACTCTTAGAAAAGAATGTAGGGAAATTACATTAATATATAAGCATAGGCAATAACTTTCTGAATACAACTTCAGTCACAAAGGAAATAAAGGCAGTGGTTGACAAATTGGACTTTGTGAAATGAAAATGCTTCCACATAACAAAGGAAATACTTAAGTGAAGGGATAACTTATAGAATGATAGAAAATCTAACCTAGCTATGTATCTGACAGAGGATTAATAAAATATAGAAGGAAATCTCCAGATGAGATGGCACATGTCTTTAATCCCAGCATTCAGGAGGCTCAGGCAGGTAAATTGTTGTGAGTTCAAGGCCAGCCTGGGATGACAGATTGAGTTCCAGGCCAGCCTGGGCTAGAGTGAAAGCCTACCTAAAAACAAAACAAAACAACAACAAAAGAATATAAAAGAAACTGAAAAAATTAAGCAAGGGCCGGGGAGGTGGTTTAGTGGCTAAGGCACTTGCCTGTGAAGCCAAAGGACCCAGGTGGAGTTCTCCAGTACCCACATAAGCACAAGGTAGCACATGCAAATCTGGAGTTTGTTTGCAGTGGCTAGAGACCCTGGCACGCCCATTCTCTCTCTGCCTTTTTTTCTCCCTCTCTCATAAATAAATAAATGAAATCAGGAAAAAAAAAAAGAAGAAGAAGAAGAAAAAATCAGGGCCGGAGAGATGGGTTAGCAGTTAAGGCACTTGTCTGCAAAGCCGAAGGACTCAGGTTTGATTCTCCAGGTCCCATGTAAGCCAGATGCACAAGGTGGTGCATGTGTCTGGAGTTTGTTTGCAGTGGCTAGAGGCCCTGGTGTGCCCATTCTCTCCCTATCCTCTCTCTGTGTCTCTCTTTCTCTCATTCTCTCTGTCTCTAGTAAATAAATAAATAAATACATAAATACATAAGAAATCAAACAACCCAGTCAATAAATGAGCTAATGAAATGATCAGCCAGATCTCAAAGATGAAATACAAAGAATCAATAAACATATGAAAAAATGCCCAACATTTATAGCCATTAAAGAGATGCAAATTAAAACTGCATTGAGATTCTATCTCACTCCAATGTGAATAGCAGTCACTAAGAAAACAAAACAAAAGTACTAGCAAGGATGTAGACAAAAGAACCCTATATACTATTGGTGGAAATGTAAAGGAATTTGACCCCTAAGGAAGTCAGTATGTTCGTTTCTCAGAAAACAAACAAAAGAAAAGCAAAACTAAAAGTAGATCTTCTATATGATCCAAATATACTATCCAAAGGACTCAAGTAACATACCACAGAGATGTTTTCACATCGATATTTTTGCAGCATTATTCACAATTGCTTAGTTATAGAATCAACCTAAGTATCCAGAAAGAGGACATGTTAAAGAAAATGTGCCGTGTGTGTGTGTGTGTGTGTGTGTGTGTGTGTGTGTACAAAAGCGTATGTGTAATGGAATTCTTTTAGCATTAAGAATGAAGTTCTAGGGGCTGGAGAGATGGCTTAGTGATTAAGGTGCTTGCCTGTAAAACCTGAGAACTCAGGTTGACTCCTCAGAATCCACATGAGCCAGATGTGCAAGGTGACACATGTGCACAAGGTCATGCATGCACACAAGTTGGTACACTTGTCTGGAGTTTGATTGCATTGGCTACATGCTCTAGTATGCCAGTTTTTTTCCTCTCTCTCTTTCTCTCTCTCTCACTCACATTCTTGCTCTCTCTCTCTCTCTCATTAAAAAAAATAGTACAAAGTTCTGTTGATGCAATTGAGATAATTCTATTAAGTGAAACTCACCACTCTCAGAAAGACAAATACTGTATCTTACATAAGTATGTAAAATCTTGTATGTATATATGACATGAAAGTTGAAACAAAACTAAGTGAACAAAGGCAGTCTAATGGGGGGGCATGGGGGTAAGAAAGGCAAAGGTAGGTGTGGTGGTTTGATTCAGGGTCCCCTATGAACTTGTGTGTACTAAATTCTAGATCCCCAGCTGGTGGCAATTTGAGAGCTGGAGCCTCTTGGAGGCAGTGTATTGTTGGGGTAGGGTTATGGGTCTTATAGCCAGGTTCCCCTTTCCAGTGTTTGGCACGCTGTCCTGCTACTGTTGTCAGCCTGATGCTGGCCAGGAGGTGATGTCCACCTTCTGCCCATGCCATTGTTTTACCCTTCCATCATAGAACTTCCCCTTGAGTCTGTAGGCCAAAATAAACCCTTTCCTCCCACAAGCTGCTCTTAGTTGGCTGTTTTCTGACAGCAACATTAAGCTGACTGTAAGAGTAGGAGAGAATGAGGAGGGAAATATTGCCAACTTACCATAGATAGATAGAGATATATTTGTATGAAAATGTTCTTATTGAATACATGACTATGTAAAATTAATAAATATTTCTTTAAAAACTAAAAATGTTTAAAATCAATTGATGTAACTTAAGAACACAGTGTTTAAAAAACCTAGAATAGTATATAGTAATGTCCTATATTATGACTATTAGATACATTCATTTACCATTTGCTAGCTTACCTAGAGGAATTTACAATTTTTAATCCCTTATTCTATATTTTTATTGTGCCTTTCCTATGCTTAAATTTGTTACATATGCAATTATTTACTATAATGTTACAGTTGTTTACATTGTTCAATATAGTAACACGCTAAACTAATTTGTAGACTAGGAGCAATAGTTTATACCATGAAACTTGGATTTGTGGTGGTCTACACCATCTAGGGCTGTTTGAGCACACTCCATGGAGTTTAATAATGATGAAATTGTTTAATCACATATTTCTTAGAATGTATCTCCATTGTTAAGTGAGGGATGAATGTATAATGAGATATAAGAAACTATCTCATGCACTTATAGAGGCTGTGATTGTTAAGTTCTGTTGTCAGTTTGATCAGATTAGGAATCCATAGACATTCCTTTTCGGTGGATCTCCAAGGTTGCTTCTAGGAAGGACTGACTGAAGAAGACAGTTCTTCCTCCAGAGTGAGCCCTTTCTCCAGAGCGGGTGGCACTCCCGGAGGGGGGCTTTATGTAAGGAAGCTCCAGGAATAGAGAGAGCAATCTTCTTACCTAGCTGCCTGTACTGATGCTTATGAGTGTCTTCAATCCTATGTGCATCTATCGTGTTCTGTTATCCTTCATCAGCATTGGAACAAAGTTTCATCAGCCTTCTAGCATGGACTGAAGATCAGCAGCTCTCCAGAAAGCTTACAAGCCTTTAATGCTGGACTGGGACTTCTGAGGCATCCAGCCACATGGACTGAGCAGCTACTAGGTTCATAGACTCCCAAGCCTAAAGAGTGTTACTGTTACACTGCTGAAAGCTCCCCAAATAAATTCCCTTTTTATGAGAAAGAGAGAATTGGCATGTCATGGCCTCCAGCCACTGCAATCAAATTCCAGACATGTGTGCTACCTTGTGCACATGTGCAACCTTGTGCATGTGTTACCTTGTGCATCTGGCTTATGTGGGACCTGGGGAGTCAAAATGGGTCCGTAGGATTCACAGGTAAGTGCCTTAACCACTAAGCTATCTCTCCAGCCTAAATTCCCTTTTAAATACAAGTCATTCTGTTGGTTCTGTTCCTCTACAGAACCCTGACTAACACAGAGGACAAGAAGTCCCTTGATCTACAGTTGGTGAGGTACAGACCCAGAAGATCCAAGTCTAAAATCCTGGGAACCAGGAGTGCTGATGATGCTAGCTCTAGTCCAAGTCTGATGTTCCAGCTAAAGGAACTCATGGTGTAGTCTCCAGTTGTTTTGTTCATTTGATAGATTAAGTGAGGACCACTGACATTAAGAGGGCAATTTTTCTTTGTCAGTCTACCAATTTGATCCTTTGTCTCATCTTGAAACACCATAATGGCTAAGCCTAAAATACAGTTGAAACACTTTATCTGGATAGCCCATGGCCCAATGAAGTTGACACAATTAACTAAGGTAATATCTTTTTCCTACCCGTTTATCACCTCAAACAGTATCAGGTACTAAAGGAAAATTATATGGACACTCATGTTTTATGGTTTATGAATTATTTTTCTAGCATAAGGAGTAAAATAGAATATCAACTATGTATAGGCATTATCTCCAATGCTTCATAAATATTAACTGATTAGTCCCTGTGACAACTTTGGAGATAAGAAGTGTTATCATTCATGTTTCTCAGATGAGAACACTGAGGCACAGAGTGAGTTCTAGGTCCTAGCATGTGGTGGGACTCTGCTAGTTGCTTTTGTGTCACTGACACATGCAGAATACCATACTGAAATGACTCAGGGAAGCGAGACTTATTTCCACCATAGAGTTTCAGATGGGTTCTGGAGTGTCATGGTGAGGAAGGCAAAGTGGAGCAGCTCATCATGGCAGGAGCAGACAGCATGACAGGAACCAGGGCTATCATCTCTAATGGCCCACTCCTTGTAATCCACCAATTAGGCACACCTTGTAATGGTCCTACAGCCTCCCCAACTGACACAATCAGCTATCATAATATATCTCCCCAAACATTCCTCCTGTCCATGAACTGATGGGGGATGTTTCAGATTCAAACCAGAATAGCAGCTATGACTCAAATACAGCAAGTCTGGCTCCAGAATCCATGCTCCTAACCTCTACGTTGTGACACCTTAAAACTCCTAGCAGAGAAGTTTGAGAGGGAAGTTTTGTAGAGATAACTTTGAGAGACTCTGAACACAAACAGCATACCGTGCAAAACTGCTCTAGAAAAATGATGCATGACTGTCTCTGTTGAGCTTTTCTCTTTTCCCAAAGAAAGTTTGAATTCCCCAAGTGGCCCAGTGAAGAAGCCAAAGAAGATTTGTGCCTTCTTTCCTTAGTAGAATTTGAGGAGGCAGAAAGCCTACCATTGCTCTCAGCATCCTGTGCCCCAACCAGCACAAAAACAGAAACAGTAAAGGACCGGCCTCGAGGGCCCGTACTGCATAACGGCTCCTCCAAGTGTTCCGGCATCCCACCGCAGAACAAGAGCACATCTGAATACTACCCATGCTTCCCGTCCTCCCTCCCCAAGGGTGTGAGAACAATAGCCAGAGGATACCAAGCAGCCTAGCAGTCTGGCTAAGACTGTGTGGTTAAAGCAAGAGCCTAACAACACAGTTATCAGGGAGAACCCTTATCTCTAGTTAAGTGGACGTCCCCAACAGTCCCTTCCCAATGGACACTATGGTATAACTTGAGGCCTCAGAACTAAGAAGCAACTCAAGGAAGACAAGGTAGGAGGATAAATCCCAAATGGGCTAAATAAATGTGTGACCAAAGTTAATGAATTAAGATCAAAAATTAAATTCTTCTAGAAAAAATTAAAGTTACTTTTTATTTTTTGCCCAGATGATTTTGCAGTTGAAACTTAGATCTGTTCAGCTCTAAAGAAATAAAAATTGTTTACCTTTGCAGCCAGTACTCTCTCTGAAAGCCAAGGGAAAAGCTCCAAAAATGTTTTGAGAAATAACATCATTATTGGACTAAGTATATGACTTCCCAAAGGAATTACTTTATAGAGCAGCACTCCTGTCCTTAAGTGTTCCCTCTGCCCATTTCTAGAAAATAGTCTCATTAGCTCAAATACAGACTCCCACTACAAGACCTCCCCTCAAAAGGACTTAAAGTGGATTAAAAATGGTTGGTCTCCATTAATTCAGATAAAGGTGTTTGGTCCAAGCCTTGGTTGGAAAAGATTTAAGATTTTGTGAAGTCTAGATCTAATTTAGCTTGGAGTTTGGCTACTACATAAGCCAAAGCTTAGAAGTCTTTCAGCATAGTGAAACAATAGTGTGTTGAAGGATGCAAAGATGAAAATCTCTATGCAAATAAAGCTGGCTTCTGCCTTTCAAGGTAGTGATATGATGCATCAGGGCACATGGAGGAGTTGTAAGTGCTGAGATGGCGCTTCTATAGAGCAGAAAGATTTGTCTCTTAAAGGCAGCAAGAGGATTGACTCTGCCCTGACACCTATGCTGGCTCCAGAGTCCATTGTGAATAAGACACTAACAAAACAGAAATTGCAGAATCAATTTTCTCAAAATCCATCAAATAATCCAAGGTTTCTTTCTCTAAAATATTTTTAAAGTTGCTTGTTATCAAAGAAAATTTTTATTGTAGTTATTTGGTTTTGTTTTTTTCTTCTCAAATCCTTCACTCTGATTAGGGTTTTTCTTAACTCTTGATTTGCCACAGGGAGTAGAATAATGAGGCTATTACTATGAGAATCTGAGCTTCCGGTTGACCACCAATGTAACATACATCTGTGGTATTTTTTAATATGAAATAGAAATCAGATTCATTAGAATGAAATAATTTTACCATTCAGGAACTTCCTGCAGAAATGAAACCCATTATAAGTGTAAGGAATCTCTCTGGAGAAGGCATATGAAAACAATTATAGAATCGATTTTTAAGATACATATTTTTAGAAAAATCAAGATAGGAAACCTGGTTATTAAAGTAAATGCTATAAACCAAATAAAACTTTTCATGTTTAAAATTCTCAAACTTAATGGGTTTGCCTGAAAATCTTAGGGTACTCAATATGATTTTAACAGATTTATTGAAGAAAATTCTAGGAGCTATGTTGAATGCCTTTCATATTATACCTTTCCTGAGCAATCTACAAATTACAGAAGGTCTGTCAGCCTTCAATTTGCTTTTATTAGCATTTGTTGCTTTAAATCAGCCTTTTCACATTATTTATACAAGATTTGTTTATGCAATATTCAAAATGATAGAACATATACATTGAGCCACAGATAGGGCCATAATTCATCGTAGTATAAGGCATACCTTATAACACTTAAGTGGTTTATTAAACTTGTCTGTTCTTATATTGGATAAATTCTATCCTTGACATCAAGATGTGTGTATGATACATTCATCATGTTTAAGATTCCTCCAAATAACATAAACTATTTCATCTGGGAATTGCTAAGAGTTCCATCCTAAAGTGAAAATATACCAAGCATCCAAATATTTCTCTTAAATATGAGTTAGACCTCAGCTACCACACAGAGTTATTTTAGTGGTCTCAATTCCATCCCTGGTGGACAGTAGGACATAGTAAGGAAAACCACCTCACATAATTTGCCACTGTTTAGAATCCTCTGATCAAAAGGGGCTTGCAGTAGGTAAAGTGACCTTCTTATTAGAAGGCACAGTTTCAGACAAGACTGAGGTTGGAAACTGGGGGCATCACGCTGCAGCTCTCAGGTACCTTTTTGACTTGAGAATAGTAGCAGCCTTACTTGGGAAGAGCCACCCATTTACTTACAAGTGGGGAGCTGGTTATTAAAGTAGAATGAAATGAAAGAGCTTTTTGTCAGTATAATGCGATAAAGTTTATCATTTGATAGACTAATAAATGCCAAAGGTCATTTCTATTTACATAATATAGGAACTAGAACTACTGAAGAAGAAAATAAAATACTGTGGCCCAGAGCCAGGTATAGTAGTATATGTCTGCCATCTTAGCACTTGGATGTTAAGGCAGGACATTTTTGAGTTCAAGGCCAGTCTGAAATCCTGTCTCCAAACAAAAGTGAGTGAAAATCCAACTATATCCCAGAAAGCACTTAGATTTGGTTTAGTTAGAACACTGATAAACATAGGCCTACTTAAGTATTCATACTCTGTGTCATCTCACTGGGGTTTCTATAGAACGGATATATATCACTACTTTCACTACCTCCCTCCCAAATGATAAGATGCATTTCTTTCTTTCTTTCTTTTTTTCTTTCTTTCTTTTTTTTTTTTTTTTGTTGTTGTTGTTGCTTTCCGAGGTAGGGTCTCACTCACTGTAGCTCAGACTGATCTGGAATTCACTATGTAGTTTCAGGGTGGCCTCGAACTCATGGCAATCCTCCTACCTCTATCTCCTAAGTGCTGGGATTAAAGGCGTGCTCCACCACGCCCCGCTAAGATGCATTTCTTAAATAATGCATGTAAGCAGTGTGTTGTAGACAGCTTCACACTCTCAGATGAATATACAAACCAGATACAGTTTATGGGAAGGAGGGATTTATTTCAAGCTCACAGATTTGGTCCATTTCCATCTTCGGTGGAAGAAACTGGCTCCAATTCATAAATCCAGGGAGAGAGAGGAACCACCACCAGCATACACCAAAAGGCAGCAAGCACAAAACTGGCACTAGGCAGGGACCCTGCCAGAGCTCTGACCTCCCTGTATACCTTTCGGCTGGAATCAGATCTGCCCCCAAACACATATTTGGGCTGGATGCCAGGATCTGCCCCCAGTAACACCTCCTCCAGCCAGGCAACTAGAGACCAACGTTACAAGTTTTAATAAAACACCTTAGTCAATGGGGGACAATACACTCCGACTACCACAAAGCATTAGCAGAGACGGTACCTGTGATGTTAATGCTAATAGAAATCAGTGATGTTTCTTCACATAGCATAGCAATTACAGATATTTCAGCTATTGTTTACATTAGTTACCAGGCTTGCTGTGAGATCTTATTGTCTAATGCACGAATACAGCAGCATACTTATGAAAACTTCACAAGATTGCTTTTAATATTTTGATAGTTATGTTTCAGTAATTGATTGCCTTTTTAGTACAATACATTTTATACATTTAAAGCATACCTTAAGGAGAGTTGAAGTCATTGTTCTGAGAGAGGAAGCAGAGGCTTCAAAAGCTTCGAGATGAGCTGGCTCTCCCCACTGCTAGTATGCTAGAGTCAGCCATTGTGAAATGGACATATTCTGTTGATTGGGATCTAGAGAGGATGCGACCATTTTCCAGATGGAACTATTTTGATCAAGTTGGATCTTCTAGTGATTTCAGTTAAGATTTGGTTGCTGCCCACTTAACAGGATTTCTTTTCTTTTTCTCTTACTTAGAATGCAGAATGGAAGTTAACCCTTTCCTCTGATCTTTTCTTGATTGGAAGTAAGTGAAACATGAAGAGATGAGCCCAGGCCCCACAGAGTCATTTTCACATGTGCATGCCCTGAAGATCTTAGACAGTTACAATTTCATGACACCAAGTGATTGACTGTATTTATGGAAAAGATACTATGAAATAAAAATAAGTAGCTTATAAGTATTGTCTCTCAGCTGCTAAAAATAAAACTGATTCAGTCATCAACTGGTTAATATTTCTATATAGTTCACTAATTCTGAAACAGGCTGCAGTGGTCAGCCTCAGGTCACTGAGATGAATTTCCAAACCAGGCACAGTTATGGAAAAGGGATACTTATTGAAGCTTACAGATCCAGGGGAAGTCCCATAATGGCAAAAGAAGCTGGCCTGTTTTCACAGGCCTAAGCACAGAGAGAGAGAGAGAGAAGAACCACAAGCCAAAACCCAAAAAGCCTCACTTCAGAAACCCCAGGCAGAACTCAGGCACTTTGCATGTCTTTAGACTGGAATTCCAAATCCATCCCTGCACTTTAGGACTGGACCCTAGGATCTGCCAGTGACACCTCTTCCAGTCCGATAGCTGCAGATCTAAATTACAAACTTTAATAAAATCTTAAATATATTGGGGGTTATCCATTCAAACTACCACACAGGCTAAAATATGTCTCCTTGTAACAGCTGGAGACTTATATTGCAACTGAAATTATATTTCTTGGCTTCCTATGGTATATTTTTACTTAGAACTCAGGAATAGTCAAACCAGTGAATTAAAAATAATCAATATCAGGCTGGAGAGATGGTTTAGCAGTTAAGCGCTTGCCTATGAAGCCTAAGGAACCTGGTTCGAGGCTCGATTCAACCAGGACCCATGTTTTCCAGATGCACAAGGGGGCGCACTTGTCTGGAGTTCATTTGCAGTGGCTGGAAGCCCTGGTGCTCCCATTCTCTCTTTCTCTCTCTGCCTCTTTCTCTCTCTGTCGTTCTCAAATAAATAAATAAATAAATAAAATATTTATAAAAAAATTTAAGAACATCAATGTCAATATTACAACCAGCAATATTAGCAGTTATAAGACAAAATATATTTTAATATATATATATATATATATATATATATATATATATATATATATTTAAGAGGGAGAGAGAGAGAGACAGAATGGGTGCTCCACTGCAAATGAACTTCAGACGCATGCACCACCTTGTGCATCTGGTTTCCATGGGTCCTGGGAATCAAACCGAGGTACTTTGGCTTTGCAGACAAATGTCTTAACCACTAAGCCATCTCTCCAGCCTGACAAAGTATATTTTATATTGCTTCTTTTCTTTCTAATTTTCTCTAGTTTATATGGTTAGCATTTTTCTAACTTTAATATGTGAGTAAAATACATTAAAAAATAAAAAGTAGCTGCATGGTGGTTTATGCTGTAGCATAATTAAGTATGAATCCACGTTTTCCTTAGATGGACTTTTCCCCCTTTACCTTGTGTATTGCCTTACAGATGCATCAAAGAGCATCTCCTTTGTTAACATTTTCTCTCAGTAGCACTGATTGTAAAGGAAGGGGACAGAATTTGGCTAAGGATGGCTCTATGGTGCCTGTATATGAAAGCCACCTTTTAAAGTGTTGACAAGAGACATGTGACATCCTTCTCAGACACTTTGCAAGGTGATTCCAAAGCAAGTAGACTTCTAGCACTCAATCTCCTCTCATCTTTCACTGTGGCCTTGAATTCTTGATCTGAGTTGTAGGAAATAGATTCCCACAAAGTATTTTTCCTACTCTTATTTTCAATGCCATCTTTAATTTTGCCCCAATTTGATCTAATTTATACACTGAAGCAGAGAAATACATCTTTGAATTCTTTATCCAAACTGAAAAAGTCACATTGAAAGAAGCATTCTGATCGTTCACCTAGAGTCCCCTCTCCTGAAATGAGCATATCAGGTTGAGCAAAGGTCTCCTTTCTACCTTATTCAAGAATCCTAACTAGAGACCAGAATTCCTAAAGACTCAACTTCGGTAGAATTGTGAGCCACTTCCTGCTAACTGAAGTCTCTAACATGTGTGACACGTAGAGCTCCATTGCTCCTATGCTGTTACCATTCATTCATTCTTCATCCATTCAGCACCAAATAAGCCTTGTCCACACTGATGAACAGGTGCACTGTTTGCAGCTCCGCCTCTGGAGAGGTTTCCTTTCCTTTTAAGATCACCGAGTATGGTTGTTAGCAGCTGCTGTTCCTTTTTAGCTTGCTTTCCATTCTGAATCAGGATTTTTTTCTTTCCATTCCACTGGTTGTACGGACCTCCTCTACCCCTGCCCCATGCTTCTATGGGTGTGAGTAGGCAAGAAAGAGATGCTGTTTTAACTCTGGTGGGTAGCAAGGGGTCTGCGCCACCTGCCAAAGCAGTGCCATTTCCATCTTAAAATGGGCTATTACTGTACGTGACTTCTTTACTTGTGAACCTGACAGATCAGTTATTATCAGGCAGCTCTAGATTCAGTCAATTGGTTTTCATGGTTAAGTGTTCCATCTATACCAGGGCACATTAATATGCAGGGAGGTTTATGAAAACACATATAATTCTCTGCTGTGGATGTCATAGTCTTGGTTGAGAATCCCAGGGGCCTGTAATGCAAGATGTTGGTATGCCCCCAGCTCATTCCTGGTGACCTTGACAAATGGCATGTCCTCTGAGCCCTCTCATGAAGGTAATTCTACTTTTGATTGGACGTGAGCTAATCCATTCTAGCATGACTGCTTCTTTCAGGTTCTTTGCTCCTTCCTGTATCATCTGCAGGGACAACTTAGGCATTTACATCCACTCAGCATTCACCATCACCTTTTCTACATTTTGAAGAGCCACACTGGCATCAAATATACGTTATTCCCTGGGATTGCTTCTAGCATGTTAAACCCCGTATCCTGAAGTCAATGAATTCCTATTTATTCAGTCCTATATTTTGCCTCTTGATTGAATATTTACAAAATCAAACCTCAGAAGTATTTTCCTAGCCGATTAGTTCATACAGACTCTTCTATACATGATCTCTCGCTTCCTTTATCAGACTAGCATACTTTGAACTGATTATGCTAAAATTTATCTCTAGTTATTTTCCAGGCAACCAGAAAAGGAGGTGGTGGTAAATTCCAAAATAGACACCTGTCACCTTTCAGATAAGAGGTATTGTGATAATTTCTAACTTGGGAGCAATGTTACTTCTCGTTAAGGAAGAGTGAGGGGCACATATGCAATCTCTGAGAGGGTAGGTAGGGCTTCAATGTCTCTTCCTGTTGTTCTCTGATATTCTGGGACAAAAGTCTTCCTGACTGTGGCCTTGACTTTAGCAAATCTAACTGCCTTGGCTGAAAACTCAGACATCAAACATTTCTGGAGTCCTG
Organism: Dipus sagitta; assembly: GCA_036346955.1. NCBI lineage: Eukaryota > Metazoa > Chordata > Mammalia > Rodentia > Dipodidae > Dipus > Dipus sagitta. The sequence goes on along the minus strand of CM070770.1, from coordinate 85,502,139 downwards.
CAGCTCTATCAGATCCTACATCAGCCCCTCAGCTATGATAGCCATTCGATTAGAAGGAAATAAGAGTTTCTGTATGAACTACTAAAAGAAGCCTCTGGCTTTTAGACTTAGCCGTTAAACTCAGTACCTGCTCCCAGATTCTTGCTACCCCTTTGCAGGGAATCAGAACAACTTGACAGCAACTATCCAAGTCTACCCTCCATGTAGCCATTGCTTCCTTTCACTCCTTAGATTTGCCAAATGCCTGAAGCATTGAACAGCTCTCCCCTTCACTCAGACAGTGCCTCAGTGCATCACAGTGAAATCTTTAGTAATTGGGCCACCACATGATGTAGGAATTATCTTTGTCCACTCATGAACTCAGAATCATTTTCTTATGCCTGTCAGGTGGAGTCTCATTCCTTATCTCACTGCCTGTTTTTCATGTCACAGGATGACTTGTTAGTTCGGGTCCTCTGGGGAGACACAAATAATTAATGGAGGAAATATATCATGAAGGATAAAGTGGAGAGACCTAGGAGAACCTCCTCAGTGCTCTATGATCTGGCTCCTGTGAACGAGATAGGGAAGAAAGAATGAGTTGTCAGGAAGAGCCTCAGGCTTCAGTGAGACTTTCAGAGGTTCATTTGAGCTGGTGAAAATCTTCACAGCTTAAAAAATAGTCCATTAAAGAATTTTGTATAATAAGCAAAGAAGAACCTGGTTCATTACATAAACAGATATTGCCATCAACATCACAGTGTGTCATGAGCCTAGCTGGCAAGGTAGGATGGGTACCAAACCACAAGCCACCTCTGCCATCCATTAAGATAGTGCTGGCTTCCAGACCCTTCAGTCTGAAGCACCTTCACAGGTTCCTCTTGGAGCATCACCTTTTCTTTTTATTATTTTATTATTATGTTCTTCTTACTCTCATTCTCACTCTGAATTTCTGTAAAGAAATAACCTGAAGTTTGATCATTCTATGTGATAAAATATTTATAGCCAAGGGGCTGGAAAAATATCCCAGTCAGTAAAGTGCTTGTCTCTTAAGCACATGAACCTGAGGTTTGAACGCCAGTACCCACATAAAAAAATTCTATGTGCAATGACATGCATCTGTAATACCAGCACTGGTGAGGCACAGAATGGAGGATTCCTGGGCCTCACTATTCTAGCCTAATTGGTGAGCTAAGCCAGTGAGGGATACTTTCTCAAACAAGTAGGGACACACAACTGTGGGTACACCAGCGGCTGTCCTTTGGCCTCCACATACATATGTGCATGCATGCACATGCACACACACACACAGAGGGAGAGAGAGAGAGAGAGAGAGAGAGAGGCACAAAAATAAAAAATAAAGATTTAAAGCTAAACAAAAAGGAAAATAAAAGCAATAGAATGAAACTTCGGTGGAGTTTTATTATATGGAGGTGGCATTAGGGATAACAACAGATAGGAAGTTGAAAAGAGAATGAGAAAGAGAACTAGAGAGATAGAGAAAGAATCTGAGCAAAACAATCATTTTGTACTCCACACATGCCTTTTTTACCTGTGGTGACCCAGAAAATGTGGTTAACTTATCAGTCTAGTCATATTTTCTGTCCTAACATATAAACTATGCTCAGTAATGTACAAAATATGCCCAGTGCCCAGTGACAAGAACCCACAATGCATGTCATCTGCTGCAGTGCTTACAATGGAAATTCATGTCCAGATAACTGATACTCATTCCTGTCTGTATACATATAAAACAATGTGCTCTAATGAGTGTTTTTTGTTTGTTTGTTTTTGGTTTTTACAGGGGTGCCTAAGGGATGGACCCTACTTGCTCAGATTTCTGCTCCCAGGGTCTAGGGTAGTGTCTGGCATAGAAAGGATACTTAACAAATATTTGTTAAATGTCTGGATGAAGCATGATTATGAAGACAGACTTCTCAGATGAGACCTTCTTGCTCAAAATAACAATTGCCCCAAATTTTAGACCTGGGCAAAAAGTTAACTCAGATTTCTTCTTGATGCTGCCAATCTAATTCATCACCATCTCTCCCCTTCGTTTTCTACTTGGTAGGATTGGCTTTGGTGTTAGGTAATACATATGTAATAAAAACTCTAATTACCAGTTAGATTCATCTGCTTATTATGATACTAGTCTTTTATTAAAACTAGATTTCACTTCACCATGCTCTTGGCTATAAAACAGAGCTCTTTTACTTTCTACCAATTCTACTGGCACTCCTTTTTAATTCAAATACTGCTCTGGGATCAACAATGCAATAAGACATAATTATGTTTTAAGATCCATGAATTGGTTGTGAAAATGCAGGTATTTTCTCTCTAGGTAGTTGCTCCGGGAAATACACTGAGAAGTATATTTTTATCTTGATGTATGGGGATTTACATAGGAACATACCCCTCAGAGTTGGAAGTAGTTTTTTGTAGAAATGCCGGAACAAATACCACCCATCACCACTTTATTATGTTCACAATGTACTCCATTATCATCAGTATGTGAGCATAAATCCTCATAAGAAACCTCCCAGTATTAAAAACCATAATTATAACATGTATTTATTCCAAACATATGTACCACCATTTCAAACTACCCACCAGCTGAATATATTTTGCCGCTTTCAAAATTTGACTAGTGCGAAGATGGCTTTTATAAATGTGATTTATGACAATTTAGGTGCCGAAAACCATCGTAATTACAAGTACTGTAAATGTTTTCTCTGTGCTTAAGTAGCCTCGCTGAGGAGGACAACGTTCATTTCCTGTGGGCTGGGCCTTGGCTCCAGCCCTGCCCGCAGCCAACAGGCCGCTCTGTTCCCAGCTCTGCTCCACCAGTAAAAGATTAACAAAAACTTTTCAGCGCTCGGTTTTCTTTTCCCTCTGGAGCTATCCATTTTCCCATCTCCAAAGAGGGCAGCCTCTCCTAACATATGTTGGAAATTGTTGTTCGACTTCACAGAGTATACAAACATAAGACTTTTCTCCGTCCTCCGTGCCAGAGCAGACGTTTCAATGGAATATTTCATTCTAATGCAAAGCCTGTGTGCCAGAAAAGAGGCTTTGCAAATGAAATGCATGAGCTTTGTTTTAACCGCGTGGTATCTGGGGTTTCTACGAAGCACAAGAGACCTGACTTTTGGTATAAAAAGTTTAAACTTTTAACCTACCTGGATTTGTACAGGATAATACACTGTCAAGTAATGACCCTTCCCAAATGTTAATAATCTTCATGGAACATAAAGACCAGAGAGTTGTGGAAAGGGTGTGATGTTCTCCACCTTTCTAGCACCTTCCATCTCATTCTCTCTGTCTCCCACTTTCCTTCCTTCCCTTCCTCCCAGTGGAGAGTCAAGTCAGTAGGAAAGAAGTCATGACTCACTCAAGGTTACAAAGGAATTTGGTGGCAAGAAAGACTGATGAGAGAACCCAGGATCCCAAATTCCCAGTACAATATATAGTTTCAAAAGCCCCCATAACATGGCTCTTGTAAATTATGCTGTCATCAGCACTTTCCTTATTACTCTTTGTTTTCTGTAAGTATATATTTAGTAGTTTAAAAAATGGCCTTGGGACAAAATTTAGCCACCAAATCTCTAGCTTACAGTCAATTATTTCAAACAGACAATTTAAAAATCTGTACTTCTGCCACATGGGTGGTATAGATATGCCAAAACCCAAAGTTCACTCTTTTCTCGGTAAATGTTTGAGTTTGAAGGGATGTTGGCTGTTGAACTTATCAATGTTGCATGTTAATTTCTGCTTTTTTGCTTTTATTATGAAAGCAACTTATCAAAGAAGAAGCTGAATTATCAAGGCATTCTTCTATTGCCACTTTACTTAAAGTTATAATAGCTTTATTACACTATGTGAATACAGAGAAGTTTATATATGGGCTTTACATGGAAACTCACTATATATCTGATATTAAGAGAAACATGGTTTGGCATGTGCAAGAGGGCAGGTTTTCCTTTTCGGCCAGCCTTCAGAGCTTTGCAGGCTAGCCCAGCCAGCTCTGTGAATCAAATCTTGGCCTCCTGTGAAGCAATTTGTGTTTCTTACAGTTAGAGTGTCCTGGCATCTTATGATACCCTAAGATTTTACTCTACAAATATGTCTTTGCATATGTTCTGCTGTCAAAAAGGACCATGTTTCCAACATCAATAGAGGAATAGCACTGACAATACCAGCCACAGGAAGAATGAGCAGCCACAGCACGGTGTCAAGTGGAAAATGAAAACAGACTGCAGCCTGGTCCTGTTCTGCAATTTGCAATTCCTTGAAGGAGTGATTCTGGCAATAAGTGATTCATAGACATTGCAAATCCTCTTCAGCTTGGGCTGCTGCTTTTATGAAGATTCAGCTGTGACAAGCTTACTGGATTGAACCGAAATATAAAAGTCTATGGGTTCCCCCCCCCTCGTCTGCTTTTATTTTTCTATGCTCTCAAAAATCTTAATAGTACAAACATTACTTTTACTGTGGAATTGCCTCTATTTAAAATTGAAAATTCAGAGTGACATTAGGATGAATATTATATGTCAAAGCTTATAATTTTAATGTAAAAGAGATTGTTAAATGGAGAATGTTTCAAGCTAATAAATTTATACTTCATTAATATATTCTCTTTGCAGAGAGCAAGTGTTAACCATCATTTTTCAGTTCAGTAAGCCACAGTGAACATTGATAGGGCCTTACTTTCCTAGAGAATATAAACCCCAAAGACTGTTTCAGTACATACATCAGAATTAAGCCATTTCACATTATTCCTTCCTTTATTATTTGCTTGGACTCCAATTCTCTACTCATTTGTAGTAGCGGGTTAAAACATTTTAAGTTTTTTAAAAAAATTATATTTTCTCCATGCCTGTCACCCACCGGCTTAAAAACAGACCAGTATTTTATAAAAGCAGAGGAAAAGTTAGAGTATCAAGTAATAAAATAGACAGGCCTATTTGACATCTCAGTGCTTTAGAAAACAGTGTGGAGAAAAAATTCAGCACAGAGGATAAGGCTCAAAACAAGTGACATCAGTGAAAAAATGACAATAGAACATGCAGTCATCCACCACATGTTCCAGAAGAGTGAAATATGAAAGCAGGAGGGATGACCGTAACCCAAACTAAGAGTTCCCTTGAGCTGAAAATGGGATGGAGAATTCTGATTGCCAAGACAGGTCTGGTCATGACATGACATCTTTGTCGGAAGACACACTAGACACTGGTGATGGGTTCTTTAACTTCAAGCACAAACAGGTAACTAGAAGAGCTTTCTACCTGAAAATGTAAACTAGGCCTAAGGAGAGTAGAGTTGTAAAGGGGAATATGATGGGGGAGGGAATTACCATGGTTTAACATCTATAGTTATGGAAGTTGTCAAAACAAAAAAGAAAGCTAGTTTATGTAGTTAAAAAAAAAAAAAAACCTACCTACATGATTTTTTTTTTTTGAGGCAAGCCCAATAGACTGGCATTTTTTTTTTAAAATGTGAGAGAGCTATAGCGAAGAGTGTGCACGAGAGAGAGGGAGAGAGAGAGAGAGAGGGAGGGAGGGAGGGAGGGAGGGAGGGAGGGAGGGAGGGAGGGAGGGAGGGAAAGAATATGAATTGGCACACCAGGGCCTCCAGCCATTGCAATCAAACTCCAGACATGCATGTGTGCCACCTTGTTTGCATGTGTGACCTTGTACATTTGCATCACTTTGTGTATCTGGCTTATGTGGGACCTTGAGAGTTGAACATGGGTCCTTTGGCTTCACTGTCAAGTGCCTTAACCACTATGCCATCTGTCTAGCCCACTTACATGATTTTAATGTGTTTTACATAAGTTAAACATGGAAGTTTAAAAATATTTATTTATTTGAGTGAGAAAGAGGGAGAGAGAAATGAAAAAACAGACAGGCATACCAGGGCCTCTAGCCACTGTAAATGAACTCCAGACAGATGTGTCACGTTGTACATCTGGATTACATGGGTACTGGGGAATCAAACCTAGCTCCCTAGGCTTCACAGGCAAGTGGCTTAAATGCTAAACTATCTCTTCAGTTGCATGGAAGATGATTTTAAAGAATTAAGATCGATTGTTTTGAAACAGTATTTCCTGAAGTTCAGCAATTCTTTCATTCCTTCCTTTGAAATTCAAATAAAGTTAAAATTATAGACTGAGAAATTATCAGGGTTTGAGAAGACACAGTTACAGTGGGAACACCAGAGTTGAAGCAAGGAGCAATAGAAAAGAGAGGAGGAAGGAGAAGTGTAAAGAAATGGACAGCTTGTAAGATTCTGGGCATCCCCCAGGAATATCTCTTCAGTGAGCAAAACTCACTACACATTATAAATTCCATGATGCTAAACATTGCCAATTCCCAGTGTTTGCCTTTTAAAATATAAACATTGTACTGTACTTCTGGCAGGATTAACACATTAAATCCCTTACACCTTAGTTGAATGTCCTCAGCAATAGAAAACTGTCCTCAAACTACACTAAACATTGGGTCACCATGGGAGCTTAAAATCTATATACAAATTTGCATACCTTCCCAGTAGACATCCAGAAGAGCCTAGTAGAGTAGATGAGCACCAGGTTTAGCGCTTTGAGTAAGCTAACTCTCCCACCTTTAGTTGAATTAACTCACTTAAGTTTCTTGAGCCTCTAATTCTTCATAAAAATAGGATAGTGGAAGCCAGGCATGGTAGTGCATGCCCAGCACCTGGGAGGGGGAGAGTTAAGCGGATTGCTGTGAGTTCGAGTTCAGCCTGAGACTACATAGTCCAGGTCAGCCTGGGCTGGAGGGAGACCCTACCTCGAAAAACCAATATGTATAGAATAATGGTACTCACGTTACAGAAATTTGTAGAATAAATTAAATGAGGTAAGCAATCTATCAATGCCTGATACTTAATAGTTGTTCAACTACCATTAATGAACTTTCTGATTTCGTTTGTACTGTCAGCTACATAACAGTATCTTAAACACTCAGTAAGATTCCTAAGCTACGTCACCAGTCATCAGTCCTCTTGCTAACCACTCCTTCAGTGACATTAACTGCTAATCCTTGCTCTTCTAAAAGCTGTAGCTGCTTGAAGTGGTAAGTGTCTTTGTTCCAATGTGTCATGGTTACAGAAAGACTCAACCCTGGCCTCTCAAGGGCTGCTCCTTTTTGAAGTTCATCCAGAGAAAGAAAACCACACCCAGAGAAAATGCTCCAACTTAGTCATGCCCTACGGATAAACCAGCTAAATCTGGGGTAAGGCCCAGTGGGAACAAGAAATTTAACAAGCAGTGAATGAAAGCACATTAAAAAAAAAAACCCTCCACCCAAACCATCTTTCAAAATGAGCCCCTGAGATTTTTTTTTAATTGTCTGCTAGGCAAGTATTATGGGCAGATAAAATGACCTGAATGAAATACTTCTGGGGAGGGGTACTAAGGAATGCAGATTACTGTCATATTTTTTTACACTAGTACTTTACCCTTCTGGTTTCTTATTTCTCTTCATGGGCATTCCGTGTGCTCCAGAACATGAGGTTCATCTTGTAGTCTCCAAGCATTATTCTTTCAAATAGCTCTAACCCATTAATAAGGTCCCTTCTATTCCTCCTTGTGCTGTACATAAGCAATGTGCAGGTAGTCTAGTAACCTTTTGCCCAGCACACACATTTGTCTACATTACTGAGGAACAATGATTTTGGATGACAGCTTATTTTCTTCTGTGACATATTTTTTAATCTTCTATGAGAATAAGGGTGGAGCACAGTGGTGGAGTGTGTGCTTAAGACCCAGTGGAGGGGAAAATAATAATTTTGAAAACACTAATCTCCACAAAGGCATACGTTACTTTACCAGAGAAGTAATTTTATAGGGGAGAGAGAGAGAGAGGTGTGTCATGAGGAAAATATGTCATATGTGCCCATGTAGGGCCCCATGCATTCTCCTGCAACAACTGGAGGAAAACACTGGATATCCATTCCATCATTCTTTCACTGTTCTTATTTGTGCCAGAGTCTCTTCTTGATCCTAGAACTTGCTATCTTTTGTCAGGCGCTCTGGCGATACTTGGGTCTCTGTTCCCCTAATGGACTGGGGTTATAGACATGCATGGCCATACCTAGCTGTTTATGTGGGTTCTGAGACTTGACTCAAGCAATATTTTAAGCTCCCTCAAGCTTCATGCTTGCACAGGAAGTGCTCTTAACCATAGATCCACCATTCTAGCCCAGAGAGTTTTATTTTATTAATTATTATAATGCTTGTTTGTTAAATATATTCCCCATTAAGTACAACAGTGATAAAACAGTATACTTTTTATAGAACTCAGTAAAGGCTCTCCATAATTGCAGCCTATGATATAGCATGAGCTGTTGCAGTAAAAGATAACTCTTTACAGCAGAAGAGATGTAAGTCTAGAAGTCTAAGTCTAGAAGAAGAATCATATAGTGAACAGGTAGGGGAACAGTGTTCAAGATGGAGGAAATAATATTGGCAAAGGCCCTTGAAACTGCTAGTCACGTTGAGGAACTGCCAAAGTAGAAGTGTGCAGGGGGCAGCAGGCATGTGGTGACAGGAACGTGTTAGGGAGCAGGGTCTTTGCCAGCGAGGCAGAGTAGAGTGAGTAGAGGGAGCGAACAGTACAGTCTAGCAGGAAACAGGGTACATTGAACTGGAGCTGGAGAGAATAAAAAGGCCAGAGACAGAGTCGTAGTAAAAGTTCTAGTGTTTGATCTTTCTTTTATCTCAGATCCTTACTGTAATTTGGGCATTATTGTTTGTAATTTTTGGATTTTCCACAAACTCTTATGGATTGATTTTACACTTGGTTTTCCCTAATAATTTTGGTGCAGCCTTAATACCAGTAGGATATGCACTATGTTCAGCAACCGTGTGCCCCTGAGGCCTAGAATTTCAAATCAAGTAACTAACATCAGGGGCCTTGGTTTCTAAGATGCTTGGTATTCGGCGTGTATCTATAACTGGTCATTTCTGAAATTTTATTTTATTTACTTTTATGCAGTGAAATACATTTTATTCACTTTTATAGAATTACATACACATCTTAACATCCAGTGCACATCATAACATTAATTGCACAATTCTATAGTGTAATGTGTATAGTATACACATTGTTGTATAACAAACCTCCATAAATCTGTTCGTCTCACAAAACTGAAATTCTACTTCCATTAAACAGCGCCCTATTCTATTCCTCTCCCTCAACTGCTAATAACCAATATCCTGCTTTCTTTATCTAAGAATTTGACCAAAGCAGATACTACCTCACCTACATAAAATAATATAGCACTTGTTATATGACTATTTTATCAAGATTCATTCCCACTTTAGCAAGTATCAAATTCCCTTTCCTTTTCACACTAGAAGAATATCCCACTGTGTGTACATGTTATATTTTGTACAATCATTTATCCACTGATGGACACATGGTCACTTCTTCCTTTTGAATATTGTAAATAATGCTGCTATAAACATAGATGCTTTTTCTCTCCCCCTGCTTCCAGTTATTGCTGGTCTATACTCATAAGTGATACATCACATAGTACTTCCCCTTTTAAATTTTTGAGGAACAATCTCTGCATAACTGTAATAAAGTACTGCTCATGGCCATGTAAAATGGTGGTACCACTCTGGAATGGTATGTCAGTTTTCTGAAAAAATAAGCATATGCCAATCACATGATCAGTTATTCTGCTTCTGGTTATTTAGCCAGTATATATGAAAGCATATGTCCCACTGAATGTTCAGTAGCTTTGTTCCTAAAAGTCAGAACTGGAAAGAAAAAAAAACAAATGTCCATCAACATCTGAATGGATAAATAAATGTGTAAATAAACTGTAGGATATTCACAGAACAGAATAACTACTTGTCTTTATAAAGAAAGAAATACTGATATATGCTATAACATGGATAAATCACAATATAGCTATCTTAAGTGAAAGAAACTAGACTTTTAAAAATACATATGTTTCTGTTTCTATAAAATTCTATCATATAAAACCTAATGCATAATTATGGGAAGCATATCAGTGGATGACAGAGAGACACAGAAGTGGGGAAGAAGAAGTACAATGGGGTATGGAGAGACCTTTGGAGTGATAGACATATTTATTATCTTGATGCTCCCATGGTGTCATGAGCATGTCAAAACTCAAATTTTATACATTATGTATGTATAGCTTTATTGCATGTATTATATCTCAACAAAGCTGCTAGAACTTATAGCCTCAACACATAAATTATTATTATGTACTACAAGTGCACACTGTTGAATTAAAATATTTGGGTAAGCAGCATGAGCATGAATGTCTCTTAAAATCTTTCTGTTCATGTAATATCATAAAATCCATAATCTCTTTAATTAGTGTTGGAATGGAGATTGACGTTATGAAATAGACATGATAGCCAAATGACAATTTCCTTAGGAAAAGGGCTAAGAAATTAAATGTCTTGTCAAAGGTCAATAGTTCACTGAAAGTACTATGGCTTAGATCTGCAACAACCCCCAAAGGCTTAGGTGTTGAAGGCCTGGTTCACAATACAGCAGTGCCCACAGGTCCCCACCCATTGGGATGTGACTGGATCAAGCGGGCTGCAATCTCATCAATGGATTCACACCTTGATGGATTCATAGCTTCACAGCTATTAAGAGGTGGGGAATTTTAGGCAATGGGGTCCAGTTGAAGGAAGCTGTTCACTGTGGTCATGGTCTCAAAGGGTATATTTTGTCCCTGCTCCTTTCCACTGTATTCTGTCTCTTTTTCTTGGTCTCAATTATCTGAGTGGCTTTTCTGTACACTGAACTTTTGCCATGGTGCTCTGCCTTGCCCCAGACACAGAACAATGGGGCCAAGCAACCACGGACCTAAGCCATGGGGCCAAATAAACTTTTCTTCTTTATCAGTTGATTATCTCCAGTATTTTGTCACAGCAATGGGGACCTGATGAACACAAAAGGAAACAGAATTAGAAGCCAGACTAACTTTACTACATAAGACTCATTTGCCCTTCTAGATCCCTTTCCACACTGTCCTTTCCATGGAAGGCTGATCAGTGAGGACCAAAACATTCATCTAGGTTGACTGCTAGATTCCCAGTGGCTTTGGCTTATGAGGAGTATCAATAATGACAAGAAGGGATGAGGAGCATCAGGTGTGTTTATTCTCACTGCTACCTAGTTTGAACCCACACACCTCTTTACTGTGTCCCTCTACTGAAAGCTGCACTTGTTACTTGGTAGTCCTTGCTCAGTCATCCCCCTATAGAAACTGATGGTCACTCTTTCCCCTCTGTCCAGGCCAGAGGTACTCATCCACATGATAATCATCTTGAGATTACATACTATCTCTTGTGCTTGCCTTAAACCCATACGCAGTCCTTTCATTAAATTTTCCCCACATTACTTGAGTTGAGTATGTATGTGATCTGTCCCCAGCACAGGACCTCGACTTGGACAATCATAACAGACACTCATCGTATTTCTCTTGCATTTTTCAAAAGTTTTTAAATATTTATTTATTTGGCAGAGAAAAAGGGAGAGAGGAAGAGAGAGAGAGAGAGAGAGAGAGAGAGAGAGAGAGAGAGAGAGGGAGGGAGGGAGGGAGAGAGGGAGAGAGAATAGGTGTGCCAGGGCATCCAATCACTGCAAATGAACTCCAGATGCATGCACCCCCTTGTGCCTCTGGCTAATATGGGTCCTGGGGAATTGAACCTGGATCCTTTGGCTTTGCAGGCAAACAACCACTAAGCCATCCTTCCAGCCCGACTTTTCTCTTGCATCTTAATAAAAGTGAGATCAGTTTTGGTATCAGTATGTCCAAATAGAAATCAATAAAGGATGGTGGGAGACAAGGGGCTCAAGTACTGTTCTAAAGCTGCATTTTCCCTTGGTTTGAACTTTCATTTGATAGATGCCTAGTGCCATGGCTGGCTAAGATTCTCTGAAGCAAACTAGCTCACCTATTGACTTTACTTATCTCTACGTCTCATTTTCAATGATTACAAACAAGACATCAACATTAAAGACTAGCCCTATAGCATGATTATATCATTCCTAAAGGAAAATACACACACCTGCACTGATTGGCCATTGAATGTAGGACAGATCACACTTCCCTACAGATCACCTAAAGCCAGTGTCCCTCAAGGAAATCATACGTTGCATAATGATTGATGGAGAATGGCCTTTAAAGTCTCCTTGATCTCTAGGGATAAGGATTCAGTCAATGAAACACTGTATTCATGCACCATTCAGTTCTTCTGGAGGTCACCAGTGAAGTATACCCATCATTACACATCTCTGCCCCTGACGAAATATGCTCCAATGGTACAGGAAACATTCAAGGGCTTTCTGGTATGAGGCTAATAGTTTCATTTGTGAGATGAAAAAGGACTGACACAATTCAGAGAAGCCAAAGGATTTGTCTACCTGTGCCTGCACCCCAAAACAGGCATGGATAGTTCTCTCCTGCTCTTGATCACCCCACCCCTTTCTGCGAGCAGAAGTGTGTGCCTGTCTACTACTCAGGGTCTTGCATACAGTAGAGGAAATACAATGAGGGCTGGTCCTGAGATTTCCTAACACAGTACTCCCCTTCCTATCATTTCTTCTGTCTTCTATGCTTTGGAAACTTATTCAAATGAAATGTGCATCTGGAAATGTGGACTCACTGTGCTCTGTAAGATTTTTACCCTAAGGGAAAGGGTGACTGCTCACATTGATCTGGTACCCATATACTTTACTTTAAGCTCTACCGACATTTCCAACTATTCAGTGTGCTTCTCACCATGAAGCCAAGCCAAAGTGACTTTTGGGTAGCTTGATCTTAAGGAGAGGAGAGAAGATCAAATGTCTTTTGTTCCCAATAGGCTAACTCTCCAAACAGCAACACCCTGGTATTACATGCTAAGGCACTGTCACAAGCCACAACTGTGGTTTTTCAACCATTGCCAGGAAGTGAAAGGAAACACACACACACACACACAGCTGTACTATGTAGCAGCAGCTGCAGGAGTGATTGACTCTAAAAGGAATGTTTGATTCATGTTGTCTTTCATTCATAGACTTGTGTATCAGGTTTTCTTATAATATTTTCCTTACAGAGAACACATCCTACATGCTTCTGAGAGAGAAAGAGTCCCCCTCAAATCCACTGGTCTATAATATGTGTCTAGAATCTTCTGGCTTTTGTAGAAATGATTCCATTGTTTCATTAGCTAGAAAATCTGGATCTGATCTTTTGTAGGGAGGATTTGGAACGTAATGGTTGTGCCTCTTAATGAAAAGATTAACAGTGCTTTGGAGCTGAATTGTCCTGTATTCATTTAAAATGGGCTTTGCATTTTACTCTTTTGAGAACATACAATACCATCCTCTGTCCTGGGTTTATATACCACTATGATACCCTCACCCATGTTCTAAATCAAGGTGGTATGACTATATGATTGAAATAAGAAAGAACTCCAGTGTTCTATGGCTTTGTTTATAAAAATGAATGCTAGACATTTTCTTGGATCTTTGAGAGCAATGACATCCTATCTGATGCCCTCTCTGTAATCACAACACTAACCACTTCCAGCCCCTGATATTGTGTTGCAGCATGTTGATGATGTTTAGTTTTACACTTATTAAAGAACCATGTCCTGCTTGATTATCCTTTTTCCTGCAATGCTGGCAAAGCACAGACCATCCCAGTCTATACAGGATTACACACACTTCCGCTGATTTTCTGGCTGAGTGTTGGTGATGCAGTTTGGCCAGGAATCCTCAGTCAGTCCTTTTCCTAATTTGGAACTACATCTGTCAGCCTGTCCATGACAATACCATGACATCCCACTCTCTCCTCTGGTTGCACACCAGGGAAAGGGTCGTAAGTGACCTCGTCTTGTTGGTGAGGAAATGAAGCATATTCATTTACACTGCTGCTGCTGCTGCTACATGCAAATGAACAGGGCCAAGACAAACAGTGACAAAATTGGCCATCCAAAGCATGCTTCCAGTCTAGGACTCCAGCCCAGCAAGACTCAAATCACAGGGTCATGTCTCCCTCTCCCGTTTCCTCCCCCATGCTGCTGCTTCAAAATTTGCCAGTTATCAACAGGAGTGTTTCAGAAGGAAGATATTTAAATGAAGAGATGAAGTGAATAAACAAGACCTTAGCAATCATGTAGTCTAATGTCTTTTTAAGTTTCTCTAAAGAGCCCCGGGAGTCCCCAAAGGGTCAAAAACTACTCCATGTGGTCTAGGTCCTCCCAAGTGGGGAAGAAGTGGAAGGGTGAGTTCCCCAGTCAAGCATCCTTTTAACTTCTGAAGTGGTTCTATTAACTAAGTAAACTGTGATCTATTCAAATTCCTTGTAAGAGTTTCTTGACCAAATGATACAGTACTCTACTCTAATGAAGAGTTTGTTAAGCAATAAAGTTGGATAAGGGAATGGTCCCACGATATTAGTCTGTCTTTGGACTCCTGAGTATCTAGCTCTGCTGCCCCATGGCTTTCCCATCACCTGTCCCACTTCCTGGGAAAAATGCGATTCATCACATACCCTAGGTCCTGTGGTCACAGCATAGAAAGCCCTCTTCCCCAGGTTTTTAACAAGGCTTGCCTTCCCCAGGAAAGGTGCCCAATGGACCAGTTGTTCTTACTACTTTGGGGAGCATGGGGGTACTAAAGTGCATTTCCCACCTTGGAGAGTTGTCCCTGGGTTTTAAATGAGATGCATTTAAAGGCTAACGGCAAGGTTTCCTGGATGTGACCCTGGTTAGACTTAATTCAATTAAGAACAATTGATGGCACTGGGAATCACCTGGGCCTCCAACGTTCGCTGAGGCAGAGTCCATGGGACAGTGTTCTATGACCACCTGGGTCTCCTTGGCTGAGAAAGCAGGCTGGCAGGAATTCCTGTGTCCACTGCCTCTAACCCTTGTGAGAGGCTGAGATTTATTTCTTGGCTACCCACAGTGCAATAGCTTTCAGCTATCCTTTTGGCCACAGACAGGAAAGGAATTTTCTCAGCTTGCGCTCAGTTTTCTCATGAATATTCATGGAGTGCCCTGTGGTTGCCTCAAGTCTCCTCCCAGGTGGAAAGGATACCTTTGAAAATGATTACTGCTATCATTTGCCTGGGAAGCAGCCCAGCTTGTCCCACTGGAGTCCAGAAGACTCTGGAGAGAAGGCAATGCTGGCTGGCTGCAGTGAGGAAACAAGGGCTCTGGGAGTGGGGTCCGGGAGAACGGGTGTAGAATCTCAACACAATCTCACCAAGACTCACCTCTTCCCAAGACAATCAGAAAGAATGGTGTCCCGTGGATAACACAGAATGCCTGCCCCTTACTCACTCTCCAGGGAAGGAAAATAAAAGAGGGGTGAGGACTAGGACTGAGAAGTGAGTCCCAAATTCCAAAGTCAACCCTTGGGGGCACATCCTGCTCCTAAGAGGTAGAAACAGGCAGGTGCTGAGGAGGGCTGAGGCCAGAGCGAGTGGAGGTGCCACCAAGAAAATGACCTGCTGTCACCCTCTTGCAAAGTTAGGTAGCATTGGAACCAATCACTTACAGGAGCAGGTTGGTAGATTCTCTGCCTGAATTATCTGTACGAAGAATTCACGTGACAGTTTTGTCGCTAAGTCACCTCTGGTCCTTGCTTTATGTGACAGTCTACTGACCAAGCTCCCTGATCCTCCCTTTGTCCTCTGCCTCCTGCTTTGGAACCCTCTCACCTTTCTTCTTTGTCATAAATTATCTTCTTACCTTAATGCCTGTGTTAGAGCTGCCAAACTCGTTTAAGAGGTTTACTGCTCCACTTGGTTTCCATTTGGGGATCTTAAGATGACTCTTCAGATGAAAAGTTATCCTCCTTTGTGCTTCCTTTGGACAAAGACGGAGTTCAATGTTCTATTAATGGCCCCACAAAGTGGTTGGGTTATAATTGGCTTTCTGGCGTCCCGGTTGCAGGGAAATTTAGAAACTTGTGTTTAATTCTCCCTCAACTAACCAGCAAGGTCAGGTGACAGGACCGGCAAGCCTTCCTTCTGCCCTTACTCGCCTGCCACTCATGGCTTCAAGCACCCATTCTTTTGTTACCTGTCCTGTCTCCCTGAGTCGTCAAACTATCGCACTACTTTTAAAGAGAACTGTATTTCCCAAAGACCTTAAATTGATTGCGGTGCTTTTGTCTGGCCATTCTCTGAACAGTGTGTGTCGTTTCCATTCAAAAGGTTCTTGAGCCTGTCATCCTGTCAGATGGTGGGCATGAGCAAAGACATGTGTTTGCATTTGTGTGTCAGCTCCTGACGTTTGTATTTATTTGTACATATGTATTTTGTTTGCTCAAATAAATGTTTCATCAGATGTGGAGTGTGGTAGAGAGACTTGGAGAAGGAGCTGGTACAATTCAAAATCTAGTGAAATATTTCTCAATAAGACATAAAATTCTGACTTCTGTTTAATTGTAAATATGATGTGGAGGAAGGAGGCACACCAGGGAGCTAAGGTCTGTATTTATCTTTTAATGTTATTGTTACATTATACAGTTTACCACATAAATAATTGAAATGATAGTAATAACAATTTAGGGACCATTCAACTGTTGTGCATGCTATATTTCATTGATATTCACTTTTCTGAACTGTGCACAGATCCACAACAATTCCCTGTTTAATGAACACAAAGTAGTAAATTTAAAATGAAAGATTTTTCAAATGAATACATTTTTCTTAGTTCACCCCATTTAAAAACACTCTTCATTGTTTATTCATTAAAATTTCATCCAGTAATCTTAAAATAAAACTTTTTCATACTGTTTCACAGTATTTCTTTTATAAAACTGCAAATTTAATATGGAATTACTAGGAAGAAAAATCCTGGAAAATCTAATGATACTATAAACCTGAACAGATACATAGGTATTGTTTTTCTGAACATTTAGCTATATAGTTAAGGCATAATTTAAAATATATAATAAATACAGTATAATATAATACATTGGGGTAATAATTTTTATAGGTCAATGTAGGACTAATATTTGTGTGGTCTATGAAGAGAACTTTTTGCTACATCTCTTACTTTTCTTGGCTTCATAAATGAATAGTTATCATGAAATGATTCTGTGAGACAACTTGCCCTCTATTATCTTCAATGTCTACAAAAGCTGAGGCTAAGAAACATTTAGTAAATGGCTCTGGTGATTATTAGTTAGACATAAACCATCAATACTATCACCAAAAGTTACTAACTCGATTTCAATTTTGTATGAAGTGAAACATTCATAAAAGGGAAAACATTGTAGGAGGACACACATAATACTTGATATAACAGAAATATGAATCTAGTTCAATGTGATTCTGAAGATTTTTTTAAAATTTCCTATCATTTACTAATAAATTCAATAAATTTTCTTAAACACATACTACTATGCACCAGCATAGCTCCAGACATCAGAAACTACAGTGAGTAAAACACTTTCTGACCTTTTAGAGTTTACATTTTTGTGGTCTGGATGGAAGCTAAGCAAATTCACAGTGTAGCCTTTGTTGCCATCTATTTGAAAACTGAAGTTATTTGAGCACATCACTGAAATGTATTTCATCTGTTTTCTGAAACTCAGAAATCAGGAGTTGTAATAATAGCTTGGGTAAAATGGAATGATGAAAGGGCGCATAGTAGTGCATGACTTCAGAGAGGTAGGCGTCATGTCCTGATGGTGAAGGGCCTGGACCAGGTCCTTAGAGTACGATGGGAGGCAGTGAATTCCCTGGCTTCCATGTAAAGGTTTGAAAGATGGGGGTAAGGGAACAAGGAAGAAGGCAAGTTGGCAACCCTTCCCTTGAATTAATCAAGTCAAAAGATGTAGGGAGTCAGTAGCACGGGAGGGGGAGTGAGAAATTCTACCCTGAATTTTCTGATGGACGGGTCAGAAGAGAAGTACTTTTGCTACTGGTGGTCTCTTTTTCTCTGGTTTCCAGGTTCTTTGGGTCTTACTCAAAGGACTGGGGGCGGGGGGGGGGGTGGGGAAGGTGCATACAAGTACTTAAGCAGAGAGACACTTTATTAGACCAAAGCAATAGTAAAGGTTTGAATTTACTGCCCAGGGGACAGTGGGCCACTTGAGTGGAAGGGACTCAAGGGCTCCAGCAAGTGGTCTGGGGCTTCTCTTTATAGGAACTTTAGGTGAGAGCCAGTGAGAGCCAGCCATGGTGAAACACGCCTTTAATCACAGCACTTGGGAGGCAGAGGTAGGAAGAATGCCGGGAGTTTGAGGCCACCGTGAGACTACAATAGTAAATTCCAGTTCAGCCTGAGCTACAGCAAGACCCTACCTCAGAAAATAAAAAAAAAAAAAAAAAAGGAATTTTAGGTGAGGATGGATCTGTTGTTGTTGTTCCAGGTGTAGTTTGCGGGGGGGGGGGGGGGGGGGGGTGGTGGTCCTGTGGTTTGATTGACAGGTCTGGGTTATATAACATTTCCCACGCCATAGTGTATGTTCCTTCCCATGGTGCATCTGATTTTAATCGTATGTACTCCCAGTTATACATAGGCATAACATGGCAAATAGTAATTGCCACCTAAAAGTTCATTTAGAGCACAGTTTGCTTTACTGCACTTGCACCCAGAACCAGTTCAGGCTGGATGACCCCTGCTGTTTCTAGGATCCAGCTAAGAATATATTGAATGGATACTGATAAAAAAGAAAAGCCTCAAGCCGGGCGTGGTGGCGCACGCCTTTAATCCCAGCACTCGGGAGGCAGAGGTCGGAGGATCACCGTGAGTTCGAGGCCACCCTGAGACTCCATAGTGAATTCCAGGTCAGCCTGGGCTAGAGTGAGACCCTACCTCGGAAAACCTCGAAAAACCAAAAAAAAGAAAAAAAGAAAAAAGAAAGAAAAAAAAGAAAAGCCTCAAAGGGGAGGAGAAAACTAATTTATTGTGTGAAGCAGGACGTAAGTGCAGCTTGGTGCAGGCTGGGGTCCCAGGTTCCCAACAGGTTGCTAGGTGCATTGCATAAAAGAAGGGCATGTTTACTGCTCAGGCCAAGCACCATCTTAGGTGGCAAAACTATTCCTTATGCTTGCCACCCTCACTTTTAGAGTTTCTGCAACTGAAATTTCTTCAACTATAAAATAAGAACGACTTTGAGTTTCCATCATGAAGAAGTTCTCAGAATCAACACACAGCCTGAAGCACTCACAAGGACAGACCATATTTGACACTGGCCCTGGAACCTGTGGACTGAGAGGACTGGCATGACCAGTCATGACACATCATGCTCCTGTTTCCATGTTTCAGGCTATGGGCAGGCTCAGGAATGAGGAGGAAAGGGACAGAGAGGAAAAGAGGGTGTAAAAGACAGGAAACTTCAGAAAGGCGTAGAGTCCTTTCATGAACATGCACAGGATCTGTTGCTGACCTCGTTGAGCACCACGTAGAAACAGTACATATCCACAAGGAGCTCAGGAGACTCCTTTCCCAATGTGCTCTGTGGATGAGAAAGCTTCATACTGGAAAGTTTTAGGCAATTAATTTAGGAGATTCCAGAAATGAAAAGCAAGAATAAAAAATTAATAGGGCTATGGATCTGGAGCACCTTATAAATTTAACTATTGTTATAGGACATGTTTCTGTAGATGATTGGTCTTGGCTTCACAATGAGAAAATTTTTATTATGATTACAGGATGAGTTTTGGTAAAATGTTTGCTTCCTTATTTGTCCTATCATTGTGTATTCAATGATAAGATAATCTTTCCCAATGTTTGAAAATACCTATTGGCACAATTCTAAATTTCATTTTTGATTCTCTACTAATTTCATTAATGTGGGGGTATGTGTGTGTATATATATGCATGTCTGTATGTGTGAGGGCACATGTGTATGGAGGCTACAAAGTTGGCATGTCTTCCTCAATTGTTCTTCACCTAATTTTTTGAAACATGGCTTCTCTCTGAACCTAGAACTCACTGATTTGGCTAGACTAATTAGTCTGAAGGCCCTAGGGTCCTTTCTCTGCCTCCAAAACCCTGGGATCACAGGTATTCACCATCATATAGGATTTTAGGGGTACTAGCGATCAGACCTATCTCCTCAGCTCTTAGCCAGATTGTTAAAATATTTTATTTATTTATTTAAGAGAGAGAGGCAGATAGAGAGAGAGCTACTGCAAACAAACTCCGGATGCATGCACTACCTTGTGCATCTGGCTTACGTAGGTACTAGGGAATCAAACCTGGGTTCTTAGGCTTTGCAAAAAAGTGCCTTAACCACTCAGCTATCTTTCTAGTCCTGAGATTTTTTTAAATTAAAAAAAATTTTAAGTTGGGCATTATTTACTATATGTATATATTAAATTCAAGTAAAAATTGTCTTTGATTCTTCAATCCATTATATTTCTCTCCCTAGTTATATTTCTATCAGTAATTTCTCATGTGGCTTACCAAGAATATACCATATACATATGAACAGACATATATGTGTGTAATTTTAAAATTTATACCCAAACAGAAGGAAACAATTGGAAAATCTATTGTATCTATCACCTTAACAATATCCTGGAGTTTATTTTGGAAAGACAGATATCAAAAGGGACTTTCTAAAATTAAAATTAACATGAAAATATAGTTAAGAGATGCAGACATTTTTACAGAGGCTATCTTTTAAAAAGGAAATGAAAATATAAACTTATCTTAATAAAATTTCTATTTTAATTATACTCATGTGGTACTTTTGGAAGGGAAAAGCAAATGTAGCTTGGGGTTAGGAGTTGAATCCTGTACCCTCAAATCATATGACAGCTTGGTATAGCTTTTTATACTTACATTTAATTTTCACATAATTATCCTTTTTGTTTGGAGTTTGTTTTTACAATGTTGTGCCTTGATCCCAGTGCTTTTGTGCATAGCAGGCATTGACCTACACCCCAATGGCCATAGCAGTATCTTATTAAAAGTTATCTAAGTAAAATCTGGTGTCTAGGCCTTATCAGCTTTACCAAAGTTGATTTCAGTTTGAAAATCCTGTTTTGTTTTTCTGTGATGGAGGTTGAAAAGCAGAGACTCAAAAAATATTCCCACAAGTCTTTGAGCCTTGGCTAGACAGCTATTAGCTTGCTTTTAGTGTTGAGTTCACTGAAAGCTCCAGACTTCTGTTATGATGAGTTTCAGTTCACCACTGTGTTTGTTGCTATTTCCCTGGAGGTAGTTGTCAGGCTAGCATTGGGAGTAATATTCACTGCTGCTTCCTCTATAGATTCTTCTGGACCCCAGTGAATGTGGGAGAGGTGGCACATGTCATGACGGGCTGTCTTTTCTTGTTGAATTGATGGATATTGGACCCTCCCAGCATTCTCTGCCATCTGTAAAATAAAGCATTTTCCAACCAAGGGTGAAAGCAGCTTTGATTAAAAGGGATATGCATAAAATTTTGAGAGCCATTTTGATGAGACTACCCACTCAGCTTGTCCAGAGAACAATCAGGGCTTTTCTCTGGCAGTTGTGAGCTTCCTGCCTGTGGGGGGTCTGACTTGGTTCCCAGTTCCACTTATGATTTCTCTACCATTGAGTGGGCCTTATGTCCAATCAGAGGGAGGTTGTTTTCCCACAGAGGCTGTGTGCCACTATTGCAAAATGTGTATTTATTTTTCTGGTGGTAGATTACCTAGCTTGCAAGGTCTCCTGTTATTCATGTAGAGCTAACATTTTAAAAAATTATTATTATTAACAACATATTTTGTTTGAATATATCACGAGTTGTCATTCTCTTTTCCCTCATCCCTGCCCCTATTCTGCTGGGGACTCTCCTCAGTGGAATTTTAGGTATTCCCTATGGGGTTTGGGGTTATGTGTTGTGTGAGCAGCAGTCAGTTATTTTGGGGGGAAGGGAGTGCCTCTGGGCAAGATGTCTCAACATGTGGCTCTTACAATCTTTCTGCGCCCACTTCCACAAAATTCCCTAAGCCATGTTGGGTAAGTTTTAAGTCTACTTCAGTGATGAGCTCTTAGGAGCCTCTGGATCTCGGCTTTGGTAGGTGTTGAGTATCTTTAGAGTCTGTCTTCTTTACCATGGAGCTGATTATCGGGTTCACCATGGGAGCAGCACTTTTGCTCATCTCCCCAACTCCTCTGTGGTTTTAGCTATGGCTTGGCTGAAGTGCAAGGGGTAGTTTATCTCATTGTGTCTTGATACCTTTTGAAAAACAACAGATTCTTCAATGGAGAGTGAAGTCAGCATAGTTTAAATGGGATAAGAATTATTAATTTAGGGAGAATGTATGTAAACCCTCTTTGAGGCAAAGACTAGTGAGAGATTGACACTGGAGAACATAATTTTTGTCTCCATAGGATTCTGATATGGTTCCCAATTCTAGATATGGGTTCCTTTACACTGAATGGATCTCTTAGCCAATCAGAAGACTATTGGTTACCCATAAAGGCCGTGTGCCACTATTGCACTGGTGTGTACATCTAGTCAGGGTATTTGCTTCTGAGTAGCTTAGACCTCTGGTTGCTGAGACCACTGTTGATCACTTTCCCCCAGGAGCTTATATAGTGCTTTCTAGCACTATGATGGACTAACTGTCTGGGGACTGGCTAACACTCTTAAAAAGCTATAGATGTTTCCTACTTTCTATTGTGGACATATACCTTCATTCATGTGACCAATATTTTACTTATGAGCAGGGAAGGTGTTTATAACCTTGAATGTACAAACTATGCTAAAATGAGTATTTATACATATATATGTTCATTGGGCAAGTAAAATAGAACTTTTACTTACTGGAGTTGCCAAATCAAAGGATACTAGTGTAGTGTATTTTATATTTCATAGCCTCTACCAAATTGCCTTTCATTTTATTGAATTATAATTTTGTTCATTGTTTATTTACAAGTAGAGAGAGAAGAGGTGACAGAAAGAATGGGCATGCTAGGGCCTCCCACTGAAAATGAACTCCATATGCATGCACCACTTGGTGCATCTGGTTTTATCAAATCTGGGCAGTCAAGCTTTGCAGGAAAGTGCCTTTAACCACTGAGTCATCTCTCCAGTTCCAATTTGCCTTGTAAAATGGCTTCAGTTTTTTTCACCCACCAAAAATGTATGCAAGGCACTATTGATCACATCCTTTGCTAACAGTGCATATTATCACAGCCTTCTCGTTTTTGCCAGTCTGATAGTGGGAAAATAAATCTTAGTGTTTTGATTTCTATTTCTTGAGTTATAGATGATTTTAAACTTGTTTTCTTCTAATCTTTTCATGACTTTCATTAGTCTTTCTGTAAACTTGTTTGTGTTTGTGATTGCTTTTAGAACCATTCATCTTTTTCATATTCATTCATGAGGTCTTTTGCCTATTAAAACAACCTTTGCTATGTGAGATACTTCTTTTTCCTCAGTTCATCATTTGTCTTTGACTTTGTTTGGGGTGTGATTGTCATGTGACCAGTTTTTTATTCTTCATTTGCACTGCTGGGGATTGAACATGAGGACTTTCTTGTGGTAGACAAGCAGTACTGAGCAGCACTGCCAGTCCAACACTAAATTTTGATGTTGTCAGTTTTAGTCACCTCTATTAATGGCTTCTGGATTTTGTGTTCTGTTAAAGTAAGGACTTCACTACTGTACAATTTCCTAATTTTACTATGCTTTCTTCTAGAAATTTTCTATTTTGTTTTTTGAAGCATTATATAGATATAGTAGGAGAAATATTCAAATAATAGACTTTCATATCACCTGTAGGTTTAAAATGAGAATGGATCTTCATCATGTTCGTACATTCAAAGTGTGACAAATGGTATAAACACCATCAAGTCTTCTTTTTCCGTTAACATGGAGAACATATGTGCCCACTAAACTTGTCTGATTACAAATTATGACTGCAGAAATGCGGGAAGGGTTTTGTATATACAAGTCACCAGATGTTTTATAATGATTCTGTTAATATGAGCCTCAGGATTAGACTAGAACCAGTGTTACAGGTCAAGACTGAGGCTCATTGACCAAGCTACACAGGGAAATTTGTACAGCGCCTGCTGGCACAATACATAAATATCCAGATTTATTACCCTCTGTCTTCAGCACTGAATTTGCCCACAGATTTATGAAAGGGAAAACATGAAATTGAGATTTGTAAATATTTGAAGTTTACTTCTGAGATCTAAAAAGGCAGTAAGAAGGCTAGTAATAAATCCAAAATAGAGGTCAGGGAATGCAGTAAGTTTGCAATTATAGGAATATAACTTAAGGAAGGAATCACAAACAATAAAATTTAATAATTTCACCCTTGGTTCATAAACCACTGAGCTTTAACTGACATAAATTATTAGCCTAAGAAAACAAAATGGAGGTAAGTGAATATAGGTTGTCACAAAGGAAATCACTGACAGATTGGCAACGAGAGTTAGAATTCCAAGTTCTTTGGGCAGGTTGATTCTCCTTTGGGAATCAGTAAAGGCCAAAAGCCTTTAAGAATCTTTACCTGTATGCATAATATTTAATATCCTTTGCCTAGTCTATCACTAGTGACATATTGGAAGCTCCTAAAAATAATCATTCCAGAATCTTGATTAGTTTTCCATTTCTTGTTAGTCAGGCATCTAATTCCTTTAAGAATCAGTTTTTGTAGCTTTTAGGTTGAGCCTATGTCAATTTGCAGTGCTAGTTTTTTAAGAAAAGCAGCTACACTCATGATGCATTTGTGAGCCTCAAAAACAGACAGTTAAAGCTACCCTCTGTGAGATAGTAGCTGAGAAACCTTGGCAATTTATTTCACTTGCTTATGACTTGATTTCCTCATATTTAATATGGGACTCTTAATAGCTTTCATTAATATATCACATTTCCTGCCAAGCTCCATAGTCTTTCTGACTGATGATATAGGCTGGAAATACCACCCCTCACACACACACACCCTGCAGCCAAATTAAGAAAAAATACAATATAATGCATAAATTGCCAAGCACTGCCTCTTCCTCCACAGAACATAGCTGGGACACACAGGTGGGCAGAGGGTTCGCAGCAGGATTGGAGCTTCTATTGGGAACTTGTGTGCAACAGGGCTCTAGGAGGGACCCAAGTTAGGTTCAGCTCCTGGGCAGAGCTTACTTTATTTTCACGAAGGTGGATCAGGTGTCATTCCCAAGGACAATGTGGTTGAGATGAAATGACATCCAAAGGAATGTCAGCTGAGAAGCTGTTTTTGTAAGGAAAAGGCCCAAGGCAGGAAGTTTCATCCTAGCTCTGATTTTTGAATGCAGTCCTGAGATAGCACAATGCTCTAGGCTCTTGGCATCATTATGAGTAGAGGACCAAGAGTCCTGACCTGGAATGCCGACGTCATTGAGTCATTGAGCAAATGTCAGAATTCTCTCATGCCTGGGCTTTTCTTAAGGAAAATCACATTTGTTTAAGCCATGAGGAGTTGGATTTTGATAAAGGATCATGAGGTCTGTTGTAAAGATCAAACAAGATGATATAATTAGCTTTCCTTGCCAGGAACACAATGGAATACCACAGTTAGGATTGTTGGCTGCAGCAAGTGAGAATTGTGACTATCATGATCAGATTTAGCAGGACAAAAGAAGAAACTTGAGACTGAGATACAAGCACATTAATTTGAGCTTGTATATTGGACAAATTCTCTATTTAAGAACTTGATTTACAAAAGAGAGTTATTAATAATACTTCTCTGACAGGATAACTACAAGGAGCCAGAGAGAAGGTATGTGACAAGCTTTTCATAAATCCTGATGAATGACATGTGATTAGTTGTACTATCTTAGGTACCAGTTCCAAAGGCAGGATAAAAGTTGCCCTCAAATTAGAGATAAAAGCAATAATAAGGGGATGGAGAAATGGCTCACTGGTTAAGGTGCTTGCCTGCAAAGCCCTACAACTTGGGTTCGATTCCCCAGTAACCATGTAAAGCCATATGCACAAAGTGGTGAATGCATCTGTAGATTGTTTGCAGTGGCTAGAGGTCCTGGTACCCCCATTCTCATTCATTCTCTCTTTCTCTGCAAATAAATGGATAAAGACATTAAAAATCAGTAAAAAAAAATGACTGGGGATGGTTCTTAACAAGAAATATTAAATAACAAGAATTATAATAATGTTCAATATGTTTTAGCCATAAACTGCTATCAGTTTTATATTTTGGAACTTACAAAAAAGACAATAAAATCACCTTATCTAAAGTGTTTATTCCCTCTATCCAGTGTACTATGAAAAAAAAAGCCTTTTCACAAAGGAAAAATGAGGAATTTTTAATAGGAAACTGACCAAAAGAAAAATTATAAAGATGTCAACCTGCTATTTTAGGAGGAGTAAGATGACTCCTGGGTGTTCAGCCTCAGAAAGGATTCAGGAAAAGGGGGTAATTTATAGTCCTCATTTCTTTCTCAATATTCTCTGGCTCCAGCTTTGGTGGCATTGCCAATGGAGAAAGTGATTCTGAGTCCCAAGCAAACATGATTTACCCTTACTTAGGCCCCTGCCAGTAAAAGGGTGCTTTGTAATGGGCCTAATATTCTCAACAGCATCCTTAAATATAAACATATGAGCATCACAACTGAGTGTGGTGACATGCCTGTAATATCAGCAGTTGACAAAATAGGGAGTTTGAAATAAGCCTGCATTGTGAGACCGTTTAAAAAAAAAAAAGCACTTGAATGCCACAAAATGTAATGGAGCCGTGTAATAATTATGTATCTGTAATGATGTATTTGTTTTTACAAATCAGGCATTTGGTATTTCACCTCTTTCAACTCTGCACTAAAGCATTAATAAAACTTTTAGCCAAGAATAATTAATAAAATGTCTCTCTCTCCAGTTTGGTATGAGTTTTTGTTTTGTCATCCTGGTTCCAAGTAGTTCAGTAATTGTGTCTCAAAATGCTACCAACCACACATGGATTTGGTTATTGCTTTGTAATACAGTTGAGCCATGATTACTGTGAAATCTCTAACATTACTAAAAGCTCATATTTTGAAAAATAAACTTCATAAAAATGTCTAGGTTGAGTTCTGTTCTGATTTGGAAAATTGAGGATCTATGTAACTCTAGGATGTTAAGGGATGTAAAGTTCTGAAGGAATTACACAGAACACACATCTCACAACATTATGGAAACACCAGTAATCATGATTACAGTTAGGCTTTTGTGATAAAGAAACAATCTTTGTATAAGAATTAACATCTGATGATTTTTGACCATGAATCAAAAAACAATTATTTTATAGTTAATTTCTGAGCTATATTTTTCTGCCCCTACTAGAGGCTTGTGATTTAATAATTTCATGCTTTTTTTTCAATGTAGGCAACATGATTAGACAGGTTTGATTACTACTTGCAGCATTTGTAATGAGTTAATTCTTCTTTAAATTTATTTTGTTTATTTTTATTTATTTATTTGAAAGTGACAGACAGAGAAAGATGCAGATACAGGGAGAGAGAGAGAATGTGTGTGCCAGAGCCTCCAGCCATTGCAAAAGAACTCCAGATGCCCCTTATGCATGTGGATAACGTGGGTCCTGGGGAATCAAGCCTTGAATCAGGGTCCTTAGGCTTCACAGGCAAGTGCTTAACCACTAAGCCATCTCTCCAGCCCATAATGAGTTAATTCTAAGGAGAATGTCCACTTGCTAATATAACTTGGCTAATATTAGTCTGTTAATGTACATGCCATCCTACCAAACTGAAGATATCCCAGTGTACAGTAACTAAACAACAAAGATATCTTTTTTCTTTTAAGTAGCAGTGCAGAGGTAGGCGGGCAGCCCTGGGCTAGTAGGCAGTTACGTGTGCAGGGTGACCATTTGCCATTTCTTAGCCAGTGGAAAGACTTAAAATAAGCTCCTTTTACTCTTCCAATCATCCCATCAGCAAGATGGGATGGCAGGAGGAAGGGAGATAAATGTGGAGTTGGTAGTAGCTCAGAAGAATGACCAGCCGAGAGTCTATTACTATGTGAGAAAGAATAGATATTGAGAAATTATAGAACTGTGCTACACTTGCTATACTTAAATGGAGCGTCTTAAATTTTAATTTGCACATTTTAGGGTTAAAATAAATGTTAAGGTTCAACTGTGATGTCTAAACATGGAGGAAGATAAATAAGAGGGCTTGCACCCCAGTATGGTAAAGCTAACTAGATACAAAGAAGCTCTGGAGATAAGCACAGAAGCCACTTTTGGCAGGTATAGGCTCACTCCCAGGAAGCCCCTCCCCGAGGATCACACGGAAGGCACTGTTGCCCTTTCCCCTAGTAAACTTCTGACTTCTTGGGTGCTTACACCTTTACATATATCCGTGCATCCAATTGTAACGACTGAGTTGTGGGTAACAAGGGGAACCTTTAAAGAAAGCCTCCAACTATTCCAGAAAGGAGACCATCCCAGACCACCTCAGGGGTAGGCAAAGTGAAGAGAAATGGTAGAGCAAGACCTGTAAATCCAGCTAGAGGTAACTCTTTGCTATTGCCCCTTGGCTCATTCTGCTCTCCATTCTGGAAGGTGTAACTTTCCACTTTGGCTTTTTAAAATTAGCATATGTTAATTATATATTATAATGGGTTTCATTGTAGCATTTTCATACAAGTGTATAATGTGTTTTTCTCATATTGCATGTTACTTTCCCATTTTTGTGATTAAATACCTGATCAGAATCAACTTTAGAAAAGAACGGTTTGTTTGTTTGTTTGTTTGCTTGCTTGTTTTTTCAACTTATACTTTGAGGTCATGGTGTGAAAGGTATGATGGTAGGAGATGGTCATATCATGTCCTCAATCAGAAAGCAGAGTTATGTATGCTAGTGCTTAGTAACTATTTCCTTTTCTGCAGTCCAAGACCCTCAGTCCATGGAATGACACTGCCCAGAGTTATATTGGGTCTTCCCACCTCAAATAACCTAAAAAAGCCCTAACAGAAATGCTCAGAGATTTTTTCCCATGGTGATTCTTAATCCCATTAAATTGACAAGATTAGCCATCACAGATATTTAATCCTTCCATTACCCTGTGTGGTCCCCCCACACACACACTCCTACTGATTACCCTTCAGCCCATACCATTATTTTTTAAAAATTATGTATTTAAGGACCCAATAGTTTCATTATATTCCTTATAGGATCCTAAGTGAGGGATTATATACAAGATCATAGGCTCTTATAGTAGCTCACTCCTGCAGAAAATGCCCCCTCCCCCCGTGACCATTATTTGCAAACCATACATCTAAGAGGAGATTAATATCCAAAAAATATAAGGAACATATAAAATGCATTAAGAAAACAACTAATGAATGATAATAAAGTGTCATAAGGTCTTAAGTAGACATTTTCTAAATGAAGAGATGTAAGTAGCCACAGGTATTGTGGCAACGTGTTCATCATTACTAACCAAAATGTAAATGTTAATCAAAGCCACATGAGATCACCCCATACCAGTTAAGACAGTTATTAACAACACTAATAATCATAAAATACCTTAAAGTTACAGAATACAAATGCATTGATTATCAAGGATGTAGAGAAATTGCGCCCTTATACACTGTGGGAGTGCAGCCCAGGGGCTGGAGGGATGGTTCAGTGGTTAAGAGCACTTTCAGTGTAAGCATGAGGGCCTGAGGAGGCCTGAGAGGCAGTTTAAATTTGATCCCCAGAGGTAGGAGGATCACTGTGAGTTCAAGGAAAGCCTGGGACTACAGAGTGAGATACGTTAGCCTGAGCAACAGTGAGATCCTACCTCAATTTAAAAACAAGGCAAACAAACAAACAAACAAAAAACATAATACTTTGGGCTAGTGAAATGATGCCTTGGTTAAATAAACTGCTTGAATTTGATCCCCAGGACTCACATAAATGGCTGGGAATCACCTCTCTAATCCCAGTCCCATGTATAGGGTTGTGGGCGCATGGAGCAGAGACTGCAAGTCTTTGGGGATCATGAAAAAAAATGACAGGCTTTGAGCTCATGTAAGAGCAGGTGCGGAAAAGTGATGGGAGGGGACACTTGACATTCTTCTCTGGCCACTGCAAACTTTTAAACACACTCTACTGCATGGTAAGGTCACAGGGTGCCACATGGGCACATACACATGCATACACCACACACATCCCACACTACATTGCACCACAAAAAGAAATGGTGAAGCCACTATGTAAGACATTACAGAGGATCTTCAAATAATTAAAAATAGAACTACCATATGATTCAGGGGAAAATACAGTAGCATGTACTTATCATGGAATACTGTTAAGCTTTAATTAAGAAGGAAACTTTATAATATGAGCCAATATGGATGAACCTTGAGGACACAAGCTAAGGGAAACTAAAAAGAAACACACAAAAAGACAAGTGCTACATGATTCCATATATATAAGAAATCTCAAGTAATCAAATTCAGTAAACTTAAGGCTAGAATGGTGATTACCAGGGACAAGGAGAAGGGGGAAATGGGAAGTTATTCATAAACATAAAGTTTCATTGAAATGATGTTAATAATAATAGATAACTGCTATATAACACTATATCTATAGTCAACAATATTAAATTATACAATTAAAATTTAAGAAAGTAGATTTCCTGATTAGTATTCTTACCACAACAAAATAAAAATCAACTAAAAATTAAATGTAAGGAAATTTGATTTCTAACTTTATTTAACATCTTTTTTTAAATTGGCCATAAAATATGCTTAAGATAACAGTAACAGCATATTTTTCAAAGGGGGTAATTTAAATAGAAAAGGTATACTTCATATAACTAACCTTACCGTGTTCCTCAAGCTGAATGAGTCCTAGTTTAATGGAATGTTGAAATGGCATTTATATTTACTTACAGCCCATTTAAATTTATTTAACTTGAGTCTTTCCTGAGTTTTAGAATATGTAACCTCTCCTCATACTCCTCTTGGTTTCTGGAGGGCTCCTATCTCTATGGAAAGCCTCCTTTTTAATTTTTGGGAATTTTTCTTTCCTGTGCCCATTAAGAAGGAAGTATGTGCAAGCATGATTAGATGCAGCTGTCTTTAATTAACCCTTTCAGCTGTGCTCCAGACGAATGACTCAATATGACTAGGCAAGCTGATTGTCTCTAAAGAGTCATACATATTTACGACATACCAATATGTTTAACAAAGTTAACTTACCTTACTCCAGCAGTGCAAGATGAAACCAATGCTTCCATCCTACCAGGTGACTCACTAAGTCAGAATGTTACTGTGATGAGCTGAGCCCTCACAATGGGAATAAAGGGTTCTGATGAATCTTCATTCTCTTTTGGATGGGAGTCAGCAAGTGATGAGCAAGATTGGAATGGGTCCCTTAGGACCATAGTGGGGCATATGGAACGAGTTTCTCTTACATGTGGCTGTGTACTAAAGCTAAAGGACATCAAATGTTGGGCGGGGAATGGGTAACTGAAAGCAGGCATCAACCAAAGGGCTAGGCTGATGTTAGAGCTCCTCAGGAAGTTGAGACAGGCTAATCACAGGTCCAATGCCTCCCTGGTCAATTTAGCAAGTCCTATCTCATAATAAATTACGTTAAAAAGACTGGGGCTGGAGCACAGTAGTCCTTGGTTCAGGCTTAGTTGGGAAGAGGACAAAGGGGATCAGGCTGAATTCTGGTCTCTAGTCCTGCTGCAGAAGCCCACAGGGAAAGGCCAAGGACAGTAAGATAGTGAAATGAGAGAGAACTGGCTGGAAAAAGTCCAGGGATGAAGAAAGAACTTGCTCATACCTCTTCCCCTCCCAGGTTACATTTTAAGTACTTCTGCCAACTTAAAAAAGTGTAGAGACTTGACAGAAAGGCTATAGGAGAACAAGTGGGATCAAAATGAGTCTCCTCCCTAAAGCAAGGAGGTCAGGGCAAGGCCAGATCAACCCTAGGTGTTGGTACTTGGTATGCATAAATGGGTTGGTTTCCATTACTTTAAGGCATACCTGACATGGGCCTGTGAATTTTTCCGTACTTACTCATTCTGCAAACAATTATTAATTAGATGTAAAGAGCACAAATATGGGGCTGGAGAGATTGCTTAGTGGTTAAGGTCCTTGCCTGCAAAGCCAAAGGACCTAGGTTTGATTCCCTAGGATCCATGTAAGCCAGACACCCAAGGTGGCACATGCATCTGCAGTTTGTTTGCAGTGGCACAAGGCATGCCTATTCCCTCTATTTATCTGCCTCTCTCTCTCTCTCTCTCTCTCAAATAAATAAATAAAATATATTAAAAAATAGTACAAGTATAAATTAGACATCCTCCTGTATTAGTCAGGGTTCTCTAGAGAAACAGAACTGCTAAAATGAATTATTTTAAAAAGGGAATTTATTGGATTAGCTTACGGTAGTCCAATAGCAGTTGCAGGCCAGAGAATCAAGGAACCTGGTAGCTTCTCAGTCCACGTGGCCAGATGCCTCAGCAGTCTCGATTTGGCACTGCAGATGGCACCGGGAGGCCTGGAGGCTTCCTGAGGAGCCACTGGGTTTCAATCCACATGGGTCTTTAGTTGATGCTGGTCTTCAGTCCACACTGGAAGGCAGCAAGCAGCTCCAGCAGCCAAGTGGGAAGAAGGGAGAGGCACATTTTACCCAGAGGTTCCTTATAAAGTACGCGTCTGAGCAGGGCCACCTGCTCTGGGTGAAAGGTTCACTCTTGGGGAAGGACTTCCTCCTTCAGTTTGTCCTTCCTGGAAGCAACCTCAGAGACCCACCCAAAAGGGATTTCTGTGGAACACTAAACAGATCAAGTTGACAACACCTTAACCATCACACCTCCTAACCTTCAAAGATCTAATACTTTTGCTGGGCTTGAAATGGAACTCTAAAGATAACATGGGGCAAACTTTCTTGCTGCTATTCAACTTGTTTGGGAGACCTTGAAGCTTATCATAGGCTGAGCACTTTGGGCCTGAGTGGTGGGATGGGGGAGCTAGGTACAGGGAAATGCAGTATGGAGGAAACACAAATAAAGCAGGTAGCTGAGACAGGCTTTTCCCAAGGGACTCAACATAAATTTCAGTGTTGTTTAGGGCTTCCTGTATTTGCCTCTGTAGGAGACCTCATGCCAGAATGGCGGAGTTGAGGATGGATGATATACAGGCAAAAATCTAGCCTATTCACTAAAGGATTTTTGCATAGCCTACCTCCTCATACTTGTCTATTTCTTAGTCAGGCTCCAACAATAATATGCCACTTCAGTGGAGTCACCTCAAACAGCATAAAGGGATATGAATCTTCACACATACAAGGTGAGACAAGGCAGGTATCCACCTCTACTTTGATAATAAAGTACAATTTACATGTGAAATCAAGGGTGCATTTTCATCAGTTATAGAATTAGAAGCAGGGAGATGTCTTAGTCCAGCTTGCTTATGTTTTCAGATGACACAAAGGCAGTCATGCTATTGTAGAGCTGGTACTAAAATTCACATCTGTCTTCTATCTTTGATTGTTTCATTATATCACCCTGCCATCCAAATACTTGTAGCAGCAAATTGTCCAAGCTGAAGGTCATTTTAATATGGTCACATGGTGAAGGGTGGAGTGGTTAATCTAGAATTAATTGTGGATGCCTATGGTCACTGGAAGGAACATTTGAAAAAAAAAATCAATCTAGATTTGTTTAGCCTATTAAACCAAGCCTGTGTTTGATCTTGATGTTGTTGTTGCTTATTAATAGAATTTCTTTCAGATTTCCTTGATTCCCCCAACTCAATCTTTTTTTTTTAAATCATCCTATACCATAGCTCAAGATCAAGGGCCACTAGGACTGAATGTGAGTAGATAGAAAAATAGTCACTACCACTGGCAATCCAGAGGCCCTGTCAAAAGAGCTAAATGTCTAACTAGGATATTGTCACAATGGTAAAAAGAAAGCAAGGAGAAACCCCACTAGGGGATGTAGATCAAATAAAACAGAGGAGTATTTTATTCTAGCCAATTAAAATAGATAATTAAAAACTATAGAGTTGTTTCTGCAGGGAAACCATCCAACAGCTCCCCACTTACATATGCAAAGCATGGTACTTGCATGGCACCTTTCAAACAGACCCTTTCCAGGCTCCTGCAGCACTAACTGTATCAAAAATAACTGACTTGGGCTGGAGAGATGGCTTAGCGGTTAAGCACTTGCCTGTGAAGCCTAAGGACCCTGGTTTGAGGCTCGATTCTCCAGGACCCATGTTAGCCAGATGCACAAAGGGGTGCACGCATCTGGAGTTCAACTGCAGTGGCTGGAGGCCCTGGCATGCCCATTCTCTCTCTCTCTCTCTCTCTCTCTCTCCCTCTCCCTCTCTCTCTATCTGCCTCTTTCTGTCCTGACACTCTCAAATAAATAAATAAATATGAACAAAAAATTTTTAAAAAATCACTAACTTTATCAGCCCAAGTTAAGCCATCTGTGGGTTAGGGCATTATGCTTTGTGATGCCTGGGTCTGGCAGGAAAGTTTTGCATTTGAGAAATTGAAGGGCCAAAACTATCCTTTTTTGCCATCTTTGGTAGCTTGATTCATGTGTCCCCCATAAATATAGGTGTTTGAATGCTGGGTTCCCAGCTGATGGAGATTTGAGAATTAACGTCTCCTTGAGGCAGTGTATTGTTGGGGGCAGGCTGATGGATGTTATAGCTAGTTTCCCCTTGCCAGTGTTTGACACACTCTCCTGTTGCTATTGACCATCTGATGTTGTTTAAAAGGGGATGTCCATCTCCTCATGCCACTGTTTTCCCTGCCATCATGGAGCTTACCCTTGAGTCTGTATGCCAAAATAACCCCCCTTCCACAAGCTGGTCTTGGTTGGGTGTTTTCTACCAGCAATGTGAACTTGACTTCAACAGTAAAGTTGGTACAGAGTTATTACCTCGAGACACCCAACTGTGTAGTTTTTGGTCCTTTGAAGCTGATTTTCAAGAGGAATGTGGAAGGACTTGTAATCTTGGCCTAAGAGATGCCTTGCAGTGCTGTAAGTACAGCTTGGTGGACTATTCCGGTCAGAGTTGAAAGACCTGAATGCAGATAGAACTAAGGACTGTGAGGTTTGGCTTCTGAGGGTGAGAAAGAACTCTGGGCTAGAAGCAGTTTATGTGAGAGGCTTGCTGTTTACACCCTTGTCCTGAGAATTTGTGCAGGGTTGCATTGTGTACAAATGGACTGATGTGGGCAGAGGGATATGATACAGAAAAAATAAAATCTTTGGATGAAAATGCTGCCCATTCAGGTACAATTGAGAGCTTACAACCTTTGAGATTGAGCCAGGTTACCTGCATTGGAACAACAGGCAGACTACAGTCTTTTGAAGGGGCTGAACGCTGAAGGAGTGTCCTGCTCTTCAAAGTCTGCTTTATCCACCTCCACCGCCCAATTAACAAATTGGCACCCCACCTGGTATTATGGAGTATAAGAAATGCAGGAAAGAGAGATTCATTAAATTTGCAACACAGTCTGATGTTTTGGGAATGGCTATTGGCAGTGTGAAACAGGTTTGCTGGATTGTCTGCATGGAGACCAGATGGAGCTATGAGGATGGACTACAGGTTGCAGTGGAGACCCAGTGGAGATGCCAGAACCATGAGACGGCTGCTAAGGAGAGGTTCTGGTCCCAAATGAACTTTTCCAGGACTGTGAGTAGCCTAGCTGTAAGGGCAGAATTGGAATACCAGAGACTTGTCGCTGGTTAGAGTTATCAGACTTGGAGACTTGTCACTGGCTAGAGTTGTTGGATTTGGAGCTACAGAGTTTGATGTTTGCCCAGTTTAAATCTTGTATTGATTGAATATTTCTTTGCTATGCCAAGTACCATCTGTTGAGGTGTGTTTATTCTGTGTCATTATGGGTTTGGAGGGGACTTTTTGGTATTAAGGCTCAGTTAAAAGATCTTGGACTAGGGGGATGTTTGAACATCATTAGGATTGATTAAAAACTATGGAGACTTTGAAAGTTGGACTGAATGCATTGCATTTTACATCATGGATGGTTATCAGTTTATGGAGGCCAGGGTTGGAATGTAGTGTTTTGATTCAGGTGTCCCCCATAAACTTAGGTATTCTGAATGCTAGGTTCCCAGCTGATGGAGATTTGGGAATTAATGCCTCCTGGAGGCAGTGTATTGTTGGGGGCGGGCTTATGGGCATTATAGCCAGTTTCCCCTTGCCAGTGTTTGGCACAGTCTCCTGTTCCTGTTTTCTATCTGATATTGTCCAGGAGGTGATGTCCCCCTCTGCTCATGCCATTGTTTTCCCTACCATCATGGAGCTTCCCCCTTGAGTCTGTAGGCTAGAATAAACCTTTTATTTTCCCATAAGCTGCTCTTGGTTGAGTATTTTCTGTCAGCAATGCAAACCTGACTGCAACACCACCTTAATATGATCAAGAGAATTTTTCATGACACTGAAGGATGTGGCCACTAAAAGACTAAGCTTCAGTTAGTGTAGGTAGAGAAGATAGGGGAAGGTAAGTGTTGTGTACTACCATGACCCTGATCATTCATTCACTAGTGCCTTCATTTACCAAAAGTTTCTTGGATATCTACTATGTGTCTGACACTGCTAAGCTTGGGACATAGCTGAGTACAACACAGAAGGAGGTGGGTGCTCTTTCAGGCTTACTTTCTAGTGGCATGTGTTCCTTATTTGTTATAATGACTCTGCTCTGGCCAGACATGCTCTTATATTTGAACAAAAGACCCTCCCTGCTGGGTCCCAAAGTTCCAAAATATAGACACACACACTCACTCAAAAAGTCAACAGTGGGACTAGTGATGTATATTTGTAGTAGACAAGTTGTTTAGCTTGCTCAAGTCAAAGCCTTGGGTTTGACCCTCAGCACAGTTAATGAAAAGAAAGAAAGAAAGAAAGAAAGAAAGAAAGAAAGAAAGAAAGAAAGAAAGAAAGAAAGAGAAAAAGAAAAACAGCAACAACAAGAACAACTCAGGTCTTCTGTCACTGAGGATTTGGCTTTCGGCATTGACTATGCAACTATAAATACCTCCAGGGGAATAACTGTCAATCCCAAGGACATACATCTCTACATTTCTTTCCTTGTATCTTTGAAACAAAAGATAATTGTGTCCTAATATTATGAAGGCTTGATGACTGTGCCACTGTAACATCAGAGAGGGCTCTCCAGAATAAGGGAAGGTATTGAGAAATGAAAATGTTTAAGAAAGAAGGAAAATCAGTTAAGTAGTGCAACATTTCTAAGCTATCAGAAATTCAATGGTTTATTACATAGGAAATATCCTTTCCCACTGTAGCCAAGCATCTTAACACCAACTTCCCATTCAATTTCATGTACCACAAAGTTCTGGAGAAAACCACAAATGTAGCACACAGTATTTACAATAGTTGTGCATGACAATTGAAAAAAATTGGAGTTAAACTCATACATTTCCATACCAGTAGACCTAGATATCACATGTCTGACATAAGATACTGACTACATTGTCAACCAGAAGGACATTAAAAAGCTATTATTTTGTGGATTTTTACTGAGTTGACTTGAACAAATGTCCTCTAGATAGCCAAATAGGCCACCAATGACAGACCAAAGTAACAATCTCATTTAAATCTACCTCCATGAACCAATGATTTTTACTGAGCTTAATTACAGGACCGCAGGTGAGGGGTTACTTACAGGAGTGTAGATGACCTGAAGCAGCTGTATCAATGAAAAATCTCCCTCCAACATAGATAACAACTTCCCTGTAGCTGCATAGATGAAGTCCCTGCTTCAGTTAACCTTCCACCCTTCACGTTCTCTAGCATTCCTGAAACCACATGCAGCTGGACCAGAATTACATGCAGCTGGGAGGGAGTCACAGAAGGGAGTGGCTGGAATCTCAGGTGAGGGTCTAATGACCCTCCCCAAATCCTCCTTCTATGAGGGAATGTCAATAGTCCTGATCTTGAGGGTCTCTTGCCAGTAATCACAGCTGGTATATTAGGACACTAGTGGCTATTATACATACAGGACTGTGTTCCATGAAGCTATGAAAATGAAAATGGGTAATAGTTTCATTTATATAAAAATTGTAATAATTTAAAATAAATTTTACATTGAAAATACATTTTAAATTAAAATGTTAAATTTTATGCTTAATTTATAATTCAGTTATCTGGAGATGTTATGTGACTTTCCATTTGTCCTCTTTCCCCAGAATCTACAAATAATAGGAGTGAGCCTATTTCTTCCTCACATTCCCATGAATATAATCTACATACTGGAGGAAAGAATATGTAATTGGCGTTCCTGAAGCTTAAAAATTTCCATGGCCAAAACAAAGAAAACATTAACAGCTCAAGTACATCAATTGAAAAACTTATAATTAATGCTTGAAGTGCTACATGATATATCTACTATATTTTTTAAAATTTTTAATAAAATTTTTGGTGTGTGTATGTGTGTGTAGATGCACATGCCACATACACGTGGAGACTGTCTCTATTGCTCTTCTTCCTTACTTCCTTGGGGCATAGTCTTTCACTGAACTTAGAGCTTCTGGATTAATTTTCATTTATACTGGCTGAGCACCAAGCTCTAGTGATTCTCCTTTCTTTACCACCTACCTCAGAACTGGTGCTAGAAGCATGTACGACTATGCCTGGCTTTCTATGTGGGTGCAGGGGATCAAACTCAGGATCCCCGTGCATGTGCAGCAAATACTCTTACACGCTAACCTGTCACCCCAGCTCCTAGGTCCACTTTAATCAATAATACCATGGACCTTTTCTTATAGGTTCATATCCATTCTGTTTGAAGGTCTACTGTCTTGACCTTTCTGATTTCATTTATACAATGCTCTTTGTTTTCCAAACTTTTACCTTAAAGGCACTGTTTTTGTTTTTGTTTTTGTTTTTTAGAGATAGGGTCTCACTCTAGCCCAGGCTGATCTGGAATTCACTATGAAGTCTCAGGGTGGCCTTGAACTCACAGTGATCCTCCTACCTCTGCCTCCCGAGTGCTGGGATTAAAGGTGTGTGCCACTATGGCCAGCTACCTTAAATTAAAAGTACTTCTTTGTGACCAGTTCAGGGACTAATTTTCCACTTATTTTCAGCCCATACAATTCTATGTTCATTTTAAGTTCTCAATAAATAAAAGCATAATCAACAAGCAAGTTAAATCACTGGTCTAGTATCATATTACACAGAGACATAAAACTTACTATCACCAGATTCTAAATAATACATCTTTAGAAACATTATCTCAAAATTTAGACTCAATTTCATGGTTATGGAAAATATCCCATTGTCACACAGATGTGCTGTAACAAGCCAGAGAGTGCAATTCACTAAAGACCATGTGAGTAAGAAAATCACAACAGCTGGTATTATTGAGAACATTAAGGATGCTTATTGGAGAAATAACACCCAGATCAACTTGGAAGAGCGTAAAGCTGAATCTCACTAGGGCCGTTCTGTTCCTTCTACTTATTGTACCCATAAATGAATGAATCAAAAAATTTTGCAAATGATTTATGGCTTCTCTTATATCTGGAAAGGGAATATAAATGAATAAAAGGTTGATCCCACAAGGGCATGTGGATAATTGTGAACATGACAGATGAAAGGCAATTAAGAGAACAAACACCATCATACTGATGAATCTCAACCTTATACACATGGCCGAAGGAGAACAGATATAGCTCAGCGGATGTTAAGTGATAATTTTCTATAATTCACTCAACAATACAATAAGCAAACAACAACTGTATGTGTTTATGTGACACATGTTGAGAACCACCCTTATGCATTGATACTCATAGGATAACTAATTACTTGCTAGTTCACAAATGACCAGGTCAGTGATGAACACTTGATCCAAACTAGACCCATCTAATTATCATCACAGACATTTGGAAATAGGAGTAAAACTGAGTGAATTCAGGAACTGTGAGGTAAGACTCTTCTACCAGGAACACACATAGCCTGATACAGCTGACCCAATGACAAAGAGAGGGGTGGAGCTGGGGAGCGTGAAGCTGTCATGCCTGCAGAAGGGCAGAAGTGTTGCTGGCTGCTCAGGTTCTATATTCAGTCCCTGGCCAGGCCAGCTGTCTTCAGATTCTTTGAAATTTTTTCCACATCCTTCTAATAAATTCCCTTTATGGCTTAAATAGTTAGTTTTACTTTCTTCCAATCAAAACAACTTAGCTAAAAAATGGGACACGCATATGCTCTGAAGACATCTGACATGTGATCTGAACCTTCCTATGATTCAGAGGTTCAGGCCTATGCTGCCAGTGATATCCAGTGAATGTAAGAAATAGACTTATAATTAATGTGAAGCCATTTTACTTCGAGATCTAAAACTGAAGAATACTAAAGTTTAGGGAAGAAAACTCTCTATTTTTAGTGAATATCTATTAAGCCTAGGGAACTTTAACACAGAGAAACATGCATGGAAATTGGGTGGGTAGGTAAGAAACCAACCACAAGAAAAAAGTAAATCCAGAATTTAACCTTTTATACTGATTACACTGGAAATGTTTCTTATATAATTCATGTAGTATCTTGCCCTAAATTGAATGTGAATTCACTCACAAGAGAGTCAGGGATCACATCATCGTGAATATTAAATGAACCAGTGAGAGGTGGGATGGTAGTGACACTAAAGATAGGATCAGATGAAAACCCAGTAAACTATTCAACAAATAAACAAGAGAGTCCAACAGGGCAATAAACACCACCACAGTGAGAGGTAATAAAGAAGAAGAAGGAAAAGAAGAGACTCAAATGTAATGAAACAAGACCAATAATGACTAGTGCCTAGAATGCACATAAACTTCTACAACTAGAATGATTCAGGCGTATTTACCTGGTTGTCTAGACCCTCCATTGAAGTTTACTTGTGAGGAATATGCCTTACATTATTATGAGGTGATATTCCCACTGCTAAAACAAAGACCAGTGAAGAAAACCACTGACCCAGCTCTATCAAATTTAATGGATGTTGAGCGACAAGTTCCAGGGCCTTTCATGAAGAGGGCACTCCAGGGCTGGAGAGATGGCTTAGCCGTTAAGTCACTTGCCTACAAAGCCAAAGAATCACAGTTCAATTCTCCAGGACCCATGTAAGCCAGATGCACAAGGTGGTGCATGCATCTGGAGTTCCTTTGCAGTGGCTGGAGGCCCTGATGTGTGCATTCTCTCTTCTCTCTCTCTCTCTCTCTCTCTCTCTCTCTTTCTCTCGATTAAATAACTAAATAATTTATTTTTAAAAAAGGGACACTCCCTCAGTCAAGAGAGAACATCAAGAGAAGAATGAGCTCCAAGTTTATCAGACAAGATACATAACTTCGATTCACTAATTCTATAACTAAAGTCCACATTTTTATGTATATTTTAGTGTCTCAATTCATCAGTAAGTTCATAGTATGCAACCAAGATTAAAATTAAATGGTAGTGGGTATGCACATTTATCCCTATGAAAAATGAATCCAGAATAAACATGATGAATCTATGAAATATGTATTGTTTTCCCTATGACAACTTTGGCACAAGAATCTGCCAAGTATTCTATTAATATTCTTAATGATTAAAGCCATAAATCCTCTACTATGTTTTGTTGATGATTACAGTAAAGCAAACAAACTAGTTTGTGACCAAATTTATATCATATAGAAGGTTTATTTAACTCCTTTCCTAAGAAATCTATATTATGGGTGAAAGACTCACTGAATTGTAAAAGTATTAGGCAGGCTTGGCCATGCTAAAACACTTGGACTAGAAAATATAAGGTACAATATTGTTAACACTAATATGAAGTCAATAGAGCACACTCCTAAAATTTTAATTATTCTAAGTAATAGATAAATCTTTTATTTAAAAATACTAATATCAAGAGTAATCATTTGTGAGCTAGGCGTGGTGGCACACGCCTTTAATCCCAGCACTAGTGAGGCAGAGGTAGGAGGATCGCCATGAGTTCAAGGCCACCCTGAGACTACGTAGTGAATTCCAGGTCAGCCTGAGCTACAGTGAGACCCTACCTCGGAAAACAAAACAAAACAAGAAAAGTAACCATTTGCTTGATATAAAAACAAATGCTGTTTTCCGTGGTTGAGAAGAACTGAAAGCATCCTGAGAGCAAAACTACCCAATAGTGCATAGCACATATGTTGCTAGTGGAAGCAACAATTGGCATTCTTCTTCCCCCAGCGAAAAGCAATTTAACATTATGTATAATGAGTTTTACAAATGTTTATATCTTTAATGCAACAATTCTACGTTCAGATATAAACTCTAAAGCAGTAATTTAGATGGCTTCATAGATGAGTACTACCAATTAAAGAAGAAGTAATGTGAATTATTTATGAGCACTTCCAAAACCTACAAGAGGAGGTAATAATATCTCCCAACTTATTCCATGAGGCCGGTATTACCATGAAACAAGTCTGGAGAGAGACATTTCAGAAAAGGGAAACTACAGATAGTATCTTATGATTATAAAATATGTGTATCTTTAAAACAAAGTACTACTTAACTGAGCAAAGCACCATATCAACAATTACATATGACATCACCAAATGGGATTTATTGCAGGAATGCAAGGTTAATTAGGTGTTTAAATTAAGGTAATATTTCATAGCAAAAACAATAAAAAACATTTCTACATGATCATCATATTAAATACAGAAAAATTACTTAATAAGATCCATCACCCTTTCATGATAAAAATACTCAACAAACTAAGAGGAGAGGGAAACTTTTTCTGACAAAGGGCATATGTGAAAAATGCACAACTTATGTCATATTGAGTGGTGAAAGATGATACTTTCCCTCTAATGTCAGGAAAAAGGCAAGAATGACTATTGCTACCTCTGTTTAATACTGTAGTAAAGTTTTAGTCAGGATATGGCTCAATAAAATTAAACAAGAAGAAAGAAGAATGAATACCATCTCTATTTACAGGTAATATGATTTTGTGTATATAAAATTCTAGATAATATTTAATAAGATATAGGAAGCAATACTAGTGTACAAAAATCAGTCATATTTTCATATATTTACAATGAACAATTAAAGGGCTTTAGAGATAGCTCAGTTAGTGAAGTACTTGCCTTGCAAGCATGAGGATCAGAGTTTGGTCCCCAAGACCCACATTAGAAAATGTTGCATACATTGACACATGGCTCTAATCCCAGTGGTAGTAGACTGCAGACGTGTGACAATCCCCGGAGTTCACTGTCTAGTTCCTTTAGCTTAATTAGGCTAATTCCTGACAAGAGAGACACCCTGCATCAGAAAAGTTGGATGATGCCTGAGTAATAAAAACCAAGTGTGTCTTCTAGCCTCCATATGCATGTGAACACATTTATCCATGTACATTCACACAAAAGAAAATTAAGAAAGCAACTCAATTTATGCTAGCATCAAAATAAAAAAATATTTAAGAACAAAGTTAGCCAAACATTGTAACACTTATACTCTGAAAATGACAATATATTAGAATGCCCTAATTAAAAATTCTATATCCATGTATTAGAGGCTTGATATTAGTAAGAGGACAATATTCTCCTAAACGGATCTACAGATTCAAAATATTATCTATCTGAATACTACCTGTTTTCTTCATATAAATTGTTAGGTTCATTCAGAAATTAACAACGAAATTATAATGGTCCAGAATACCCAAGCGGTTTTGAAAGAAAAGAACAAATTTGTAGAAGTTAGCATTTCTTTTTTTTTTTTTTTCTGGCATCCCCATGTAAGCACACTTAGTAATTTTAAAACATACTGCAAAGCAACAAAAATCAATCAGTTTATTACTGACCTAAGAATAAATATAGAAATCAATGGAATAGAATGGAGAGGTTAGAGATAAATCCATGTGCTTATGGTC
This sequence comes from Dipus sagitta, assembly GCA_036346955.1. Lineage (NCBI taxonomy): Eukaryota > Metazoa > Chordata > Mammalia > Rodentia > Dipodidae > Dipus > Dipus sagitta. The sequence goes on along the minus strand of CM070770.1, from coordinate 85,458,329 downwards.
AGCTGATTGTAGACAAGAAGATCAACACCATTCAACAGAGAACAAAAAATCCATTCAACACATGATATCAGAACTATTAGATGTGTAAAATAATAACATTGGACTTCCTATCTCACAGTATATATGCAACAATTAGCTAAAAATGGATCCTAGATCTTCAGTAAGATCCCAAACTCTTAACTATGTTAGAAATGCTTCAAAGAGTACTGTCAAGAATGTGAAAAGGAAATCCAGAAAAGGAGATAAGATAGATATAAACCACAGAGCTGATAAGGGACTAACATGTGAGATATATAAAGCACATTTACAATTCAGAAGTAAAAAGATAAACTTGCAAATCTTAAAATGGGCAAAACATCTAAATAAACATTTCTTCAAAGGAGACACACAAGTGGCCAAGAAATCATCAATAAAGTGTACAAGTGGATATACTTGTATGCTCACCACAGCAAGATTTACATAATGGCCCAAAAGAAAGCAAACCAGATGTCTAAAAATAGGGGGATATTTATATGAATTATACTACAGCCAAACATTGAAATATGATATAGTCATTAAAAAGATTTACGAAAAGCAATATAGGGAAATGATTACCCCACGAATACTAGAGGCAGACTGCCTGCATATAAATCCCAGTTCTACCAGTTACTAGATTCATGGCCTTGGGCAAATTACTTAACATGATTAAACTTCAGTTTCTTCATCTGCAGGTTTTTGCTAGGATTAAAGATAATTATCCATGTGAAGTGCTTACAATCTTGCATAGCACATAATGAATGTTAAGTAAATGTTCGAAAAACAATTATGATGTGCTTTTATTAAAATGTTGACATCCTTAAGATATAGTATCGTGAAAAAAAATAGGATAAAAGCATACATAAAATATTCAAAAATTTTGAATGAATGATTAGGTAGATATGTAGGCAGATAAATGTACAAAATGGCTAAATGGATATATGCATATATATATATATATATATATATATATATATATATATATATCAGTACATAATTGAATATTATATTAATTCATATCTTTTTTCTCATTTACGTGAAGCAGCCACCAGGTTTGTTATTATTCATATGCCAACATTTCATATGTCTTTGTTCTTAGTTAATTCTTCTTAATATACCCTTCTTTTTGTTTTGCCTGGGTTTTCTATAAATTCTTTTAAGAGGAGGTGATATTCCTAGAAACATCTATGGACCCCAGAAAGAATTGGCTGCTCTACTAAACTTCAAACTCCATAGTTACTATCCAGCGTGTGTATGTGTGTGTCAAACCCAAGCCCTCAGACATGTGAGGAAGCACTGGATCACTGGGCTACACCTTCCGTCCACTCACTGTATTCTTACCCTTGCTCTCCTTGCTGAAGTGCGGCTCATGTGTACTACGAGGATATCCCTTACTTAACTTACTCATTTTTTTTAAATCCCCCCTTGTTGGCAATTAGCAATCAAACTCTTAATTAGCGTAAATCCACCTGGCTATTTTGTACCTAATAGATCAATTAATTCAATTCACATGGAGAGGATGGTGTTTAGTACCATAGTTCAGTCACTACTGACCATCATTGTGTGGAGTTGCTGCATGTGCAGTGAAGACATGATATCCAAACCAATTTTATTCTCCATTGCTTTGCAGTCTATTAGGAAAGTAGAGTGTGTGGTTAGTGTTTTTAATGTAGACAGGGATTTAACAACAAGCCTCAGAAGACAAAACAGAAATTAGAAGTCTAGCAGACATTATAAACGGGTTCACCATTCAGGTTGTGGCCTTTTCACATGTAACTGACGGTGTGCAGTGTCTCTAATTTCAGCCTCAAATTGTATTGGCTCCATAGAAATACTGCAAGCTGATATTCTCTGTTGCTGCAATAAGGGTTGGTAAACAGTGGGATAGAGGTTCCAGGAACGTGTCAAGAACAAAAGTCAGATAATTAATCTTTGCCTCCAAGTCTCTTGGTATGGCATAGTTTGAGGAAAGAGGCCACATTTAAGACTTTACTTTAAAAATCAACTTGAAGAGAGGCTTTCATATAGCAGTGAGTTTCTTTTTACCGCAAATACTTCATATTTTTTTTGCAAGAGAACCTTCTCTAGGGAGTTAGTAGTGAAGTAGCAGTGTGCAGAGAATTTTAATGATCATAATAATTTTAAAATAGGTTAGTTTATGCAAACACTCTCACATATCAATCTTGATTTTTTTTCAGATATCTGACCTAGTGACCTTGATTGTTTAAGAAAGACAACCAAATTTCCCAAATGTAATTAAAATATCAAAATGTTTAAGGGCTGGAGATATATAACTCAGGGTAGAATTACCAAGAATGCATGAGGCTTGCTCTGTTCTTACCACTATTAATAAAATAGATAGGGATAAAAATATATTTCTCCAGGTCAATAGTGTTTATTTCATTCAGCAGTCAGAGAATACTGTTACTGGTTGACAACATAAAAATTCACTAAACTGTTCTGGTATGGGAACCTCAGAGTCAAGCTTGGGGAGGTGAGGAAGTGAAAAGTAAGTCTAGAGAAGCAGTATTACTGCAGAGTTAACCTTCTGTACATATTCCAGGATCTCAGTGGTAGAGGACATTGTGGTATATAGCCTCTTTACTATCTGCTCTATAGATATGTAATTCATAGGACATAAAGGTCTTCCTTTTAAAATGTACAATTCAGTGGTTTTAATTATATTTACAAACTTTAAAAAGTACCAGCAATATCTATCAATCTGAGAACAGTAGAGATCTCATTCATATCTACTAACAGCCATATACCACTCCCCTTTCACCCCAGCCTTTTGTAACAATAATCTAATTTTTGTGTCTTTATAATTCACATAGGCATGATCATATAATTTTGTAACTGCTTGGACTTGCTTTTAAAAAATACTTTATTTATTTATTTGACAGAGAGAAAGAGAGCAAGCAGGTCAGAGAGAGAATGGGCATACAGAGCCTCTAGCCATGGCAAACAAACTCCAGATGCATATGCCACCTTGTGCATCTACATAAATACTGTGGAATCAAACCTGGGTCCTTGGGCTTAGCAGGCAAGCACCTTAACCACTAAGCCATCTCTCCAGCCCTGAACTTGTTTTTTTAAGTTGGCATAATGTTTTCTGGGTCACCCACATGGTAGTATGTATCAATAATCTATTCCTTTTCAATTGTGAATAATATTTCATAGCTCTATAACATATGTTTAACTATTCACTAGTTGATATTGGTACACATTATTTTTACTTTTGGAGTAGTGTGAAAAATATTGCTGTGAGCATCCAAGTACACATAATTATATGGATTTAATTATTTATGCTCTTAGAGGGATTCATTGTATGATAGTCTGATGCTTAATACTTTGAGGAAATGCCAAATATTTTATAAAGTGAATGTACCTCTTTTCAAAACTACCACCAATATATGAGTGTTTCAGTTTCCTCATACCTTCACCAACATTATATGTGATTTAGTTTTTCCAAATCTTCACCAGCATTGTTATTTTGTCTTTCTTTCTTCTTATTTTAAGTATTATTAGGAACTTTAATGTATAACACATTGCAAATTGGTCATATTTTCAACCAAGTTATCCTTTTATGTCCTCTCTTCCCTGCCCTCATCCCACTGAGTGCCTTTTTCCGTGGGGTACTGGTAGTTACTGTGGGGTCATGGTGGTGCCTGTGGGAAGGACAATGCCTCACAATACAACTTCCTAACCCTGTGGCTTTTCTTGTCCCCTCTTCCTCATTGTTCTCTGAGTCTTTGAAGGATTGTTAGAAGTCAACTTTAGTGTTGAGCTCTCAGCAGCCTCTTTCTCATTAATCTGCTTTGATGTGTCTTGTGCATCCTCGATGTCTACCACCACCTCCCTGGAGAAGGTTCTCTAGTTAGTAGTGAGAGAAACACTCATACTTAGTCTACCACTTCCTCTGTAATTCTTCCTGGGCCCTCGGTGGTGTAATAGAGATGACTTGTTTCATGCTTGGCACTTGGCTTTCTCTTCTTGTCATTCGGATGAGTCCTGGTTTTCCCCAGTGTTTGTCACTACCTGTAAAAAGTACATTCTCTAGCCCAGAGTGAGAGAAGTATTGATCAAAGAAAGTAAACATAAAAAAATTAGAAGATTTTTGAGGAGGGAAGTTTTGAGGTAGGGTCTTGCTCTAGCCCAGGCTGACCTGGAATTTACTATCAGTTTATTAGTATCATGTTTTTTTTAAATGGACATAACAAGTCTATTTAGCCAGAGAACAGTTAAACTTTCCTCAATAGTCTATGATCACCCAAGGCATAGGTTTGGGGGTCACTCTCACCAAAAACTCACTGTGAGAGAAGAGACCCAATTCTGACACCGGGATTCACCTGCAACTGTCGATGGTCTTAGAGTAAAGCTTTTTCCACCCAGCACAGTACATCTACCCAAACCCTTTCTCTTTCTCTAACTTTTTAAGAGGGTTATATGTTTTAATTTGCTAACAAGGAAGTCTGTTTCTATGGTATGAGTTCATGCCACCTCTAGTTTTGTAAATCCCCCTACCTTTACCCTAGTTCCCAGGTAGACTCTTCCATTCCCTGTATTGTGTTGCTCCACTTGCATGTCCATTCCTCCTATAATACTCCATGCTTATTCTCTCTCCAAACCTCATTGTAGTTTTCTAACTAGTATTAGTGATGCTTACTATAAATATAAGCAAATCAAACCATTCCATGCTATGATCCACATATGGGAGAGAACATGAGCCAGATGTTTTTCTGAGCCTATGTAACCTCATGTAGTATACTTTTTTCCAGGCCCATCCATTTTCCTGAGAATTTTCATAATTTCATTTTTCCATACTGCTGACCAGAACTGTCCTGAGTATTGCCATATCTTCAGTATCCATTCATATATTGATGATATATCAGGGGTGATTCCATTTCTAGCTATTGTGGATAGATCAGCCAAAAACATGGCTGAGCAAGTATCTCTATAGTATAGAGTCTTTAGAGTCTATGCCCAGGAGTGGTATTGCTGGGTTAAATGGTAGATCTATTTTTAGGTTTGTGAGAAATATCCATAAAGATTTCCATAATGTATAAGCTTGCACTCCCACACCACTGAGTGAGGGTTTCTCACACCCTCATCAGCATGTGTTATTTGACTTTTTAAAAATATTTTATTTATATATGAGGGAGAAAGCATATGGGTATGCCAGGGGCTTTTGCCACTGAACATGAACTCCAGATGCATGTGCTACTTTGTGCATCTGCCTTTATATGGACTGGGAAACTGAACCCAGGCTGCAAATTTTGCAAGCAAACACCTTTAACTGCTGAGCCATCTCTCCAGCCCCAAATATTTTTATTATTTATTTGGAAGCAGGGGGGGGGCGCAGGGAGAGGCAGAGAATTGCCAACTCCTCTTGCCATTGCAAAAGGTCCATTTATAAGGATACTGGGGAATTGAAGTGTGTCAGTCAGGCATTACATGCAAGAGCTTTTAACCTCTGAGCCATTACTGTATCCCTCATTTGATTTTTAATGATAGCTATTCTGACCTGAGTGAGGTAGAATATTGAAGTAGTTTTAATTTGCATTTTCCTTAGGGTTAAAGATGTTGAACTTTTTTTAGATGTTTAGTGGCCATTTTTATTTCTTTGAGAAATTTCTCTTCCATTCCATGCCCCATTTTTTTTGGCTGGGTTGATTGATTTGTAAAAAATTATTTATTTATTTTACTTATTTATTTATTTATTTATTTATGACTGAGAGATAAAGAGAGAGAGAGAGAGAGAGAGAGAGAATGAGAAAGAGGCAGATAAAAACAGAGTGGGGGCACCAGGTCCTCCAGCCACTGCAAACGAATTCCAGACACATGCCACTTTGTTCACATGGCTTATGTAGGTCTTGGGAAATTAAACGGGAGTCCTTTGGCTTTGCAAGCAAGCGCCCTAACCATTAGGCCATTTCTCTAGCCCTTGACTGATATTTTTATTGCTTAGCTTTTTGAGTTCTTTGTACATTCTAGATAGTAATTCTCTGTCAGATGAATAGCAGATAAAGATCTTCTTCCATTCTGTAGGTTGTCTATCAACTCTCTTCATGGTTTACTTAGCTGTATAATAGCTGTTTAATTCCATGAGGTCCCAGTGGTTGAATGTTTGTGTTATTTATTCCATAGCTGCTATATTCTTTCTTATTCAGAGTTTTTCCCTGAGACTGTATCTTGGAGTATTCTCCCAGCTTTTCCTTCTGGTTGTTTTTAGAATTTCAGGTGTTGTGGTCCTTGATCCATTTGGAATTGATTTTTGTGGAGGATGAGAAAGAGAGTATAGGTTCATTCTTCCACTTGTGATGACCTAGTTTCTCCAGTGCCATTTTTTTGAAAATGCTGTGTGTGTGGCTTTGGTCTCTTTGTCAAGATCAAGTGGCTGTAGTTACTAGAACTTATATATGGATGTCCTAATTTTATTGCATTGATCTATGTTGTATTTATTCCAGTAGCTTAATTTCTCAGTATGTTTGTCATTGGCACATATGAAGGCTACAGATTTTTGTATGCTATTTTCATATACTGCCACTTTGCTGAAAGCTTTCATCTATTCTAGTATTTTTTGATGGAGTTGTTAGAGTCTCTTAAGTACAAAATTATATCATCTGCAAATAACGCAAGTTTGTCATTTTCTTTTGAAATTTGTATCGCTTTTATTTTCCTATTTTATAACTTGGGCAAAGACTTCAAGCACTATGTTAAATAGCAGTGAGGACAGTGGACACTCCTGTCTTGTTCGAGACCTTAGTGGGAATACTTCAAGTATTTCCCCATTTAGTATAATACTAGGTTTAGATCTGTTGTACATAGCCTTTATTTTAGTGAGGTATGGTCCCTCCATCCCTCATTTCTCCATTGTTTTCATCATGAATGGATGTTGCATTTTGTTGAAGACCTTCTCTGAATCTATTGAGATGATCATGTGCCCATAAGTTATAAGAAAGTTGACCAATCCTATCATCAGCATGCACGGTCTCATAAAAGCAGAAGTCTAGCATAGATGGCTAGCTACAGGTAAAACTGCTCAAAAATGGCAGGGTATCTATATCTCTACTCTGCAATCCTCATGTTGACTATTTAACTCATGGCTTATGGATATGATTACAAATTGATTAATCCAGCCCAAGGTACAAGTCTTATTCATAGCAGTAAAAGGGGGGACTCTGCCTTTCTCTGTTTATGAGAATCCCATATTTCCTTTTTTTCTTCATACCTCAAAGATGAGAGCAAGGTCACACAGCCACCCCAAAACTAATCATTGGCAAAGGTCTGCAGTTACTATGTTTGGTATACAGTAGGAATGTTGAAATTAATCAAAAGAGAGAGAAATCCCTAATAAAGATTAGAGATAAATGGGCTGGAGAGATGGCTTAGCAGGTAAGCCCTTGCCTGTGAAGTCTAAGGACTCTGGTTCGAGGCTCGATTCCCCAGGACGCATGTTAGCCAGATACACAAGGGGGCGCACACATCTGGAGTTCGTTTGCAGTGGCTGGAGGCCCTGGCACACCCATTCTCTCTCTCTTATCTGTCTCTTTCTCTTTCTGTGTCTGTCACTCTCAAATAAATAAATAAAAATAAACAATATATATATATATGTATGAAGAAAACATTTCTTAAAAAAAGATTAGAGATAAAGAAGGAGATATTAGTGGCACGGTATGGTGGCACATGCCTTTAATCCCAGCACTTGGGAGGCAGAGGTAGGAGGATCACAGTGAGTTCAAGGCCACCCGGAAGCTACATAGTGAATTCAGGTCAGCCAGGGCTAGAATGAAATCCTGGTTTGAAAACAAAAAAGGAGATATTAGAACAGAATATGTGATCTATGGAAGTTAAATGCAGAAGAGATAATCTAAATAGATAACCTATAATGAAATTAAAGCAGTAATTACAAAACTTCCAACCAAAATAAAAGCCCAGCCCAGAAGGATTCACTGCTGAATTCTTCCAAACCTTTATAGCAGAACTGAAACCACTGCTTCTCAAGTTGAAAAGGAGGGAATGCTCCCTTACTCCTTCTGTGAAGCCAGTATTATGCCAATATCAAAATCAGGGGCTGGAGAGATGGCTTAGTGGTTAAGACACTTGCTTGTAAAGCCTAAGGACCCATGTTTAACTCTCCAAATTCCACATAAGCCAGACACACAAGGTGACACAAGTGTGTAAGGTCTCACATGTGTACAAGGTGGGCGCACACATCTTGAGTTCAATTATAGTGGCTGGAGGCCTTGGTGCACCAACTCTCTCTCTCTTTCTCATAAAAAAGAAAACACACAAACACAATAAGAAAATTATAGTCCAATACACATGATGAACTTACATCCAAAAATTTTCAATAAAATACCTGCAAATTGAATTGAAGAACACATCAAAAAAAAAAATCACCCAAGTCTATAAAGTAGGTTTCATCCCAGGGATGCAAGGGTAGTTCAACATAAAAAAATTTATAAACAATATATCATATAAATAGACTTAAGGACAGAAATCACATAATCATCTCAATAAATGTAGGAAAAGCCTTTGACAAAATTCAACATCCTTCATGATAAAAACACTGAAGAAATTAGGGGTGGAGAGATCATATCTCAACATAATAAGGGCTATATACAACAGATTCATTTAAAATCACTTCTTCAATGCTCCAGAGAGGTAATCTTGTATGACATGCAACTAAGCCAAAAATCAAATGGAAGGCTCTTCCAAGGAGACATGGACCATGAGCACTCACAACTCTGGGGTAGATGTTTGATGCCTACAAGCTATATAGACAATGTCATTGTAGATGTTTGCTGGCCTGCTAAAATTAAGGTGTCAATAAGTTTAAAAGTTATACAATCTATAAGTGCCATACATTAAGGGAAGGCTTTCTCAAATGCTCTCACTCAATCTCCCAAGAAATACTGCAGGCAAGAAAGCCAAAATGAAGCTTATCAGGTTGGGAAATAGTGGCCACTTCTGGAAAAGCACAAGTTCAGATCTAGTCTCTTCTTCCCTGAGAAATAGCCACTGAAGGAAGAGTAGCAAACTTATCACCATGAACCAAAAAAAAAAAAAAAAAAAAAAAAAAAAAAAAAAAACAACAAAAAAAAAAAACATGCACTTAAGAGGAAACAAAATCGCCAGCACCTTTTTGCTCTCAGAAGAAGACTAAAAAATGTGGTCTTGCCCAGTTCCCCTACCACTGGGGAAGGAGTTTATGAAGTAAGTCTTTCAAAAAGTCATCAGAAACCCTGACTTGATGAATTGTTAAAGAAAATGGATATGTAAGGTATCTTCAGTAGATTCAGGTTAGGTGCTGTAGATGAGTGAGACTATCTGGCAATTTTTGTTCTGTGATTGGGTAAGTTCACTGAGAATGATCTGTTCCAGGTTCAACCATTTTTCCTCAAATTTCATTGTGTCATTTTTTCTTACTGCTGTATAGAATTCCATTGTGTAGATATACCACATCTTAGTTATCCATTCTTCTAGTGATGGACATCTGGGTTGATTCCAGCTCTTAGCTATTACAAATTGAGCCGCTATAAACATGGTTGAGCAAATCTCTTTAGTCTGTGGTTTGAAGGTTTTAGGGTAGATGCCCAGTAAGGGAATAACTGGGTCTGTTGGTATCTCTATACTCAGCTTTTTCAGAAGTCTCCATATTGCTTTCCAAAGTGGTTGTACCATCCTACATTCCCACCAACAGTGGATGAGTGTTCCTACTTCTCCACATCCTCGCCAGCATTTATTTTTATTTGATTTTTTGATGCTTGCTATCCTTATTGGGGTAAGGTGGAATCTCATAGTTGTTTTAATTTGCATTTCTCTGATGATTAGGGATGCTGAACATTTTCTTAAGTGTATGTTTGCCATTTCTATTTCTTCCTCTGTGAACTGCCTGTTCAGCTCTTTGCCCCATCTTGTGAGTGGGGTGTTTGACTTCTTACTGTTTAGATTTTTGAGTTCTTTGTAGATTCTAGAGATTAGTCCTCTATCAGTTGGATAACCCACGAATATTTTCTCCCATTCTGTGGGTAATCTATTGGCTTTGCTAATTGTATGCTTGTCTGTAAAGAAACTCCTCAGCTTCATGTGGTCCCATTGGTTGAGTGATGGTTTAAGTTCATGAGCTACTGGGGTTTTGTTCAGGAAGTCTTTTTCCATTCCTATATCATGGAATGTACTTCCTAAATTTTCTTCCAGTAGTATTCGAGTTTCTGGTCTTATATTGAGATCTTTGATCCATTTGGACTTGAGTGTAGTGCATGGTGAAATGTGTGGGTCAAGTTTTAGTTTCCTGCAAATGGTTATCCAGTTTCTCCAGCACCATTTGTTGAAGATGCTGTCTTTTTTCCAGCCTATATTGTTTGGGCTTTTATCGAATATCAAGTAGCTATAGTTGCTTGACCCAATGTCCGGGTCCTCAAGTCTATTCCATTGATCTATAGTCCTGTTTTTATGCCAGTACCATGCTGTTTTTATTACTATGGCTTTGTAATATAGCTTTAGATCAGGTATGGTGACGCCTCCAGAGGTATTTCTTTTGCTGAGGATATGTTTGGAAATGCGAGGCCTTCTGCCTTTCCATATGAAATTTGAGATCATTTTTTCTATCTCTGTGAAGAACACTGTGGGGATTTTAATTGGTATTGCATTAAATCTGTAAATTGCCTTTGGTAGGATTGTCATCTTCACAATGTTAATTCTGCCTATCCAGGAACATGGGAGGTCTTTCCATTTTCTCAAGTCCACCTCAATTTCTTTTTTGAGTGTTTTTATGTTTTCATTGTATAGATCTTTCACTTCCTTGGTTAACGTTATTCCAAGGTATTTTATTTTTTTTTGTCGCAATTGAAAATGGGACTATGTCCCTTATTTCTTTTTCTGTATCTTTGTCCTTTGCATAAAGGAAGGCTACTGATTTTTGTGCATTGATTTTGTATCCTGCTACTTTGCTATAGGAGTTAATCACCTTCAGGAGTTTTGGGATGGAGTCTCTCGGGTCTCTTACATATATAATCATGTCATCAGCAAATAAAGCTAACTTAACTTCCTCCTTTCCAAATTGTATCTGAATCTACCGAAGATACCTTACATACCCAGCAAGCATCTCCTAGATTAGACACTAGGATGGAAGGGGAGGGAGGGGAGGGCATCAAAGGGGTGGGAAACACAAATCTAGACCCAAACGGCAATGGTACCATAATCTTCTACTTACTAAAAGACAGACCAAATGGCTGATCCTTCACCAGGCCCTTACAGGGAACACCTGAACCACAAGACACTGGAGAGGGTAAGATTAAGACTAACCTTAATCTCCTACATCTTCCCTCCCTCACTTCCCCTCTCCCTGTCTCTCTCTCTCTTATCTCTAACTCTTGTATATTAGTTATCTTTTTCCTCATTTTCTTAGTGGGCACTGACCTGTAACTCCCAGAACCAGCATGGGGCTATCATCCACAATGAGCTTTTGATCAGAGAGACCTACAAGGTTTCCTAAAAGACAGACAGATTTATGTCAGAGTACTTGATGACCCACCAAAGGTTAGTGGTAAGACCCTACTGCTGAAGATACCTTATGTGATTGACATGCAAATTAGAATGGCATGGCTGGAAGTTGGAAGAGAGTCAGTCCCCAGACAGTCAGCGCGTCTAGTGCCAGAAGGTGCTACATGGGCGACTGGGGGAAAATGACCAATATCTGTCGAAGCAACGCATGGTCTAACCTACTTAGCAGCAAATAACTTGTTGTGATGCCCACACAAGTGCAGTGGTGGCACACAGCCATGGTGGGGAACCAACTGCTCTCAATTTGGCTAACTGATCCCCTCACTGGTATGGGACCCATAGCTGGAGCTGGGAAACAAGTCAGAACCATATCCAAACATAAGCCCACTCTCCAGTATCAAGCTACTATCAATTGTGGGCTACAAGAGGGCCTACACCTATTAAATTCTCTACAAAAAAAAAAAAAAGTAAGGGTTATCTCATTTGTCCTGGTGCTAACTTACTCTCCGTTGGAGAATCTGCTTCTCTTTTTCAGATAGATGTAGACCCTAAGGAGAGAGCCACCCCATCATACCTCAAAAGGGCCCCAGCTGAAACTAAGAAAAATCAGCAAAACAAGCAAGGGGGCTGTTTTCCTGATGAACCGGACACCAGCACAAGGGGGAAGGAGATCAGCACAGAGAAAAATCAACCCCTACCAAATCAGAGAGCCAAAGCCTCAGAGGCCCCCAACACCTCATCACTGAAGCAGACCAAAAATGAACCCAACATGGCTCAGGGAAATTTTGCGGAAGAGGGGGCGGAAAGAATGTCAGAGTCACATGTTGGGTCATGATATGCAGAGACATTTAGCTTACCCATAACTGTGGGCTAACTCCACAATGCATGACCCGTATACCTCAACAAGGAGGGGCCAAGGGGAGGGGGTAGGTCATGGATGAGCCTAATAATGGTACCAAACTGACTGTATTTGCTGAATACAGAACTGACTAATAAAAAAAAAAGAAAGAAAATGGAGTGATAATGCAATGGAATACAAATGAGGCTTGAAAGAAGAAAACCCTGCTATTTGTGTCCTGTATGAATCAGTAAGGCATTATGATAAAGTGAAATAAACTAGACACAAAAGGATAAATATTGCATGATCTTATTTCTTCTATGTGAAACCTAAAAAAAAGTCAAATTCAGAAATGAGTAGAGTGGTTTCTCAAGAAGGGGTTTCCAGTTCAAAACCAGCTGCTTTGGAAACTGATTTTGCAGAATTCAGAAAACAAAACACACAGAGCTGAGATCCCAGAGGTTGAGATCATCCTGAGCTGGCAGCAGCAAGTGACTTCTTTGTATCTCTCCAAATCCTCTTGTTGGAGTAGTTTATCTGTGTGGACTATATGGATCCAGGTCTTCCATTTCCTGTTTGAATTGGCTAATAAATGACCTCTACAGAAGATCACAGGGTGAGAGAATGAGGTCACAGTGTTTTCTCTCCTCTACATCCCTGCAGGCCTATAGCAGGACTGCTGTTTCCCTGGTCTTAGGTAGATGGCTAAGATGACAACTCTTATCAGGCTGCTCTCTCCACACCATCTCTGCTTTCAGTATTCCTGCAGTTGATCTTTGGGTCATGGCTTGGTCTCAATATTTCACTATTATTAACTTTCAGGGGATGAATTTGTATGGTGGTCTCTTTCTTCCCTGCCTTCAACTTTCTAAGTAATTTAGTCATTAAGCTCTCTTTAAATTATCCAGCTTGAAGGTATCAGGGGACTTTGCCAAAAGCATACGAGTTCTTTTTTTCTTTCTGTACTTATTAACTCAGCAGCATCCTAAATACTGAGTCACCTTACCCAAACCTCTCTTGTCTTATACCCTCCCCAATTTTCACTTCTACCCTTTACTCAAGCTTGCTGTTTTTGTCTCTGCTGCTTTTGTCTTCTCTAGGTTCTTGCCTTCTTTACCTAGCCTATGAGTGTGATTCAAGTCCATCCTCAGTAACACAAAGTGAGCTCAAATGGGGAAAAAAAAAAAAACAAACAAACCTTTATTGTTTAAAACCCTTCCACAGGTCCACACAATCAATTAGCTGTACATTGTACCTCGCCATGACTTTATCCTCTGTCTCTGGCTAATGACTTATGCTCAGTACAGTACCAGGTTGATTTTCATCTCTGTGCCTTTGCTTCTGCTTACCATCTCTACCACCTCTCTGCCATCCTGTTGTGAAAAACCCTTCCCCTGGGGTGACATATCTTCTTCTCCGGATAGGGTACAGATGACAGACCAAACATTATACCAAAATCAGTTTGGTCAACCTTGAGTTTATTAGGGTTGCTTACAGGGCAGGGTGAGGGGTTGTCTACAGGAGCACTAGATGATTCAAAAATAGGCCCACAGAAGCTGCATCTCTTGAGATCACTGCTCTCTCATCCACAAGCAGTTGTTTGACCTTTCTATGACTTTAGGGTGGGGTCTTGCAACCCTTTTCCAGACTTGTTGACTTCCTGAGTCTCTGAACCTCCCTTCCTACCCCCTCCTCCAGGAAGGTATGTTTTAGTTTCTAGCTAACATAACCTTGGGCAGTGGTTGTGTGATCTTTAAGATCCAGGTCTCCCAGGCTTGATATGCTGAATCCCCAGAGCCTCCTCTCTCTTCAATTTGGAGGAATCTTCTACACAACACATCCTTACACCAGCCTGGCCACCTGCATTCATGCTATCCAACTCATCCTTATCACTCAAGACAACTGTGTCTTCAAGTAGCATCCATGTGGACCCATGTATTCACATGGCTTGCCTGGATAAGGGTTTTCTTTCATTGTTGTGTGCATGGCTGTGTTATTGTTCTACCATCTGGTCTTTTCATTAGCTCTTCATGTTACTCCTCTCCTTTCACCTTCACATTCCAAAGCCCAACGAACCTAGTGCCCACATACACAATGGAAGTTTTGTTGAATGAATTAATATGTATATGTATTGTATGATATATATATATATATATATATATATATATATATATATATATATATGAAGAAAACATTTCTTAAAAAAAGATTAGAGATAAAAAAGGAGATATTAGTGGCACGGTATGGTGGCACATGCCTTTAATCCCAGCACTTGGGAGGCAGAGGTAGGAGGATCACAGTGAGTTCAAGGCCACCCGGAAGCTACATAGTGAATTCAGGTCAGCCAGGGCTAGAATGAAATCCTGGTTTGAAAACAAAAAAGGAGATATTAGAACAGAATATGTGATCTATGGAAGTTAAATGCAGAAGAGATAATCTAAATAGATAACCTATAATGAAATTAAAGCAGTAATTACAAAACTTCCAACCAAAATAAAAGCCCAGCCCAGAAGGATTCACTGCTGAATTCTTCCAAACCTTTATAGCAGAACTGAAACCACTGCTTCTCAAGTTGAAAAGGAGGGAATGCTCCCTTACTCCTTCTGTGAAGCCAGTATTATGCCAATATCAAAATCAGGGGCTGGAGAGATGGCTTAGTGGTTAAGACACTTGCTTGTAAAGCCTAAGGACCCATGTTTAACTCTCCAAATTCCACATAAGCCAGACACACAAGGTGACACAAGTGTGTAAGGTCTCACATGTGTACAAGGTGGGCGCACACATCTTGAGTTCAATTATAGTGGCTGGAGGCCTTGGTGCACCAACTCTCTCTCTCTTTCTCATAAAAAAGAAAACACACAAACACAATAAGAAAATTATAGTCCAATACACATGATGAACTTACATCCAAAAATTTTCAATAAAATACCTGCAAATTGAATTGAAGAACACATCAAAAAAAAAAATCACCCAAGTCTATAAAGTAGGTTTCATCCCAGGGATGCAAGGGTAGTTCAACATAAAAAAATTTATAAACAATATATCATATAAATAGACTTAAGGACAAAAATCACATAATCATCTCAATAAATGTAGGAAAAGCCTTTGACAAAATTCAACATCCTTCATGATAAAAACACTGAAGAAATTAGGGGTGGAGAGATCATATCTCAACATAATAAGGGCTATATACAACAGATTCATTTAAAAATCACTTCTTCAATGCTCCAGAGAGGTAATCTTGTATGACATACAACTAAGCCAAAAATCAAATGGAAGGCTCTTCCAAGGAGACATGGACCATGAGCACTCACAACTCTGGGGTAGATGTTTGATGCCTACAAGCTATATAGACAATGTCATTGTAGATGTTTGCTGGCCTGCTAAAATTAAGGTGTCAATAAGTTTAAAAGTTATACAATCTATAAGTGCCATACATTAAGGGAAGGCTTTCTCAAATGCTCTCACTCAATCTCCCAAGAAATACTGCAGGCAAGAAAGCCAAAATGAAGCTTATCAGGTTGGGAAATAGTGGCCACTTCTGGAAAAGCACAAGTTCAGATCTAGTCTCTTCTTCCCTGAGAAATAGCCACTGAAGGAAGAGTAGCAAACTTATCACCATGAACCAAAAAAAAAAAAAAAAAAAAAAAAAAAAAAAAAAAAAACAAACAAAAAAAACATGCACTTAAGAGGAAACAAAATCGCCAGCACCTTTTTGCTCTCAGAAGAAGACTAAAAAATGTGGTCTTGCCCAGTTCCCCTACCACTGGGGAAGGAGTTTATGAAGTCAGTCTTTCAAAAAGTCATCAGAAACCCTGACTTGATGAATTGTTAAAGAAAATGGATATGTAAGGTATCTTCAGTAGATTCAGGTTAGGTGCTGTAGATGAGTGAGACTATCTGGCAATTTTTGTTCTGTGATTGGGTAAGTTCACTGAGAATGATCTGTTCCAGGTTCAACCATTTTTCCTCAAATTTCATTGTGTCATTTTTTCTTACTGCTGTATAGAATTCCATTGTGTAGATATACCACATCTTAGTTATCCATTCTTCTAGTGATGGACATCTGGGTTGATTCCAGCTCTTAGCTATTACAAATTGAGCCGCTATAAACATGGTTGAGCAAATCTCTTTAGTCTGTGGTTTGAAGGTTTTAGGGTAGATGCCCAGTAAGGGAATAACTGGGTCTGTTGGTATCTCTATACTCAGCTTTTTCAGAAGTCTCCATATTGCTTTCCAAAGTGGTTGTACCATCCTACATTCCCACCAACAGTGGATGAGTGTTCCTACTTCTCCACATCCTCGCCAGCATTTATTTTTATTTGATTTTTTGATGCTTGCTATCCTTATTGGGGTAAGGTGGAATCTCATAGTTGTTTTAATTTGCATTTCTCTGATGATTAGGGATGCTGAACATTTTCTTAAGTGTATGTTTGCCATTTCTATTTCTTCCTCTGTGAACTGCCTGTTCAGCTCTTTGCCCCATCTTGTGAGTGGGGTGTTTGACTTCTTACTGTTTAGATTTTTGAGTTCTTTGTAGATTCTAGAGATTAGGCCTCTATCAGTTGGATAACCCACAAATATTTTCTCCCATTCTGTGGGTAATCTATTGGCTTTGCTAATTGTATGCTTGTCTGTAAAGAAACTCCTCAGCTTCATGTGGTCCCATTGGTTGAGTGATGGTTTAAGTTCATGAGCTACTGGGGTTTTGTTCAGGAAGTCTTTTTCCATTCCTATATCATGGAATGTACTTCCTAACTTTTCTTCCAGTAGTATTCGAGTTTCTGGTCTTATATTGAGATCTTTGATCCATTTGGACTTGAGTGTAGTGCATGGTGAAATGTGTGGGTCAAGTTTTAGTTTCCTGCAAATGGTTATCCAGTTTGTCCAGCACCATTTGTTGAAGATGCTGTCTTTTTTCCAGCCTATATTGTTTGGGCTTTTATCGAATATCAAGTAGCTATAGTTGCTTGACCCAAAGTCCGGGTCCTCAAGTCTATTCCATTGATCTATAGTCCTGTTTTTATGCCAGTACCATGCTGTTTTTATTACTATGGCTTTGTAATATATCTTTAGATCAGGTATGGTGATGCCTCCAGAGGTATTTCTTTTGCTGAGGATATGTTTGGAAATGCAAGGCCTTCTGCCTTTCCATATGAAATTTGAGATCATTTTTTCTATCTCTGTGAAGAACACTGTGGGGATTTTAATTGGTATTGCATTAAATCTGTAAATTGCCTTTGGTAGGATTGTCATCTTCACAATGTTAATTCTGCCTATCCAGGAACATGGGAGGTCTTTCCATTTTCTCAAGTCCACCTCAATTTCTTTTTTGAGTGTTTTTATGTTTTCATTGTATAGATCTTTCACTTCCTTGGTTAACGTTATTCCAAGGTATTTTATTTTTTTTGTTGCAATTGAAAATGGGACTATGTCCCTTATTTCTTTTTCTGTATCTTTGTCCTTTGCATAAAGGAAGGCTACTGATTTTTGTGCATTGATTTTGTATCCTGCTACTTTGCTATAGGAGTTAATCACCTTCAGGAGTTTTGGGATGGAGTCTCTCGGGTCTCTTACATATATAATCATGTCATCAGCAAATAAAGCTAACTTAACTTCCTCCTTTCCAAATTGTATCTGAATCTACCGAAGATACCTTACATACCCAGCAAGCATCTCCTAGATTAGACACTAGGATGGAAGGGGAGGGAGGGGAGGGCATCAAAGGGGTGGGAAACACAAATCTAGACCCAAACGGCAATGGTACCATAATCTTCTACTTACTAAAAGACAGACCAAATGGCTGATCCTTCACCAGGCCCTTACAGGGAACACCTGAACCACAAGACACTGGAGAGGGTAAGATTAAGACTAACCTTAATCTCCTACATCTTCCCTCCCTCACTTCCCCTCTCCCTGTCTCTCTCTCTCTTATCTCTAACTCTTGTATATTAGTTATCTTTTTCCTCATTTTCTTAGTGGGCACTGACCTGTAACTCCCAGAACCAGCATGGGGCTATCATCCACAATGAGCTTTTGATCAGAGAGACCTACAAGGTTTCCTAAAAGACAGACAGATTTATGTCAGAGTACTTGATGACCCACCAAAGGTTAGTGGTAAGACCCTACTGCTGAAGATACCTTATGTGATTGACATGCAAATTAGAATGGCATGGCTGGAAGTTGGAAGAGAGTCAGTCCCCAGACAGTCAGCGCGTCTAGTGCCAGAAGGTGCTACATGGGCGACTGGGGGAAAATGACCAATATCTGTCGAAGCAACGCATGGTCTAACCTACTTAGCAGCAAATAACTTGTTGTGATGCCCACACAAGTGCAGTGGTGGCACACAGCCATGGTGGGGAACCAACTGCTCTCAATTTGGCTAACTGATCCCCTCACTGGTATGGGACCCATAGCTGGAGCTGGGAAACAAGTCAGAACCATATCCAAACATAAGCCCACTCTCCAGTATCAAGCTACTATCAATTGTGGGCTACAAGAGGGCCTACACCTATTAAATTCTCTACAAAAAAAAAAAGTAAGGGTTATCTCATTTGTCCTGGTGCTAACTTACTCTCAGTTGGAGAATCTGCTTCTCTTTTTCAGATAGATGTAGACCCTAAGGAGAGAGCCACCCCATCATACCTCAAAAGGGCCCCAGCTGAAACTAAGAAAAATTGGAGAAACAAGCAAGGGGGCTGTTTTCCTGATGAACCGGACACCAGCACAAGGGGGAAGGAGATCAGCACAGAGAAAAATCAACCCCTACCAAATCAGAGAGCCAAAGCCTCAGAGGCCCCCAACACCTCATCACTGAAGCAGACCAAAAATGAACCCAACATGGCTCAGGGAAATTTTGCGGAAGAGGGGGCGGAAAGAATGTCAGAGTCACATGTTGGGTCATGATATGCAGAGACATTTAGCTTACCCATAACTGTGGGCTAACTCCACAATGCATGACCCGTATACCTCAACAAGGAGGGGCCAAGGGGAGGGGTAGGTCATGGATGAGCCTAATAATGGTACCAAACTGACTGTATTTGCTGAATACAGAACTGACTAATAAAAAAAAAAGAAAGAAAATGGAGTGATAATGCAATGGAATACAAATGAGGCTTGAAAGAAGAAAACCCTGCTATTTGTGTCCTGTATGAATCAGTAAGGCATTATGATAAAGTGAAATAAACTAGACACAAAAGGATAAATATTGCATGATCTTATTTCTTCTATGTGAAACCTAAAAAAAAGTCAAATTCAGAAATGAGTAGAGTGGTTTCTCAAGAAGGGGTTTCCAGTTCAAAACCAGCTGCTTTGGAAACTGATTTTGCAGAATTCAGAAAACAAAACACACAGAGCTGAGATCCCAGAGGTTGAGATCATCCTGAGCTGGCAGCAGCAAGTGACTTCTTTGTATCTCTCCAAATCCTCTTGTTGGAGTAGTTTATCTGTGTGGACTATATGGATCCAGGTCTTCCATTTCCTGTTTGAATTGGCTAATAAATGACCTCTACAGAAGATCACAGGGTGAGAGAATGAGGTCACAGTGTTTTCTCTCCTCTACATCCCTGCAGGCCTATAGCAGGACTGCTGTTTCCCTGGTCTTAGGTAGATGGCTAAGATGACAACTCTTATCAGGCTGCTCTCTCCACACCATCTCTGCTTTCAGTATTCCTGCAGTTGATCTTTGGGTCATGGCTTGGTCTCAATATTTCACTATTATTAACTTTCAGGGGATGAATTTGTATGGTGGTCTCTTTCTTCCCTGCCTTCAACTTTCTAAGTAATTTAGTCATTATGCTCTCTTTAAATTATCCAGCTTGAAGGTATCAGGGGACTTTGCCAAAAGCATACGAGTTCTTTTTTTCTTTCTGTACTTATTAACTCAGCAGCATCCTAAATACTGAGTCACCTTACCCAAACCTCTCTTGTCTTATACCCTCCCCAATTTTCACTTCTACCCTTTACTCAAGCTTGCTGTTTTTGTCTCTGCTGCTTTTGTCTTCTCTAGGTTCTTGCCTTCTTTACCTAGCCTATGAGTGTGATTCAAGTCCATCCTCAGTAACACAAAGTGAGCTCAAATGGGGAAAAAAAACAAACAAACAAACCTTTATTGTTTAAAACCCTTCCACAGGTCCACACAATCAATTAGCTGTACATTGTACCTCGCCATGACTTTATCCTCTGTCTCTGGCTAATGACTTATGCTCAGTACAGTACCAGGTTGATTTTCATCTCTGTGCCTTTGCTTCTGCTTACCATCTCTACCACCTCTCTGCCATCCTGTTGTGAAAAACCCTTCCCCTGGGGTGACATATCTTCTTCTCCGGATAGGGTACAGATGACAGACCAAATATTATACCAAAATCAGTTTGGTCAACCTTGAGTTTATTAGGGTTGCTTACAGGGCAGGGTGAGGGGTTGTCTACAGGAGCACTAGATGATTCAAAAATAGGCCCACAGAAGCTGCATCTCTTGAGATCACTGCTCTCTCATCCACAAGCAGTTGTTTGACCTTTCTATGACTTTAGGGTGGGGTCTTGCAACCCTTTTCCAGACTTGTTGACTTCCTGAGTCTCTGAACCTCCCTTCCTACCCCCTCCTCCAGGAAGGTATGTTTTAGTTTCTAGCTAACATAACCTTGGGCAGTGGTTGTGTGATCTTTAAGATCCAGGTCTCCCAGGCTTGATATGCTGAATCCCCAGAGCCTCCTCTCTCTTCAATTTGGAGGAATCTTCTACACAACACATCCTTACACCAGCCTGGCCACCTGCATTCATGCTATCCAACTCATCCTTATCACTCAAGACAACTGTGTCTTCAAGTAGCATCCATGTGGACCCATGTATTCACATGGCTTGCCTGGATAAGGGTTTTCTTTCATTGTTGTGTGCATGGCTGTGTTATTGTTCTACCATCTGGTCTTTTCATTAGCTCTTCATGTTACTCCTCTCCTTTCACCTTCACATTCCAAAGCCCAACGAACCTAGTGCCCACATACACAATGGAAGTTTTGTTGAATGAATTAATATGTATATGTATTGTATGATATATATATATATATATATATATATATATATATATATATATATGGCAAATATTATATGCATCCAAAGAAAGTGGAGTCACCAGCAAAAGCATATAATTTGGATTACTTAAAGCCAGATTAAACTGTTTTTCAATTTTCTGGCAATTTTAGAAAATTGCCTTTCTGAATCAGCTAACTTTGAATTAAAGACCTAACTTCAATTTTTGTTGAGTACTTTGAGCCAATGCTTCTACACTGGGTACCTGTACAGAAACACAATCCCTGAAGATGTTTAATGTGTTTTTGCCTCTAAATTGGATTTTTATGGGTAATTTGTTAGTTTTTTTTTTCTGTGAGAATGCCTCTGTATGAGTCCATCTTTGCCTCAGTTTTCTGCCACTTGTTTCTAAAATATGTCTCTTTCTTTTCTCTAACTTCCACAAAATCTGACAACCCTAACTTCCACAAAATCTGACAACCCTTGGCTCTTGGTCTATTGTTTATCCTATTGAGAGTATTGCATACTTTCCTAGGTAAAGTTCATTTTCCAAAATGTCATTTACCAAGCCAACCTGACCACTGTCAATCCCAGCATGAAACTCATTTCAAAGGAAGAGGTCATTCTTCTACAAGGCAATTTTCTAGCGTTCTTTGTACTTTGTTTATCCTAGAACCCACCCAAGGAAAATTAGCTACTTCTTTTAAAATCTTTAATCTAGATAATTTATTTTGCATGGATCCATTAAGGGTATTTCTCTGCTGTTACATTATACCTTAAGTGTTTTTACTTATTAGGATTAAAAAAATACCTTTGCCTACTTCCATGTCTTTGAATGAAAAATCTACATGGAACCTATGAGGAGAGAGGAAGCAGTTCAAATATTTACATTTTTACATTCTTGTATAAAATCTTTATATTTGTTAAAATTTTAGCATACAAGGTGATCTTTTAAATTTTCTTGTCTTTGTACCCTCCTCACATCTCTCCATGATTCGCCAGTTTGAGTGAATGGATTTTGCACACACGGAGCCACCCTCTAGACAGGTGCTTTCTTCCCTGCTGCTCAGTCCTTTGGTCTACTTGTCTCATTTCTCTTCTTACTCCACTAAACAATGAAAGCCACCAAGATAAGATCCCAGGCAAGATGCATGTCCTTTGGGGGGAAAATGTACATAAGTAAAATAGAAAATCAGTTTTATTATTCTGCCTTACTTCATTTCCCTTTTAAAGTGTTTCATAGGAAATAACTTAGAGCAATTATGTGCCATATGAGTTCTTACTGCAGAGAAAAAGCAATGCCCAAGGTAACTCTGATAGCAATAGCTTCTGATACTCCATAAACTAAGATGAACTACATGCTCACTGGTCATGGGAAACTTTCTCTCAATGGGACACAAATCTATTCACCCCAGGTAGGACACAGTTTGACCAAAGTACTATTACACCAAAACCAATTATGGTCACCTAATGAGTTTATTGGGGTTACTTACAGATGAGGGTGAGGGGTTGTTTATAGGTGCAATGGATGACTCAAAGGCAGCTCTATCACCTAAAAGCCCACCCTAGATTAGGTTATGACTCAAGGAAGCTGTATCTGTGCAGCTCACTGCAGGCGGCTATGCTGGTTGGAAGGTCTCTGCAACACACACAGACCTGAAGGCAGCTCAGTTGAAGAGTCTCATCCCCAAGCAGTTGTTTTCCTTTTATATAGCCTTAAGAAGGGGTCATACAACCTTTTCTCAGACTTGTTGACTTCCTGAGTCTCCTGAGCTTCCCTCCTCCCCCAGGAATGAATATTTCAATTCCTAATTAACATTACTTGAAGTCTGCCCTTAATCATTCCTATAACCTTGAGGATTGGTCCTGTGACCTTTCAAGTTCCCAGGTCTCCCTTATTTGACTTCCTGAATCCCTAGAGCCTCCTTCCTCTCTTCAGGAAGGAATATTTCCATTCAGAGGAATCTGCTATACAACATAAACAAAGGCATTTTGTTCCTTGATTAAACCAAGTAGTGTGTTATACTATATCCCTGGAGCTACCAGGGTCTTGGGAGGCAGACCCGGCTTCATGAACTTACAGGTCCTATCGTTACACAGGGATCTCTAGTTAGAAGGGCCAACTGCTCATTAATGTTTTGCTGTCACTGTCTTAAAATTCTTAGTAATTTTTGAATGAGTTCCCATTTTTCATTTTATATTTGGACCTGCAAATTATATAGCTGGTCTTTCTGGAAGGTGGGATATAATAAGCACATTTTAGGTAGAAAAAGCACACTTAATCCTATACGCATTCCTAAATCCAACTGCATTCCAGAAAGCAAATGAATTTCCTTTTCTCACCTTAACTATTTTTCACCTTGATCATTATGCGTGAATATGAATATCATGCTGTAACGATTGTAAGAGGAGGGTAAAGAAAATGAATTATGAGTTAAATTTGTTTTCATATTAGAGGAAATAATAGCAGCTTACAGAAAATAATATATTCATTTTTTTCCATTTAAAACCTTATCACAGGAAGTTTTAGATTTCATTTAAACACAACATAAGCCTGTACCACTTTAATAAGCTCTAGGGGAGCAGTCATTTAGATTAGTTAAGAGTTCAGAAAGAGATGTTTTAGGAAGGACCCTATTCAGACATTTTACATTAGTGGATTTATTGGTCTGACAGTGAGGCTATGGATGGTTTTCATCCTGGCTCCACTCTGGGAGGCAGTAGAACACAGTGCAAATGCCAGTGTCCAGGAAGGAGGCATTTCAACGCCACTGAATTACCTTGGGCACACCCCTTAAAGACTCCGCATGCCTGCTTTCTCAACTGTGGACTTGGCTGATAAGCACGCATTTCATGGGGTGTTTGTGACAATCAAAGATAATTCACATACATTATTTGAGTAGATGCCAGGCATTGAGTCAACAATAGTTATCACTGTTATTCCTCTTTTGCTCTTCTAGTGGAAACCATGTATAAAAAGAGCTAGTTAAGATTTAACATTGGCATTGGGGGCTGCAGAGATGGCTTAGTGGTTAAGTGCTTGCCTGTGAAGCCTAAGGACCCCGGTTTGAGGCTCAATTCCCGAGGACCCACGTTATCCAGATGCACAAGGGGCGCATGCGTCTGGAGTTCGTTTTCAGTGGCTGAGGCCCTGGCACACCCATTCTTTCTCTGTCTCTCTCTCTGCCTCTTTCTCCCTCTGTCTGTTGCTCTCAAATAAATAAATAAATAGAATTAACATTGGCATTGGGATATTCTCTTATGTTCAATGTTTTCTAACAGAGCATAGCATCTAATAAGTAGGTAACAGGCACTCAGTAAACAATACTATGTAAACTGGTGTTCAGTTTTAAAGAAAATGGGGAAAGCGTGTGTGGCACACACCAAGATATACACAAATAATTCCCCTGAAATAGCCTTCATTTCTTATTTTATTGTAAATTGCATTTGCATTTTTTAAAACATTAATTTCTTTGGCTATGTGCAAAAACTAAGAGACCTCCATAGTAGATTCATCTCCCAACCACTTCATACCTAATCTTATCTGATGAGATCATGAAGCTGGTAAATGACAGAGTAATGTGGGATCTTGGTTAAAAAAAAAAGTTCCTCTTTTTCTTTTTTTATTTTTTCAAGGTAGGGTCTCCCACTAGCCCAGGCTGACCTGGAATTCACTACGTAGTCAGTCTCAGTGGTCCTCCTACTTCTGCCTCCTGAGTGCTGGGATTAAAGGCATGCGCCACCATGCCCAGATGATAAGTTTTTTTGGAATTTCTTCATTGCCTGTGTACTCTATCACACATTTGCAGATAGATTTAGAGTGCTGTCTTTAGGAAAATTACTTTTGTGAGATGACTTATGAAAGATGAGTAGCCATACTCTTGTTCCAAGAATTGTTTGGTGCTTAGGAACTAACTCTGCTCACCATCAACTGGTCTTCATGTGTCATAATTTTGTCAAATTCAGGACTGGGAAGAGAGTAGGTAAACTGCTTGTCTTGCAAGCATGAGGACTTGAGTTTAATCCTGAGCACCCACATAGAATACTGAGCATGGCACCACCCACCTGTAATCTCAGCAGCTGGGAGACAGAAACATGAGGATCCTTGGAACTCACTGGCTAGTCAGGCTAGCCTAACTGGTGAGCTGCAGGCAAATAAGAGATACAGTCTCAAAGAGAGGATGGTGATCCTGAGAACAACACCCAAGCTTGTCCCCTGACCTCCACCCATGCATGCATTCAATCCACACATATGTCCACCCCCCCACCCACATGCTCAACACAAAGAAACCTGTTATATTCAAGGCAATAGGCTCTAGGAATCACCCACAGAGGGCCTTGCCCCATGTGGATAGGATCATTGAAGATAAATTCACTTGCATCCCAGTTCATATTCAACTTGAGCTTATTAAAGTCAACCTTGAGCTTAATGACTTGTATTGGGTTAGATTCAAAATTTCAGAAAAGCCTTATTATATCCTTTACTATCAATTATCAAAAACACCTTACACATATCAAGCTGGCCTTGAACTCTCTACATAGCCACGGATGACACTGAGCATCTGATCCTCCTGTCTCCACTTCTTGAGTGCTGTGATTACAGGTGTGTGCCACCATTCCCAATTTATGTGGTCCTGGCGATTGAACCCATGCGTTTATGCATTTTAGGAAAACACTCTACTGAATGAGCTACATCTCCAGCTCCTGGCTCATCCTTAGAATACTCTTCCTTCCGTTTGAGTCACTCAGTTTCTGGCTGCTTCTTGGCACAGAATTCTAGGCTCCAGTTTAAACTCACCTTGTTCACGTTCAATGAACTGGGGCCCAGTCAGACAGGGCCTGGGATCTATCAGAGTTGCCACCCTTTAGATGTTTACCCTTTCCTGTGGATAGTGGCCCACCCATCTCACACCTTTCCTGTCTCCAACAGGGTCCAGCTGGAATGAATCATAATCCAGGACAAGACTAGGCATTATTTTCTTGGTAGCTAGCTTGCTGAAGAAAATTAACTCTTTCCTGCAGCCACCAATGTATGAGAAATAGCATAGCTGGTTCTTAAGGCAAATTTACAAATAGCTCCTCTTTCCTGCATGCTAAGCATAGGCACAATTTGTATGAAAAACACAAACCCGCCTTGTGAAAACCACTAATGCTTATGGTCTGAAACATTTGTTAAGGATTTTATCTTTTAGCAAGGTTCCATCTGGGAAATTTCACTTGGAATTTACAAATACAATTCTGGCCTCCTCTAGTAGAAACAGGACAAGAAGGACATGAACTTCCTTCATTTTTTCCTTGCTTCCAGGAAATCTCAGATATATGAGAAGAATAATAAACTGTGTGACATGCATTTGCCTCCTTTTCCTTTTCTTTGTTCTCGTTGTCTGTTTTATCATCTTTTAACTTTGTTGATTTTTTAATTGTAGAGAGATAGGATAAAAAGTGAAGCATTTCATATGTGTGCAAGTAAAGCTTATAGTTTCCCAAAGTTTCAGAAATACTTTCAGAATGAAAATGCCTGGCAGTGTAATTGGGGAATAAAATGGCACTCTAAAA
This sequence comes from Dipus sagitta, assembly GCA_036346955.1. NCBI lineage: Eukaryota > Metazoa > Chordata > Mammalia > Rodentia > Dipodidae > Dipus > Dipus sagitta. The sequence continues at coordinate 85,431,389 of CM070770.1, read as the reverse complement.
TCCATGACTGGGAGTTATGGCTTTCCAACTTCAAGCAGTGTTTGCTAAGGGATAGCTCCTGGGCTGCCTCCAGAAGTTTCATTCAATAAATCTGGAAGCTTACTTGAATTTTTTTATTCTATCATTTTATTATATTTTATTTTATGTTCTATTTTCCTTCCTCTATTATTTTTTGAAAATGTTTTCTTTTTCTTTTTTTTTTTTTTTTGCAAGCAGGTTGGGGGAGAGAGAGAGAGAGAAGAGAGATAAGGATAGGCATTCCAGGGCCTCCAGCCACTGCAAATGAACTGCAGATACATGCACCACTGCATCTGGTATCATATGGTATGTAGGTACTGGGGACTTGAACCTGGGTCTTTAGGCTTTGTAGGCAAGCACCTTTTTCCACTAATTCAACTCTCTAGCTCTCCTCTGTGCCTCTTGTCCTGTCCTGTTCTGTTCTGTTCTGTTCTGTTCTAGTCTAGTCCATTCCATTCCAAACACTTTTGCAGCTGTGCCAAGGATGGAACTTAAGGCTTTGTGCATACTATGGAAATGTTCTAATACTGAGCTACATGACCAACCCTAAATATTTGCATTTCAAACAGACTCTCGGGTGATGCTGATGCTGATTATCAGAAACTCAAACTGAGAACTATTGACCTGAAAAAAAAAATACTTTTTTTGTGTGTTTTCCGTGTCTTCTTTTGGGTGGGCAGAAGACAAGGTGTTACTAATTTGAACCCAAGATCCTCCTGTCTCTGCCTCCCATGTGTGTAAAGTCTAGGCATGTGCCCAGTTGAGAAATATTGTTATAGAAATATATCTCTAAGAAATTATTGGCATAAAGTGTGCTTAAACAGAAGGAAAAATAAAGGAACAGAATATTGTACTAAGAAATAATGTAGGAATTTGTGGAAATAAGGGTGAAAGAAAGTAGATAAGCTGGAGACCTGATGCTGCCTGTTGGGGAAAAGGAGAGAAAAGAAGCATAATAGTAGCCTGAGATGAAAATGGGATGGGTGTGCAGGCTGGTGATGGGAAAGGTTTGAACAGTCAGGAAGCAAAAATTCGTGAATGGTGTTCTCAGAATGCACTATCCAAAGAACTCAATCTTCAATGAAATACAAGGAGATTTAATGGATGTAGGCAACTGATGCCTCCTAAGGAATGGGTAGAGGATAGCAAAAATGTGAACAGGGCCTGGATAGTAATGCATTTATAATGTAAAATCAAAAAGCTTGTTTGAAGGTTTTTTTTCCCCATTCTAGGGATTGATTCCTGGGCTTCATGCAGGCTAGACAGGCATTGTACCACAGTGCTACATTCCCACCCCAATTTAAGTTCATTGATGGTCTGAATGGAGTGTTAACTTGAAAAAGTTGTAGTCTCAGATGTATTTGTATATGTGTGTCTTATATGTACTTAACATCATTGATTTCTTGTGGTAAAGTGTCCATAAAATCAGTGTAAAAGAACAGCGGTGACATTTCATTCAAAATACAAGGGTAAGGGCTGGGCATGGTGGTACACACCTTTAGTCCCAGCCTTCGGGAGGTCGACATAGGAGGATCACCATGACTTTGAGGCCACCCTGAGAGTACAGAGTGAATTCCAGGTCAGCCTGGGCTAGAGCGAAACCCTACTTCAAAAATCATAAAAGAGTAAAAGGCTGATATGTGGGGAGCCAACCAGAAAACCAGCATGGGCCCATATTTCTCAAGCTTTGACAATAATTTCAGCTTTAAAAAAATGACAAAGCAGAAAATTAGAACAAAGGAGGACAAACGTGTGTGGAGCATGAGGTAGGCTCTGGAGAAGAGGTAATACATTTACTTTCAAAGCAAGGCAGCCGAAGAGGAGAGGTGTCCAGAAGGCCATGTATTTCCAGTATTGTTTTGGCAGCACAGACCTGGATGTGTGGACATGGCAATGCATCAGTCATGAGAAAACATCATTAACCTTCCTGCCATCCTTTCCCACTGACCCCTTGTTCCTAAGCATTTCCCCAGAGCACTAACACCTCTGGCATATTACAGTTGAGAATCTCCTACCACCTCATGCCCAGGCAGTGGCAAGATGCACATCAGTCCAACAGAATCATCCTTCCACACAGTCAGGCTGGGTCTAGCGGCCAGAATGCTTTCCACAGCCTGCTGAGGGCCTGGAACTTAATAGCCCAATTCTATGGCAACCTTGGCAAGCCCTGCTGGCAGCAGTGGGGATGGTAACAACACAGCCCTCTGTCACCACACCCTGGGGGCTGGTCCTGCCAAGAGGGGGAAAGGTCAGGCAGGGCTTGAGCCCAAGCAGGCGACTGGTGCCCAGTGGTTTGCATACAGTTGGAGGTAAACCAGGAGAAGACATCACCATGGCAACCAAGGCCAGCAAGAAAGTCAAGGCAAAGGAGAATGTGACCATGCTGAGAATATATAAAGAGGAATATGCAGCAAGGACTTTCAGTGTACCTGGTTAGGAGGAAGAAGTGGGAGAGCCACCCAGTGGGGGTGTGAATGACAGTTCTTTCAAGGTTGGAGGAGGCATGTGAGAATGAGAAGCATGAAAGCTAGAGGTTTAATTTCATTGTTTTGATAACTAGTATGACTTAGGATTTGGGAAGCTCCAACCTAAGATAGATTGTTTTCAGATCAAGAGGACTGAAAGAAACTTGGAAGAAAATGGGGTCCTCATAATACATGCAGAGTAAAATGAAGGAAAAAGGAGTTCTTATATTTTTGAGTTGGCAGTAACTTTAGCTAAATGTGGAGACATCTCCCAGGACCCTTGGAGATCTGCTACAACAAGAAAATGGAACCATGGGGTCTTATGAGACCGCAGCCATGAGTTGCATGATCAAAAATGGCGAGTGGGATTTTAAAAACGTTTCAGGTTCAAAGTTTGGCAACCGAGAAAGTAGTGCAGTTGCTCTGATTAATCAGCTCTGAGGTGATCAAACGAGCAGTAGGTGCTAGGACAGAATTAGAGGAAACAAAACTCACACTTGGAAAATGGCCTGAAGTGGGGCATGGTGACATGACTCTATAATCCTAGCATTAGGAAGGCAGAAGCAAGAGGCCTATGTAGCATGAATCTGGAGGGTCTACTGTGTACAAAGAATAAGATTTACAGGCGTAGCATCTTTTTATGAAAGAAAGAGAGAGGGAGGGAGGGGGAGAGGGAGGCAGGGAGAGAATTGGCATGCCAGGGCTTCTAGCCACTGCAGTGGAACTCCAGACATGTGTGCTACCGTGTACGTCTGGCTTAGGGTGGGATCTGGAGAATAGAGCATGGGTCCTTTGGCTTCTCAAGTAAGCGCCTTAACCACTAAGCCATTTCTCTAGCCTGTACAGGCATAGTATCTTCTAACTCTCCCTAGAACTACAAAGAGAACAATGAAACCTTCATAGTAAACATAATGTATGGATAAAAAGAAGAAAGGAACAAGGTAGTGCTGATGGAGCTCATCGGTAGAGCACTTGCCTAGCATTCCTGAGGCTCTGGGCTTGATCCCCAGCTCAGCCAAAAGAAGAAAAGAAAGGGCTGATATTATCTCTCATGTTTCTTTAAAGCATAGCAAAGGATGTTGTGCTTATCTTGCTGAAATAAAAGCAAGAATTAAACAAATGTATAGTTTGTAGTATTAATTTCTTTTGTATGTGAAATATGAGAAAAATAAAAGTAGACTTTGAACTTTTTCCATGTTCTGTAAAGATGTATTAGTTTAAAGTTAGAATGAGTCAGCCAAAAGGAGGTCGTTCTTAGCTTTTCCTGAAGCTCTATTTTCTCAAGCATACTCCCAAATATTAATCCTGAAAAAAAAAGTTTGTCATGTCCAAAGTAAACCAGCCAGAGGCAAGAGTAGCACTCGAATGTCTTTTTAATCATTACTACTTTTCCTCCTACTTCCCAGCAAGGAAAGCTAACTGCCAACCCACCAGGTGGTTGTGACAAGCAATTCAATAACTTCAATAAATGCAAGGACATCATTATCACCAGTATACTAAAATTTCCGACTGTCTCCCAAAGTAGCAGAGAATCAAAATGGAATTCTGAAATAATATTCTCTTAATTTCCTTGAGAAGTTTACTTTTAGAATATGCAAATGTGTACACACACACACACACAGAGAGAGAGAGAGAGAGAGAGAGAGAGGCTTTTTTTTTCTAGTTCTTAGACACAGTGGCAGTGGCCCAGAGGGGGAAAAAGGCTCTGCCTTAGGACAGGGCATGGCCTTGGGTCTTTCAAAACCAGAGCAAAGGTGTGTGGAGGGCCACACAGCATTGGCCATGTAGTGAGTAGAAGTTCTGCATACCCCATTTCATCTTTTTGGAAGGGACCACAACACCAGGTGTGATTCTCTGGTTCTCTGCCTAAGTTTGCAAGGATGGCAGGTGGCACCCATCACAATAATCCATGGTCAGAAATAGCTTCCTAATATTGAGTGTATGATATGTTTCAAGCCACAGAAAGAGTCAGAGAAGGCACACACTAGGACAGAACAAAGAGTTCAGGGATTATTTCAGGGATAAATTATAATATCATCAGAATACATGGGGGGGGGATCTTTCCTTGTGATTAATTTACCTAGTCAAAGAATAAAAGTTGTTTGTACTTGAAACACATGTACTTTTTTCACAATGATATAGTCCAAGAATATTCCTTGTCCTCAGGCTTTGGACTGGTAAACTTTAATTCTGGAAACCAGATTGTTTAACTGATCTTGGAACTTCTTGAACTACACCCATATCCTTACAGGAGAGACAAAAGGAAACTGATGTTGTCAAGTATCCTGTCACTAGAATGTTCACATTGAAAAGATAGGCCAATCCTACCTAAAAGGGATATTTCTTTATTCAGAAATCTTTTCCTCTATACAGTTTTCTTGGCAACTAAGAAGAATAAAATAACTAGGGCATATTAAAGTGATTAAGTTATAGGATGGTAGCTATTATAAAGACAATGCTCCAGAATGGAATAAATGCAAAGAGTGAGACTTTTACTCGTTGTGAAAGAATGTTGTGATATTTTCATTTTGAAAGTCCATTATACAAATGAATCCTCAAAATATATTTTAAGGTCCTAAGAATGTTTCTATAAAAAATAGTTACCTTTTCAACTCGAGGGAAGAAAGACTATTGGAACAGTTCAGGCAAAGCCTATCCAATAGTTAAAAAAAAATTTCTTGGACCACAATTCATTCTCTAAACCTTCAAAAGCCTATCATTTATCATTAATTGTGAAATAAAACAGGAAATACCTGTACTAAGAGAACCTTTGAAAACCAGCAGAATAATTGGCAAGGAATATTTTGGGAGGCACTGACAATAATGTAATGCCTGGATTAGTCTTTCAAATAAACATGAAATTGTAGCCGGGAGGCATATGCATCTAAGGATTCAGCATTCTGGCACTGAGTGTTATAACTCAGTTCTCCTCTTGATATTCTCACATATTATTTAAGAAAAAGCACATGAAAGATGTTCCCAAAGCACAGTGTGAGCGTTTCTTTCTTTGTGACTTATACTCCAGTGCTATAATGGCCTTGGCAGGAAGATATGAACATGCTTTAGGGCTGGGCAGCTTTCAGAAATGAGGAAAAAACACTTGCAAAAGCTGTTATATTTATATTTATATTTATGTTTATGTTTATGTTTATATTTATATTTATATGCATGTATTATGCACTAAGACATATGTAGTCCTAACATGCACTATTCAATAAAAGGACTTAGAGATAATGATATTAAGTTGTATCCTTACTTCTTTCCTTCCTTTTTAAGTTTTCTTATTTTCAGTGCTAGGGATTGAATCCTGGGTATTGCACATGCTAGACAATTTACCACAGAACTATACCCCTAGCACTCTAGTTGTCTAGTACATTTCATTCTCCGAATGTTAAAAAGCATGTGGGATTACCACTGGGATATTCATCTAAAATGCTTGCTCTTTCCCCAAACAGAACTTGGATCTCCTTGGTTCCATATTTTAGCTCAGGCTATGTTCTCTTTTATTTCCAAATACCTTCTCTTGGATTTTGCTAAGAGTTCATTCAAGTGGAACATCTCTTGATGTCTGCAACTGGATGTGGACTCCTTTACTCTTTTCTGACTCTTTGTTATATTTTATTACTTTACTTTTAAATTTATAAGTGATCCTATTCCTCTCTGCCTTCTCCTTCTCCACCCCCTCCCCAAAATAAACACTAGTTAATGCATGTTTTGAGGGACAATGTTTTATTTTCCCCTTGCTAAAACAATGAATTGAGAAGCAATTTGCTTGGGTTGGCACCCACCTTCTGGGTTCCCATATAAGCAAACAAACCCTATTCAGTGTAACAGAACCAAACAGAAGCCAACTCTAGCTAGAGGCTTTGCCAATTGGCTAAGAAACCTCCAGGAAGGGACTCCAAGGGTGTTGCTCACTGTAGCTGATCAAATGTTTTGTCTTGTTCTCAGGGTACACCTCAAGCCATTCTTATGGAGCCTGAACCACTTATAGCTGTATGAGGCTACATTTGTCTACTTAAATAAACTCTCTCTCTCCTCTCGCTTTTGCTGTCTCACTCTCTCTGAAACAAAGTCTCTCTATGTATCCCTGACTGGACTGGAATTTGTATACACCAGTCTGGTCTTGAACTTGTAGTGATCCTCCTACCTCCCAAATGCTGGAAAAGACACCACTAACTATGCCAAATTGTTCAAAAGAACCCTTTAAACCACTAATGGAATACCATGCAGTACAGTGACTTTTGCATACAATAGGTGCTCAAAATATGTTCGACAAATTAAAATTGTTTTAATGTATTAGATTTCTTAGATTTTATGTTCAAAATGACATCATCCATTTTTAATGGCTCTTTGAGTCTTGTTTATCCAGTGATCATTATTTTAAAGCATTTAAGGCTGTGGATGTAGGTCTGTTGTAGAGTTCTATCCTAGCATACACAAGGTTCTGGGTTTTGTCATCAGTTACCACAAAACAAAACAAATACATGAAAACATTTAATATGAACTTATAAGTGTTTGATTATTCTGTTGTCTTTGTCACATGAGATTCCCCCCCCCCAAACATAAATTGAATGCTTTTTATCTGGAAGTAACTAATCCTGAAGAAAGGTACAAAATGTAGTTCAAAATTTAGAATTTAATAGTTCTGACAAAGTCATAAATAGTATCCTAAGTGAGATGCATTTACCTTAACGGAAAAGGTATTTGGGGCTGGAGAGATGGCTTAGCAGTTGAGGTGCTTGCCTGCAAAGCCAAAGGACCTCGGTTCAATTCCCCAGAACCCACATAAGCCAGATGCACAAAGGGGCACATGCATCTGGAGTTCACTTTTCAGGGCTGAAGGCCCTGGCCTGCCCACACCCACACCCATTCTTTCTCCCTCTCTCTCTCTCTAATAAATAAATAAAAATAAAATCTTTTTAAAAAAGGTATTGTAAAACTTTACAAAAACTCCTAAGGAATCAAAATTTAACTTCATCCCAAGTCTACTTAAACCAGTTCCTTTTGTGTCAACAATTTTTTACTAGAAAATATAATTTATAAGGATATGACAGTTGCTTAATGCTCAATTATAAATTTTTAGGAAATAGTTTGTGATAGGGGTCAATTGCTTTTATAGCTTCAGTTACATCCCATTATCCCTGTCCCTAGAACCTTTTTGTCCCTAGTATTTAGAAGGCAAATTGCATAACTATCCTAAACTATCACACACATTAAGAGGGAGTTACTTGGCAATTTTAAACATTTATTGAGTGTCAACTGCAAGATGGGTAATATTCTAGGTGCTTGCTAAGGAGAGAGATTATTTGAATTCATGCCTAAATAGGGTTCCCAGATAAAGTTCAGGGTGCTTTTAAATGTGAGAATTGCAGTTACTTAATAAATTCAATGTTACTTGAAAATATGTTTATATTAGGTACTTTTTTTATTTTTGTGTGTTGTGAATGTGGTGCATGGGTGGTGTGTGTGTGTGTGTGTGTGTGTGTGTGTGTGTGGTGTGAGCACCAGTGCATATGCTTGTGGAGGCCAGAAGAGAATGCAAGATGTGCTCCTCCACTGCTCTTCTGTTTGTTTCATCCAGACAGTCGATCTTCAAACCTGGTGCTGCTGTTTTTGATCTGTCTGGCTGACCAGTGAGCACCAGAAATTCTCCCTTATCTCCTCTGTCAGGCCTGAGGTTATAGGCATGTGTGGCCCCATCTGGTTTTTTACATTAGTTCTGGAAATTGAACTCAGGTCCTCATGCTTGTGCAGAAGAGCTCTTAGCTGCTGAGCCCAGGGTTACTTTTCTTGTTGCTCTGACCAAATATCTGAAAAGAAACAATCTAAAGGGGAGAGAGTTTATTTTGCCTTAGAGCTCAAGGCTATCCAATCCTTGGCAGTGAGGAAGGATGGTGGCGGGATCATGAGGTGGCTGCTCACACTCTGTAGTTCAGAAGCAGATGCTTGTGTCTGTGCACATGTGTGAGAGAGTATGTAGAGGCCAAGGTTGACATAGGATAGCTTCCTCAATCACTTGCCACCACAGTTTTTGAAATAGTGCCTTTCACTAAACCTGTAGCTCTATCATTTTTCTAGACTACTGGTCAGCACGTCTCACCTCTCCAGTGCTACAATTATAGCTGCTTGTTGTATGGCATGAATGCGCATGCGTGTGTGTGTGTAATGGAGAAAACACAGAGATTTGTCATATACTCCCTGCTTCTTCTTATTTTTAGCCTCCTCTTTTCCACATCCATTATCACCATGTATGTCAGAGAGCAGTATATTTGTTCTACCCCTCTATTAGCCTGTCATTATCATCTGAGCCCACAGTTTGCAGTAACGGTCACTCAGTGATGTTTATTCAGTGGTTTTGGACAAATCTTTCATTCTTCTTTTTCTTTCATTCTTCTTTTCTATAATCATAGAGTATCAGTGGGAGCAGTTCTGAGGATTGAACCCAAGGCCTTGTCCATGGTAGGCATGTGCTCTACCACTGAGCAACACTCCCCAATCACCAAGCATATTCACTAAAAATCTGTTGTGCTCTGCATTTATCCCAATTCACTACTATGTTTTTACTTGATAAACCTGGCAATCCTAATAGTGAAATAACTGGCTACATTGCTATATTCCCTTCTAAAACCTGGTTGAGTCTGGGCATTGGGATCCTGAAAGACTAAGGAGTATCTAGGTAGCTTTGAACATGCACAACAAGGTAAAAAGTAGAATCTGGGGCTAGAAAGATAGCTCAGAGGTTAAGGCACTTGCCGTCAAGGGCTAAGGGTCAAGATTTGATTCCCTAGAGCCCATGTAAAGCCAGATGCACAAAAGTATGCATCTGGAGTTTATTTGCAGTAGTGGAGGCCCTAGCACACCCTCTCTCTCTCAATATGCATCTCTTTCTCTCTCTTGCATTAAATATATATATATATATGTATATATATATATATATATATATATATATATATATATATCATAGACACACACACACACACACACACATTATATATATATATATCTCAAGAGTGAGAGAGAATGTAGAAGTTTTAAAGAGCCAAATACTTTATATAATAAAAGTGTAGACTGTTGGGATAGGGTGAGAATGGGAGAAGATACTGTTGTTGCTGACAAGCACTTTCTGTTTATACTTGTGATGGTTGCACTCATAGTGAACACACGTAGACTTTTTTGACATTATTCCCTAAACAATACAGTGTGACAACTACTTCCATAGCACTAACATTTTTTTAGTTGTTATAAATGATATAAAGAGGATCTGAAATATACTATATGCATAGTACATGCAAATACTGTACCATTTTTATAAGAAACTTCAGCATCTATGGTTTGGGGAGCATGGGGGAGGAGGTCCTAGAACCAATCACATCTGACTTAGTTGGACCCACATGTCTGTGGGATCTTCCAGTCTTCAGAAAAATTTGTTGCACATACACACAGGGAATAGGGTATTTTATACAGTAACGCTTACCATAGTCCCCAAGGTTCTGACTGGTTCTTTGGAGTCTCAGGCAAGTAGATACCAATGAGATAAAAAATCCAGACTTGTCAGCTTTCAGTTTCTAATCTAATCTAATCTGCTCCTGGGACAGTTTAGCTACAGAATGCTGGGTCTTCTGTAGCTGGTTGAGAACTCTCCATCCAAATGGCAGAGCATCTGTGCCAGACCTTGTCCCTAGAAGGCCATGAGTCCCTAGAAAGCTGCCCTTCCCCTTTTCAAGTTGAGTAAAGCTCTGCCAAACCCCATGCCTGAGGTTCTTACCCCACCGGTGTACAGAAATCTCTTCCTACTGACTTCTCAAGGGCCAAAGCCGGAACCTGGTGCTTCAATGGCATTATCACAAAATGGGAAGCCACATTAGTCTGCCTTTTTGCTATCTCTGGCTTTCAGTTACTTGGGGTTTCTCTGTATTCTGTGAGTCTCTTCATCTATGTGTCCCAAGTGGCTCTTAAGGGTTTCATGCCTCACCCAATGGATTTCCCAGCTAGACTCCATCAAAGATCCTAAGATACACTTGTAGTCTATATACAGAACCATTGTTCTCTCCGATATGTAAGTCTAAAGATGGGTCTTTCACTCTGTTCTTTTTAGTTCAAAACCCTCTCTCTGAGGTCCGGAATCTAAAATATATTGGATTAACACATTGAATTAAATTATTGTGCAAATATCCTGTTTCTTTCTTAGACAATCTCTTCTGCCATTTTGAGCCCTACATCCCAGCAGTCTCTTTCCCTCAACTGGCTCATGGCCTCTACTCTCAGCCTTAGGTCACAGCATACCTTGTCATTATTTAACCTTGTCTTCTTTTAACCTGTCTCCTAAGACCTGGTCATGGCTAATCTTGATTGTCAGCTTGGATTGAGAAATGCCTAGATTACTAAGGCACACTAATTGGTTTGTCTGTGAGAGCATTTCCAGACATAACTAATGCATGGGATAAACCTTTCCTAATATGCACAGTGCCATCCTGTAGGCTAGGGTGGCTAATGGAGTTAAAAAGGCTAGTTAGTACAGACATCCATTTCTCTGCATCCTGGTTACCATGATGGGAACTGTTCTTGTACACTCTTTCTGCAATGATGGACAGAAACCCTGGGAGAAAATTAGTTATTCATCTTTGACATTGATGGCCCAACTATTTTGTCAAAGAGAAGAAAAGCTTACACAGGCCTGTGCAGAGATAATTGTGACCCTCTCTGCCTCATTCTGCGTTTCTTTTCTTTCTCCACCAGAGAGTGGGTGGAGAGAATACATATAAGTTACACTAGTTGCTTTCACACACAGACCCACTAATAGGGGAGAGTCCATGCAATAGAAACATATGTCTTGTTTATAGGACAGGAAAGGTTGACTGCTGGATTTTTCCTCTAGTCATCTCTGGAATAAGGATCCTTCTATCTTGTAACTGCTGTCTTGTAGGGCTTTAGGAGCTTTTGCATTGAATCCACAGATACAGAAAAACAGGTGGAGAATGACACACATCCCTCCTTCTTAGTAGCCTTGGATGGAGTCATAGTCTCTCACCTAGAGGCACATCTCTAGGAAATATGGTTAATGACCTGGCAGCCATTGCTCACTGACAACTCTGGACCAGGGAAGCAGGTTACATGAATCTTTGATGGACAATGAAGTGTCTTCACCACACATAGTAATCATCAGTGATTCAGTGAAAAAACAGCCTCCATCCACAGTTAAAATTAAGACCCCCAAATACTAAGAAAGCCTTCAAACAGGGCAAATAAATTGCTTGGAAAAGGCTTCTTTGAAGTAAAAGCATTATTCAAAGTGAATCTAGCATGGTTCTAAGTGTTCTATGGTGTTTTTGCATCTGTGTGTATATATTATGTAGCTGGTGTCCTAATCCCTGAGGCTAAGCAAAAATAATTGAGATATGACAATATGTAACAGGTTCCTTAGTGCTGTTAGCTAAACTCATCTGGTTGAAATAAAGTAAATGAAAGTTAAAGGTTATATGAGACCCGTCCTGGGTTTGTTGCTGTATTTAGGGTAAGTGCATAGGAACATTTAGGTCTAATAATACTTGCTAAGAAGATTTATTTATTTGACATGTATTTCTCTAGAGTCTACTATGTTGACTCATTATCCTCAGCACTAGTAATATTACAGTAATAAGCAGGGTCCCTGCTCTTGAGGAGTTTATAGGATAATGGAATAAAAAGTACATGTCAAAGTGGTTTCACCTTTGATATTAGAGGATTATCCCTAGAGAAGAAGGCTAGTTATGCTCTGTTTGGAGCAAAAGACAACCAATGTTGTATGGATTGATTCTATTGCTTGGGGGTACATATCTTTGAAGACCAGGATTGCTTCTATGATGATAGAGAATAAAGTTGACTCCCTAATCCATTTTGCAAGGTTATGCAGGATCCTTGAGGGTTAGTTGTTTCCCATGACTAACTGACATGGAAAACCACAACTTGTAAGTGAACCTGGGAGCAGAGCTTTATCACTGTTACCAGTATCAAGCAAACTTGTAGCAGAAAGAAACACAAAGGGAATAGATTAGCTGACCAAAAATTGAAATGGGAGATAGGGGAATGTTTTCCTGGACTGGTCCTGCTACCAGGAGTTGTTGACCTAAAGAAATCCTGAAGTCAGAACCAAATTGGACATGCTTTGAAAAGAGTTTACTGCTATGGTTAATCTCTGCTGCTCATAAGAACTTCAATCTCTAGGTGTGTTAGATGGGGAAACTTTGAATATCCAAAGATTGGATTTTGAATCTTCTGTCAAGATTTTGAGACTCAGTTATTGATTTTGAAGGGGATTTTAATAGATTAGAGATGGACCCTTAATACAAGGGAAAGGCAGTGTATAAGCTTTTCCCAGGTTACCAGGCACACTAAGTCCTTTTGTGAGGAAGATTGGGGTCTGCACAGGCTAATCACAAAGTTGTGGGCTCAGCAGATCCTCTCTTTTCAACCTATCATAAAACTGGGACTCTTGGGACTTACCTGCCCCATCCAGATATAAATTCCTTTCAGTTTTCCCTAACAAAACATAGTTTTTTAACAACTGTTTTTATCAAGAAGATCCACCTACAAAAAATATGTACACTCTTGCATTTTTCACTGTTTGGCATCATTCATGGCATTCACTATATTTTATGGTGTATTATTTTTGTGGATTTTGATGCCTTAACTAGAATACCAACTTTTGGCAGAAAAATGTGTTAAAGACATGTTCTATAGTCAGGCAGGTCTGGGATCCCTACCCAGGGCACCGAATAACTGTGTGACCTCACAGGAATACTCCACCTCTCTGAGCCTCCTTGTTTTCCTCTGAAAATAGATATTACGATAGCATATGAAATAGAGATAGCACTTGGCATAGAGCACTCAGCAAATGTTGTCTAGCTTTATGAGACCTAGAATGTTATCTAGCTTCATTAGATCTAAACTTCCTTAACCAATTTAATAATTTAACCTTAATAATTTAAGCCAATGCCCTTTGAGCCATTTTCCTGAAGATGGTTCTGCGCTGTCTAGGTTACACAGCTTTCTCAAAATGTCACAGCTGGTTGTCAGAAGAAGTGAAATTGGAACCCAGATTGGTTCTGGGAAACCTATGTCTCTTCAGGATATTAGAGAGCCACTACTTACATCCATAGCTGACTTGCCCTGTGGGTTTCTCCTGATTCTTTCCATGTGTCTTCCACTGTCTCTCTGATCAGGATGGGTCTTGGTTCACCATGTTTATCACAGAAATCACAGTTAGCAGACATTTGATGCTTCAACACTTAAAAATTGAGAACAGATTCTGTCTGTAATTCTGAGAAACAACTCGTTCTCATAAGGGAGCATTAAAATTGTTTTCAAATAAGTTTCATTGATGCCATGATGCTAACGCTCATAAATATTATAAAAGTATAAGAGGGAAAAAAGCTACATTTTCTGAAAGATATATAATAATCTCTAGATTTTATTTTTCTGTCATTTAAAAGTTAAAAGCTAGAGAACACGAAGTTTATAGATATTTCTTCCAAAGCATTCAGGATGATGATGGTGATTTGAAATCATGCTCATGTCTCCTTTGAGGTGTGGATGTGGCCCACTGGTGCAGTACCGGTCTAGTGAGCATGGGTTCTAGTCCCAGTTATCCCTTCCCTAGAAAGGAAAGACAAAGGACATGTGCTTTCAAACTTAAATGACATCCTAAGAAAAATTTGCTTTTTAAACTTTTGAATAACCTACTTTCAACAAAAAGCTCGCTTTTTCACTCATTATCATTATATTCCTCTGCAAATTCTATGACAAGCATAAAATGAAACTTAGTAGCTTCTTAAGAATGCACTTCACCAAGAATGAATTAAAATAGCAATGGCATTTAAAATAGCAATGACATTTTGTTCAGATATTGACCATAATTCCTAAATAAATTTATACCCTTGCAGAAAATATTTTAAATCAGAAATGTTGAAATATGCTTTATTCTACATAACATTTGAAAAGTTTCTCAGTAGAACCCAGGAATTGATTCCAATTTTCTTTGGTCACTCAGTAATTTAACAAACATTTACCAAGAGCCAGTTAAGTGCTAGACACTATGTTTGGTGCTGAGGGACACACTGCTGAAAAGATACATTGCCTTCATTCATCACTCTCTCAACAGAAATTTAATGAACAATTTTATGTTCCTGTTATTGTAAAAGAAGCAGATATAAATTCCTGTTGGGATCATTAAGTACCTCTATACAAAGTGTAAGTCTCCTGATGTATGTCCCCTTATTTTTTTTTCTGTTGTTGAGATGGGGGTCTTACTATGTAGCACAGGCTGGCCTCAAACTCACTGCCTTTCTGCCTCACCCTCCCAAGTACTGGTATTACAAGCAAACACAACCATGCCTACCAAGTCTCACTAATTTAATACATTCTGGCACAGCTGAATACTTTAAATCCTGAGCCTGATGGGTTTGTTTTGTTTGTTTCCTATAGACTCTCACCCAAATGTGTATGTACAAGTGTGTGTGTGTGTGTGTGTGTTTCCTTGTTTTTGAGACAGTGTTTTATTCTGTACCCTAAGCTGACCAGGAACTTGAAATATAGCCTACCTTGCCTAAGTAGTGAATTCCAGGCATGGCTTGAACTTGTGGTCCTTCTGCCTCAGCATCCAGCGTGCTAGGATTATGAGCACGTGCCATTATGCTCTGCCTTGGTATTTATTAGTTTCATCTTAAGCCTCATTTTTTTTTTTTGCGGTGGAGGTTCATTCATTTGTTCATCTGATAAATATTTGAATGTCAATGCTTACAAAGCACCATGCTAATTTCTCTGCAGACTAAAATGAATAGTGTAACACAAAATCTCCATGGATGAAATGGAGGCTTTAGCTAGTTTCTTTAGTAAACAGAAAGCAAAGCATGTTTTCAGTTAGTGGCTCATGAGTCAGAGTTAATGAAAGTGATATCTATTTAACTAGTAGAGCATTTCCTCTCCACAGGCACTTGTTAGCCACCATATCAAGTATCTGTTACTGGATATGATTTTTATCCAGACCTCTTTTTTGTTTCTCTATCCTGAATGTACATTTAAATGGCTATAGGGGCCCTTCTTCCTCAATGCTTCCTGCCAACTCAGCCAAGCAGGTCTTATTTACAGTCTTAGGTTTTTCTCTAGATTCAAAATATTACTTGGATCCAGAAAGGCATACAGACAAAAGTTATTTCTGTTCTATATCATACAATTATGTATTTTACTTCAATATCCAGAGTGCAACTAACGGATTAAAAAAAACCTGCTTTTGGGGTCAAAGGTGGCCTCCAGCTCCCCTCCAAATGCTCCCAAATCTGAACACTTAAAATGGGAGAAATGCAAAGGAAGAGTCCTAGGGAGAAGAGGTTTGTCATTCGGAATTTCTTCACTTGCCCTCTCCTAGCTTTTCTTTGGTGAGGTGGCTCTTTCCTGCCATATTTATTTTGTAGTGCATGGCCTATGGCTCTCCCTGAGGAGATGGAAGGAGAGGTTGTGTGGAAAGTATGAGGTCTTTTCCAGAAGTAGAGATGGGAAGGGAGAAGCCATCAGGTAAAGGTAAGCAGTAGCTCTGGAAGTTTCAGGTGCTGGCACATCAGGACAGAAACTTGGGGTTTGGGTTTTTTTTCTGCATAGCCCATGCCTCCACACAGCTGATCTCGAGATCTGAGGTGATTCAAGTCATCCCAGTCTTGTATCTTAAGGTTGGTTGCCTTTCTGAGGACACACTTTACCTTACAGGTGGACAGAAGGTTCTGTGTCTCCTTAGAAGGCATGCAACTTTCAAGTAATCAGTCTTGGCAAGTGAATTAAGTTTCATGGTAGCCTTCTCCGTCATCCACCTACCTATGCCATCCCTGGAAAATGAGGGTTTATTTTTAGGATGCATAATTGAGACCAAACCCCAAAAGTAAAGGGAAACCAGCTGGATCTATTAATCCTTCTCTACTTCTAATAAAAGGGCTCTATGGAAATTTTCTGCCTAGAAGCATCTTGCAGTATATACCATAATCAAAATGTGGAAGCTTCAGTTCCTGCCTCAATACTGACTCTTTGAGCCATACAGGCCTGTGTAAAACCATGTGCCTGGTTCGCCTGAGATGCTGGAGATTAAAAAAGGAAGGCCATACATCTAATCACCTCTCAGAATAAACATATGTATGTATAGTTGGCAATTAAGTTTAGTGTGCAGTGAGCACCAGTGTATACTGTCACAGTCAAACTCATTAGTGTTCTATTACTAGAATAATATTTGGTGGTATGACAAATGTCTTCTGATTTGACATGAAACTGGGAATGATATCTAACTTGCAAGAATGAACTAGTCTCCATGAAACTCATTATGGTGGTGACAGATTTTATATTGATATTTTTCAGTTCCTTATTTGTTTTTGCTTTCCTTCCTGAGAAGCGTATTTATAGTTGTTATTTTGGATCAGTTTTGTAATCTTGGTATTAAGTGAGACAGCTATGTAAACAAGTTGTAGGGCATTATTCGTTTATCAGTAGAAGGATGTCTGGTCCATTGCCAAGATTCATTGATCTGTTTATTATAACCCTACCCAGTACAATTTTAGTGGCAAATTAAAAAATCATCATAGGGTTTCACTTACAGAAGTCCACTGTTCATTTATTAACCCACATTGAGAGCTAGATTGCTGTATAATCTTACCAGCATTCTTATGACAGTTGTTATAATCCACCGCAGCCAGGGAGCAATATCCCAATTACATGTTCTATTGTTTCACTTGTGATATGAGAGCAATACAAATTGCTGATGATAATTATGTTGATTTTCAACAGTTTGCAAATTAGTAAATTAGTACACTTAGAAATATAAATATACTTGAAGGCTAATATGTGTGTTGGGGCTAGTTAAGGAGTATTTATTGAGAGCCTACAGTGTGTGTGGTGGACTATAATAGGCACAGTAGTGAGGATACTAGAGTCGGTGTAAAACAAACAAGGAACCCACTCTGGCCCAGCTTGTAGTTTGTACCAGACAGAAATGAAATAACTTACTAATCAAGTTTGATTTTTCTGGCAACCAACAACCCTAAAACAATGGCATACAACAATTTATTCTTTCCTACAGTCCTGAGGGTAGGCTGGGCTGCTCATTGCTACTTTCACTGGGGCTCAGTTATGCCATAGGCTCGTTCTTCTGGACACTTAGAGTTGGGAGGGCCAGCCTCACTCAAAGGCATGGCAGCAGTGCTGCATGGAGACTGGGTGCCTCTCTTTATTTCCAGGTGCCTTTCATCCTCAGGGAAGCTCTTGATGGGTTCTCATGACAATGTTGCAAGAAGTGGGGAGAGGAAGCTGCAAGGCCTGTTGAGGTCTAGCCTTGGAAATTGCACAGTCTCATGTCTGCCACATTCTACTGATCTGAACAAGACCAGAGGCCAGGTCAGAGTCACAGGATAGGGAAACATAGCACCCTTTGATGATGACAGCAGCAAATCACATGACAAAGGTGCACACATACCAACAGGGTAGGATCTGCACCTTGTTTTACAATCTACCACATTGATGGTAAAGGCAAGTCCATCACAAGAATGATATTTACACTACAAAATTCTAATTTTATCAGAACCCAGTTCTTCTGGGCATGGTGGCACATGCAGGAGGCACATATAGGAGGATTACTGTGAATTTGAGGCCATCCTGAGACTACGTAGTGAATTCCAGTTCAGCCTAGGCTAAAGTGAAACCCTACCTCAAAAAATCAGAAAAAAAAATCCCTAACATAATAATGCTTGTGCTATGTTGACTTTGCTCTCCTTTGGAGAATCTGTTCTTTTTCAGAAGGCAGTGAGACCCAAGGTGATTAACTACCCCTCCACTTCTGCTAAGCCACAGCTGAAACCATAGAGGAATTGGGGAGATGAGCAAGAGTGCTGCTTCCATGGTAAACCTGACAATCAGTGCCAGGGTGCAGGATACAGACCCTGAGGATTCTCAACACCTACCAAAGTAGAGATCCAGAGGCTCCGAAGAGCTCATCACTGAAGTAGACTTAAAACTTACCCACCACGGCTCATGGAATTTTGCGGAAGAGGGAGCGGAAAGATTGTAAGAGCCACAGGTTGAGACATCATACTCACAGGCATTCCCTCCTCCACAGCCCCCACCCCCGCAAATAACTGACTACTGTTCCCACAATGCATAAACCACAATCCCATGGGGAATACCTGCAAGCCCACTGAGGATGGTCCCCAGTAGAATGGGGGCAGGGACAAGGGAAAAGAGGGTACTGACACATGAAGTATCTGTACAAAACATCTTTTCAATAATAATAATAATAAGCATTAAAACATAAGAAGAGAAAGAAGAAGGAGGAGGAGAAAAAAAGCCAGCTCTTCTCATCCCTGAAGCCCATGTAGGTTTCTTTTGCTATATTAATTCAATTTCTTGTATTGAAGGCTTGTATACATGTTTTCTTGTCAAAGTGTTTGTTCAATGTTCTGAAAGCTGTGTTCTGCTCTTTGATTTATTATTTGGTTTATCAATAGTGCGCCTCTATTTATGCTTTAATAATTGCTAGAGGGAGATAATTGTAGAGCCCTGGAAACAAAGAAGTACTAATTAACTTTGTATTTCCTGGTGTTAGAGACAGTTTATCTTCAGTTGGTTTTAATTTTTTGAGTCTGGAGGCACTGCCTTCTTTAAACTTTTGAAAAATATTTTTGAATGAAAAATAGATTCTAAAATAATATTATACTACTCCAGAATATAAGTTATTAATTATATGCTGATTTAGATGTAATCTGTATGTAGAATAAATTCTTCTATATTCTTTTCTGTAATTGAGCACTGCTTACACACTAAAATTTATTTATTTATTTATTGGTCCTCTAGAAATAAGTCTTTTCAGAATTATGTTGATCATGAAGCTTATTTGTGATTTAAACCATTTTCGGTACTGGTTCTTTGTTCTCATAATTGAAAAGTCAAAAGATACAAAAGGATTCATCCAGCTAGTCACACTCTCCCACACTTCTCCCTGTGTGATAATTAGTGTTATCAATTTCCTATGTGTTCTTTAACAGATAGTCCACCTTGTATTTTACCCATAGATGCCAATACACACAAGGTTAGCTTACTCTACATGGTATTGTAACTCTGTATTTTCTATATTTTTCTATTTTCAGTGTAGTGGGCAAAGAAATATTTATTATTTTTTGAGAGATATATAGTATTTTTATGATGTTCTGTGTGTTCTAACTTATTTAATGCTCAAAGAACATTGTTCAGTTTTCTCTCTTGCTATCTTTTCAAATAATCTCCCTTTATTTTTAAACTTTTTAAAATAAAATATTTTGAGAGAGACAGAGAGAGAGAGAGAGAGAGAGAGAGAGAGAATGGGTGTGCCAGGACCTTCTGTGTGTTCTGCTGTGAACGAACTCCAGAGTGTCCCCTTGTGTGCATGTGTGGCATCGTGCACTTGTGTCACTGTAGGTCTGGCTATGTGGGACCTGGAGATTTGAACATGAGTTCTTAGGCTTTGCAGGCAAGCATCTTAACCGCTAAGCCATCTCTTCAGCCCTATCTTGGTATTTTAAATAACACTAACAAAAGACTCCCTTTTATAAAATGGAAATACACCTAAAATGTATTAATTCAAAGGGCACATGCATTTATAACTCTGGTAAATATTGCTAAATTGTTTTCTATAGCAGATGAACAAATTTACAGTATTCACAGAAGTGTATAAGCATACCTGTTCTCTATACACTTGAGCAGGAATTATTAAGATGACAGTTATTGACTTCAGTAATTATTACCATAAGATATTTCTTTATAATGCCTTAAAGTAGAAGACAGTGGGTTATGCTTTATTATCAAAATTTTCCTGGGTTATGACCTAGAGGGTCAAATGTCCTATATAGTATGCCTAATGACATGTGGAAAACAAATAAGCATTAAAAGGGCCTCTAGCTCAGAATCAGAATTCACAGTCATCAAATGAAGTACTTTAAGGTGTGCCAGAGACGAAACACAATGCATCTATGGTTCTCCTGGCTCAAACAAACTTCCTCCCTCAGCTTCCCTAGTAACAGGGAGTGACTACAGTGATATGTCAATGTGGCCAGCTAGCTTCACATTTATAATTACTAAGTCCCAGAATATTATGTACATATTATAGAATATAGCAGACCTAAATCTAAACAAGATTCCCTGAATTTACATCTATTTTCCCACTGGAAAAATCAGTAATACAAAGAACGTTAATCACATTTATTTATCTTTTTCATATAGCTCAGACTGGCCTTGAACTTATAATTCTTCTACCTCAGCCTCCAGAGTGCCGGTATTACAGATACTCCCCACCACACCTGGATCTCATTTCTTACTATTGTGTCTGAAAGTGACTATAACAATTTTTCACCCGCCACCCCATTCCTCCCTGTATTTGATAGTTTGAACTGCTTTAACAAAACAGCACTGGGTGGCTTGAATGAGACATTTCTTTCTCAAGGTTCTAGACAGAGGAACTGACAGGAAAGACTAAGATCAAGGTGTCACAGGAGTCTGTCCTTGGTGGTGGCCTTAGTTATTTACAGATAATTGACTTCTTCATGTTCTTACATGATGGAGAACGAGCCAGCTCTGTTCATCTCCCCTCTTATACTGTGCTAATCTTATTTTGGAGGTCCCATACTCATGACCTCACCCAGCTCAAATTATCTCCCAAAGGCCTTATTTCCAAGCACCATCCCATTGGCAGTTCGGGCTTCAGTAAGGAATTTGTGGGGGCTTCACTCAGTTCACAGGAAAGCCAATGATGAACTGGGGAGACTCCAGCTTCCTAAGCTCAGCCCTAGAGTCACTGATTGTACGGCAACTCAAACATCTTGAACACAGACTCACACCCACACCAGATCAAGATTAATAATCAGGCTGTCATCTCCCATTTTATTCTGTATATTCCACTACGAGCATCTATCATGCACCAGGCTATTTTCCATTTGTTAGAAAGAGCCCTGAACGGAATCCATCCTTCATTAATATGGCATACATACTCCTGTGGAGACATAAATAAACAAACATTGGGGTCATAGGTGATTACAGGAAGAAGAAAGAAGGCCAAGGAGAAGAATGTTCTGTTGAAGAGCTTGCTTCCCCACCCAATCCTTCTTTCATTTATAAGAGTTAAAACTTTTTGCCTTCATTTCTTTGACATCTGCATATGACTTCCTGATACATATGGTATTGTCATTTACTACTTTTTACATTATTTGAAAGAAACTTTAATAAGAACATTAGCTATGATTAGCACATAGAGCTCCTACTATATGCTGTGTATTATGATAAACTGTTTTCATGGAATTACTATTGTCACTATGTTTCAGATAAGGGCAGTATGACACAAAGAAATTAAATTATCTTTTTATATAGTATATCTCTTCATTACTCCAATAATAAGACATTGAGCTAGGCTTTGAACCCAAATAGTTCTCTTCCCAAGCATGTACTAATAATCCATATGCCCAGATTTTCATAATTTATTCTTGCCCTTAAGGGAAAATTTTGTTTCATGTTAAAATTCATACACATAACACTCACCCCTTTAAAACTATCATATACAATTCAGTGGCTTCCAATGTCTAATTTCAGAACATTTTCAGCCCCACCAAAGACATCCCAGGAGTTATTTTCCTTCGTCTTTCCCTAGCTTCTTTCAGTTAATCTAGGTTGAACTTCTTTGGATCTGCTCATTTCAAATATTTCATATCCATATAATCATATAATATATACTCTTTGCATCTAGTTTCTTTCAATCAGCTGATAATCAAGGTCTGCCCACATCAGGGATGTACCAACTTTTATTCACTTATCAGTTCAAGGACACTGGGGTTGTTTCCACAGTTTGGATATTGTGAATAGTGCTGTTATGAACATCCCCATACAAGTTTTTCTTGTGGACAAGTGTTTTTACTTCTCTTGAATATGATATACCTGAGAATAGACTCTTTTTAACTTTTTTAATAATTAGTGAGACTATTTTCCAAAGTGGCTTAACCAGTCTCCAACAGTATACAAGGTTTCTGATTTCTTGCCAACATTTGTTATTACCTGTCTTTGGTTTTTGTGATCCTAATGAATGTGAAGAGGTATCTCAATGTAATTTTTAAAAATTGCTGTGGTAAAATACATGAAATTTAAGTCACCATTTTAAGCATTTTTAAACATACATTTGAGAGACAATAAATTCGCTCACAGGCATGTGCACATATCACCACCCCGGGTTTATCCACAGAACTCACAACAACAAAGTCTAGCTATTACTTAATAACTCTTTTTAAATATTTTTTATTTGTATTGATTTATTTGAGAGCAGGAAAGAGGCAGAATGAGTGAGAGAGACACAGAGAGAGAGAGAATGGGTGCACAAGGGCTTCCAGCCACTGTAAACAAACTCCAGATACATGTTTCACCTTGTGCATCGGGCTTACGTGGGGCCTAGGGAATCAAACTGAGGTCCTCTGGCTTTGCAGGCAAGTGCCTTAACCGCTAAGCCATCTCTCCACAGCCCATAACTGTTTCTTTTTGCTTCCCTTTTTATTTCATTTTATATTTATTTATTTATTTGAGAGAGAGGCAGACATATAGAGAGAATTGGCACACCAGAGCCTCTAGCCACTGCAAACAAACTCAAGATTCATGTGTCACCTCGTGCATCTGGCTTTATGTAGGTACTGGGGAATCAAACCTTAACCATTAAGCCATCTGTCCAACCCATGCTTCCCTTTAAATAGCACTTTATTTTCATCTCTATGAGCTCAACAAGTTCAGATGGCTCATATGAGTACATTATACAGTATTTGTCTTTTGGGGATCAGTTTATTGCATTTAGCATAATGCCCTCAAGTTTTATCCATGTGTGTGCTTCATGTGTTTATCATTTATACTTTTCTGATGGCCAATGATGTTCATGGGATATTGGCCATTTGTATATATATATATTTTTTGTTTGTTTGTTTTGTTTTTCGAGGTAGGGTCTCACTCTAGCCCAGGCTGACCTGGAATTCACTGTGTAGTCTCAGGGTGGCCTCAAACTCAGTGATTCTCCTACCTCTGTCTCCCAAGTGCTGGGATTAAAGGCGTGCGCCACCAAGCCCGGACCATTTGTATATTTTTATTTGAAAAAATATATATATTTAAATCCCATGTTGTCTCATATGGCCTACTATAGTGTCTCCTGGAATTCATGTGTCAATGGTTGCTGTGTGTATGGGTGCATGCATGAAATCCTGGTTAGGAGGAATGTTGAAGTGGTGATCTCTTAAGCCCAGACGTTTGGGACCAGCTTGGGCAGCATAATGAAAGTCTGACTATTGTACAGCACTTTCCACCCAATTGAAACATCCCCTTTTGGGGGGCGGGGTTGGAGAAATATCAGGAGACTCAGGAAGTAGACAAGTGTGTGTGTGTGGGGGGGGGAGTTGCAAGACTCTTATGTAAGGCTATATATAAAGGAAAATAACTGCTTGGAGAAGGGACTCTCCAACTGAGCTGTCTGCATGTCACATAATATGCTGGAGACTCTTCAAGCAGCCCAACTGTCTGCAGGTTGTCCAGTGAGCTCCAGATATGCAGCCTCCTTAAGTCATTACCTATGCTCCTGTAAACAACTTGTTTCATTAAAACTTGTTTTGATGGAATCCTACTTTGGTCTGTCATCTGAGCCCTACCTGGGATGAATAGATGTCGCAAAACCAAGTATACACAGATGACATGAAAGTAGATGTGAAACTGTCTAGAGAAACAAAGGGGACAAATGGGAGGGGCAAGGCGGAGAAAGGGAAAGATAGTGAGGTAAGAAGGAGGATATGCTCAAAGTTCAATATATACTTGTCTGAAAATGCTCCTATGCAACCCAGCATAGTGGGATAATCATAAAACACAAAATAACCAAATAAAAGATAGGTAACATGAATAAACAAATAATGGCTGATGGGATAGTAGTCAGAGGTGGGGCCTTCAGGAGGTAATTAGGAAAGAAGAGAGAGCAGAATCTTCATGAATGAGATTAGCACCAGGTTAGGATACATTATTTCCTTCTTTGGCCTTCTGTCCTTTTTACCAAGTGAGGACACATCAAGTAGACTCTTACCAGACACTAAATTTCAAGGCTTTGTCCTTATATTTCCCAGACTCCAGAACTATATGAAACAAAACACCTATCTTTTTAATATAAATTCTTTAGTCTATAATAATTTGTTATGGTAACCCAAATAGACTAAAACAGTATCCATAATGTAATAATTACTCTAGGCCCAAATCCACCTTTGAGGTTGTCTACCACACATATCTAGGTATTTTCCCTTACTCTTTCATACATTGAGATGAGTCACTTGATCATCTGTGGGTTCACAGAGGATGATAATTGCTGCTTAGAATAATGGAAAGTCCCACTCAAGTCTGATAATATTTATGACCTAGTGAAGAAAAGTATTAATTATGATAATTATCAACACAAATAATTTTTAAAAATGGAGATAAGAGTTATATTAACCATTGAATCCTGTTTTTTTTTTTTATTAGAAGTCATACTACATTGCTGCCTAAATATTCTTCAATCATGTAAAACTGCTCAGGTTACATCCTCACTCAAAATCTTCTATACCTTCTCAATTGCCACCCAAAATAAATACAATCTTCTATGAGTCAATAAATTTTCATTAGTTTTACTCAAGAAATTTGTAAGAAATACATATTATATTGTGATATAAGATGAAAATAAATCATAAGTAAACATATACTCAAACAGAAAGGAATTGTTCACAAAAAGTTTTTTCCCTTACTACATACTATTACAATCTTTCTTTTTTGTTTTTATTGTTTCAGTTTTGGCAATTATGGGGATGGAATCCAGGGCCTTGGGCTTGCTTAGTAAGCGCTGTGCCAGTGAACTATACTTCTAGCCTAAAATTGCACTGTCATTGTGAAATTAAAACATATACATATGTGTGTTGTGTGTGTGTATGTGTGTAATAGGATGCACTAAATTGATTTTCAAAACTGAAGTTTAGATAACATGATTCCACAGCATAGCCAAATATGGCAAGCTTCTTCAAAGTTTAGTAAAACCTTCTCCAGTGAAACCCCAGCCTGTTTATATAAAATAATTTAGAAAACTCAAACTCAAATTTTTTTTTTTTAAAGGCAGCCAAATCTAGAATTCCACCTTTGAAGAATTCTTGTTCCTGAGGTCTGGGAGGCAGCCCAGAAACCTGTGTTTTTATTAAATTTTCCTAGTTAATACTGTAGCAGAGCCAGGTTTTGAAACAACTGCTCTTACCATGAACTAACTGTGTATCTTCCCTCATCACAAGCAAGTATTTCTTGCTTCCCACACCTTTTCTTCACACATTCATGTTCCTTTGCCTGTAATCAGCTTCTTTGCCTATCAGCAACTTTCCAGGCCCAACTATAGTACCATTTCCACTTATTTCTCACCTGTAAGAATGTCCTAGTTCCCTGGGCTTTCTGTTTTTACTTGTTTTTTTTTTTTTTTGGTGGCATTTTTCTTATCCCACCCCACTGTGCTTATTATAGTCCCTTAGTGGGGACATAAATGACCAGATTTCAAGTCAGGATTTCTTTTGTTTGACTTTTTCTTTCTATTTATTTATTTGAAAGGGACAGAGAGAGAGAGAAAGAGGCAGAAAGAGAGACAGAATGGGCGAGCCAGGGCCTCCAGCTGCTGCAAACAAACTCCAGATGCATGCGTCCCCTTGTGCATCTGGCTAACGTGGGTCCTGGGGAATCAAGCCGGGAACTGGTTCTTAGGCTTCACAGGCAAGCGTTTAACCACTAAGCCATCTCTCCAGCCTGTCTTTTTTTTTTAATGTGTGTACACTGCACATGTGAGTTCGTGTGTGGTGTGTGTGCATGCTCATGTGTGTGTGTGTGTGTGTGTGTGTGTGTGTATGAATGTGGGCTTCCAGGTCAGTTCTCACCTTTCTACCTCATGGGATGCAAAGTTTCTCTGGATGATTCACTCTGCTGTTATTTAAAAACAAAAA
This sequence comes from Dipus sagitta, assembly GCA_036346955.1. NCBI lineage: Eukaryota > Metazoa > Chordata > Mammalia > Rodentia > Dipodidae > Dipus > Dipus sagitta. Next base: position 85,404,874 of record CM070770.1, on the reverse strand, counting down.
GGTGTACTTTTTTATGAGAAAGAATTGGTGTGCCAGGGCCTGCAGCCACTGCAAACTCCAGATACGTGTGTCATCTTGTGTGCATGTGCAACCATGTGTGGTTGAGTCACCTTGTGCGTCCAGCTTACGTGGGATCTGGAGAGTTGAACATGGGTCCTTATGCTTTGCAGGCAAGCATCTTAACCACTAAGCCACCTTTCCAGCCCTCTGCTGTTCTTGGTTATGCTTGCCATGAGCTTTCTAGGAATTTCTCCCATCTCTTGTCTCTGTGATCACTGGTAATGTCAGAGTGCTGGACATACAGAAAACCGCCATGGCTTCCAGCCTTGTACATGGGGTCTGAGGATCAAACTTGACTACTCTGGCTTGAATGGCAAGTGTTTTATCCACTGAGCAATCTACTAAGCCTCTTTAACTTTTGAGCCAGAGTGTCACTATATTACTCAAGCTAGCCTTGAACTTGTGATCATCCTTCCTCCACCTTCCAGATTTGTGGGATTGGTACAATGCATGGTCCTAAAGTAAGAAAGTGATAAACTTCATTAAAGTGGAAGCTTTAGGCCCAGTCTAGAGAGTTTAGGCAATGTCATATTGTTATATTTTCATTTGGTATTATGGCATCAGTAGGTAAGTGGCAAGCCTTTCTGCATGGGGTATCAATCCAATCGAGCATTTGATTTCTCAAAATCAAAGAAGTGGCGATGACCAAATCTAAACCGCAAATAGCCAAGGATGTCAATTATCCTTACACTATTTGATGCTAGTCACCCTTAATAGTTCCTAGTCTTTGTGTCCAGGTTTCCAGGTCATGTCTTTGAGACTGGAGCAAATCAAATGCACTAAACATTTCGTTCCCATCTTATTTGGCTGTGCGTGTTCAGAGCACTATTACAGTATTATGTTTTTCATTTTGCATGGGTATAAATGAAAGCACAGAGAGGATTTGATTAGCTTAAGATCCCAGAGTGACTGGCAATGATGGGAATAAAGACTAGCTCCCCAGATTCCTGGCCCAGCTCACTCTGTAGCAAACCACAGGTATGTTGCCTTTTTGCTGATGAGGCCACACAGCGTTCCTTGGAAGAGATACCCATTGGCTATGGGAGGATGAAGGGAAGCTTCCAGAGGGTCCTAGAGTCAGAGTGAGGGCCAATGACATCCTGGAAAGTTGAGGAGCATTTCAGACTATGGTTTAAAAAACATGTGGCTAGCAAAAATGTAACTGGGTTTTGAGGTATTTATTTTAAATGTCAAGCCACTTTGCATTTATCTGTAATACCTACTCCTGCATGTCCAGTTCTTACTCTGAATATGATTTTTAAAAGGTTGGGAGAGAAGGAAAGAGGGAGAGAGGATGATAATATAAAGTTTTTTTTTAAAAATACATGCTGATTTTAGAATGACACCAATGACAAAAGGAAGATGGTGGTGATCAAACGGTTGAACTGGGTATCAGAATCAGCAATGGCTAGAAATCTGGTCTCCAGATATATCTTGGAAGAAAGAAAATCACAAAGGATTCTTACCATGTACCCAAGGTTCCAGTGCCACTCCAACTAACAGAGGACTCTCTAGTTAATGAATTTGGTCTCACCTGTATCTGTAGGTATATGCACATTTCTCAGCACATGTCACTATCATTAAACCTGTGATTAGAATGTTTTACTCCGTGTTTATACAATACCAACAGGCCTCAGTCACTCTGGTTCAAATACTAACATATGGTTTTATTTTCATTAAACCATATGTTTCTATCTGAACTTTAATTTGGCAACTTAATTGATGTCTGCCTCCCCACTAAGCTTAAAGAAAGTAGAGACCTTATCTACCTTAGTTAGGATTTTATCTCCAGCACTTAGAGCAGTGCCTGGAGCCTAGCAAGTGCTAAATATGTATGTGTTGCACAAATGAAATACCCATCAATGATGTCACTAGGGGAAATGCCTCTTCGACCCATGGATTGCTCTAAGAAATTGCCTAATAATCTTTGGAATAACTGTAGCAAGTGCATTAGGTAATACTCCCAAAATATCCACTCCCCGAACTGTAAACATTAGCCAGACTTCACAGTTTACTTAGTAGGAAGATGAAATCAGGGTTGCATAACTAGAGGCGTCAGCTTCCTATTGGATGATTATATACATGTACATATATATATACATATGTGTGTGTGTGTGTGTGTGTGTGTGTGTGTGTGTGTATACATGAAAAGGAGGAAGGATATAGGGCTGGTGTCCTGGACATCTGAGAGCTGCTGTACCCTAGCATGCTATGGCTGCTGCCGGCAGTAGAAGAGCTGTGATGAAAAGCAGAGGAAATTACAGTTGTCGGGTCTTGTGGTCACAAGGGCATGTGTTACATTTGCAAGGTCATCATGGGATAATTCAGGGTGTAGCTTGCACACATTCTGTTGCTGAAAAGGAGATTCTTTTTCCTACCACATCCGACACATGGTTTGCCAGAGGAAGGGCACGAGATCAGCAGCAATGATGAGCTGGCTTGGTGTTTTTAGGCCACATCTCTAGCAAACCAATGACTCCCTTCTGACTCCTCCAAAAGAGCCAACAAATTTTATTCATTACCAAGTGTGAACAGCCATCAAACAAGATTGCTTTTGCCTGCTATGCCAAAAAGCACTTTTCAAAAAAAATATGAAATAACTGTCAATGCTTGTTGGGAGGGAAATGTTTTAGCCTACTTCTGAGATGCAGATAGACAAGATTTATTTTTTTAGTATAAATCCAGAAATTAAAACAGAATAGGATACCAATATATAAAACTACACTTAGGAAACCACACAGTGCTCTTAATGTGTGTAGAGCAGATAGAAAGCCAAACATATGCTATTTGCTGGCTGGGGCTATATGTGAATGCTGTATAATGAAGTGATTTGAGCTTCCTCAAAGCCTTTGGTGACATGAGTCAGAGGGCATGAGACCATATGGTTGTCTTGTTTGTCTGCCTATGCGTGGACAAAGAACTTACACCAGGATTGGCAGATTCTTCTGTAATCTTACTGTTGGTGTTTGTGCTTTGTAGTCTCTGAAAAGCTATTTAAACTCTATGAGTTCTAATTTATTCTTCTTTCAAGTGGAGATATAAATTTTTCTCATGGAGTAATTGAGAAAATATAATGACATGATTTCAGTGAAGTGCTTTGTAGGTATTTGGTTTATGTTAGCTGGTTTTCGGTCTCCCAAAGATCAAGTAGCTCACTGTGAGGTCAATGGGATCACCTTCAGGCAATCAGTGTTGTGAAGTCAGCCTTTTTATAGTCTGTCCTAGAGCATTCTCACTTTATCAGAATGGTCATGTCATCAGTCTCACACCTGTTGACTGATGGACTGATGCAGATCACTTCCTGTGGGGCTTTTTGGCTACAAATGCAACTCTGTTTTAGAGTTTAACTGTGGTAAGTTGTGGATTCAGTACAATGAATGAGACCCTTTCACTTTTTTTTAGACTACACATACTGAGTCATAATTCTGTCAAAATGAATAGTATTAGTTAGCAAAATAATAAATGCATTTGCATTTATAGGCAAATTAGAATTATATATGACATCTCCATCATCAGTTATGGATAAAAATGAGACCTTTAAAATTCAACTTATCAAATACATTTTCAAAACATTCACAAGGAAAGAGGAAAACATATGTATAGTTGGAAAAGAAGAATAAGATGCATAACTGAGACAGATATTTTCTTAGTAGGAAAATGATGATTTGGCCTGAAGTAACACAGGTGATTAAAAAAATACATTGGGAGGGGGATCTGTTTGACATGGTGATATTGCAACCACACACATAACTCTGAAGAAATAGGGCTGTAATAGTTGCTTTCTACTGGAGCACTACACTTAACTCCAATGCTTAAGCAATAAGCAAACTCATCAGAATAGCAAGCAGTTTAAACAAAGTCAGCTTTACAAAACCCAGTCCAAATGACCAGGTATAATTAGAGTTAAAAGTTAACATTATCAAATATAATCTTAAAATCTGTGGTAAGGGGACTTGGATTTCTACAGAAAAAACAATTTTTTTTGTAATGATTTTTTGCCTAGGGACCTAGGTGACAGAGACAGAAAAGGAAATAAAGAATGGAAAATCTTATCCAATCCTTGAAAGGTGGGTGGGATTCAAAAGCTGGAAGATAGACTTGGAAAGTATTTGTTTTAACACTTACATGCTATGTGTCCTTCAGAAAGATGAAGTTTCAGAACCTCTTTCTTATCCACTTTATAATGATGACACTACCCTATTGAATGGTTTGTAGCAAAACAATAATGTAAAGCAGTGATATGTAAAGACAATGACAGGGCTAGAGAAATGGCTTAGCAGTTAAGGCACTTGCCTGAGAAGCCTAAAGACCCAGGTTTGATTCCCCAATACCCATGTAAGCCAGATGTACAAGGTGGCACATGTGACTGGAATTCCTTTGCCGTGGCTGGAGGCCCTGACACACTCATTCTCTATCTGCCTTTCTCTCTCAAAATAAATAAATAAATAAATAAAATATGTTTAAAGGAGGACAACAATAAAGAACTTGACTCATAATAGGCACTTAGTACATTTTACCTGTAATCATAAATCTTTACCAAGTTGTGCTTGTTTGATACTCTGTCTCAAAAAAAGCAAAATAAATCAACTAAAGCAAATTAAATTTAAACATCAACATATGGTCACTAGCATATGAATAAATATTATGAGATTACATATTTCAATAATATGCAAAATTAGCTTGTAAGTACATTTCCTTATAGAAGACAGTAAAAATAGGGAATATCAGCATATCAATATCACATGAAATATATTTGAAATTATAGAATCAGATGTGGCTTAAATATTTAATAGTTAAAAGATAGTTGATAAAATTAAAATTTTAAACATAGAAAACATCAACTGCCCTATATTTTTCTCTTCATCTTAGTTTCTAATGAAGATGCCACATGCAGAAAAACATTTTAATTTTGCGTTAATATTGGCCAAATTGTTAAGAGTGACTCTGAAAACATCTTCTTGTTGAGTATTAGTTTATATGTCACAGCACATAAATTAATCTTTTCATGTATATGTATTTTTTGGCTCAGGAGTGAGGAGTGTCTTGGGGTCTCTCTCAGAACCTCCTTCTGTGACAATGTGGTGGCACTTGGACCTTGAAGCTTATCTTTATTCAATTACTTTTAAAAATATTTACTTATTTATTTGCAGGCAGAAAGAGACTGAGAGACAGGAAGAAGGAATAGGCACATCAGGGCCTTCAGCCACTGAGATGCTTATGCCACTTTGTATATCTGGTTTTATGTAGGTACTGGGGAATCGAACCCAGGTCGTTAGCCTTTGCAGGCAAGTGTCTCTGCCTTATCTTGATTTCCTTGATGAAACTATTTCGTCTGCTCTGATTTTGGATTTGATGTTGAATGCTTTTACTTCAAAAAATTTTCCCACAGGTTGGGATTGCAAAGAACTATAGTCTATTTGGGTATAGTTAGTATGTGAGTAAATCTAACATTGAGTCTTCTAGTCTTCTATGAGGTTAACAGAAGTACACAAAATTAGATGCTGAAATTATCAATTGAAAGACTTCTGTTTCTAAAACATGTTGTTTCTTAGAATACAATGTATAGGATTTATAAAAGTAGAAAGTTCTCATCAGAAGAAATACAGATGGCATCTAAGAAAAATGTTCTACATCTTTAGCCATCAGGGAAATGCAAATTAAAACTACCTTTAGATTCCATCTCTCTCCTGTCAGAATGGCTACCATCAAGAAAACAAATGACAATAAATGTTGGTGAGGATGCAGTAAAAAGGGAACCCTTCTACACTGTTTGTGGGAATGTAATCTGGTACAGTCATTGTGGAAACCAGTGTGGAGGTTCTTGAGACAGCTAAAATAGATTTACCATATGATTCAGCTATACAACTCCTAGGAATATATCCTAATGACTCTTTTCACTACCTTAGAGATACTTGCACAACCATATTTATTGTTGCCCTATTCACAATAGCTAGGAAATGGAAGCAGCCTAGATGTCCATCCACAAATGAATGGATAATAAAGATGTGGTACATCTACATAATGGAGTTCTATTCGGTGGTAAAGAGAAATGAAATTATGAAATTTTCAGGGAAATGGATGGATCTGGAAAGGATTATAAAGTGAGGTAACCCAGGCCCAGAAAGCCAAATGTTGCATGTTCTCTCTCATATGTGGATCTTAGCTACAAATGTATAGACTTGTGTGTGAGCTGGAACCAAAAATCAGTAGCAGAGGCCCATAAGCTAGAAAAAGGCTATAAGGGAGGGAGGAGAGGGAAGGCTTTAGGGGGTGGTATTGTATATATGCAAGTAGAAAAACAGATTATAGGGAGGGGAATGGCCTAAGCGAGGTCAGGGGAAGAGATTGTATAAAAGAAGGGTGGAGGAGGGTCAATCAAAATTCAAGATATTCTGAATAAGACATATGAAAATCTATTTTCTTGAATAATGGCACATCCAGAAGCCATATATTGTTACTAGAAAATTTTCAGTGCCAGGGATGGGATACCTTCCAGTAAGTTGGTGGTCAGGGAGGTCCCTGTTGCCTCCAAAACATTATTGGCTATTGCCAAGGCCTTTGGTTTCCCTTGAGAAACAGATAGTAAGACCCTATTGCTGAAGATTTCACATGTCTGAGAGGTAAAGTCACTGAGAAATCAAGCTGGTGCTGAGCAGAAAACCTTCTCCCTCTAGTCCAGCCAGCTGAAAGCTGGAATAAGCTGCACTCTATGCACCCTTATGGGAGACCAAAGTCATTGGCAGTGAAAGCAGAGGACATTGGAAGCCTCAAGTTTGGCCAGACAGGCCAAATGACTGAATGAGTGCAATAGTGTATGTCTGCTCTAGGGGAAACCAATTGCTCTCTAATTGGACTGAAGGCCCACTCTACAGGAGGGAATACGTGCCTGGTATTGAAAACCTAATGAATAGCCTATGGCAGGGTTGGTCATGAGCCTTAGGGGTATAAAGCCTGCTCTTTTCTGGATAAATACATGCATAACTCTCACCAAATTGCCCTGAAAGCACTACAGTTAATGTTCATACTAATATATTAATGGTAATCTCACTTCTGGTTAGAGAAGCTTTTCTTTTCTGATGGCGATGACCACTGGGATGACCCAAAAGGTAACATAGTGCTGAGAAGATGGGACAGAGGAGTTTCCAGCACTGAAACATCTCACACCCTCCAAGGCTCAGGGTCCATTGCGGAAGACGTGGTGGAAAGAATGTAAAAGCCAAAGGAAGGGTACCACTCCCTACATACAACTGTCCAGACACAAATTGGCGTCGATATCCAAGACCTCGCAGTGCCTAGTAATACCTACACAAACACTCATAATAGGAGAAAAGGGGGATGACATCAAATTAAGAGAGACCAATGGAGAGATAGAGGGGATATGACTGAGAGCAGTTATGAAGGCGAAAGCAGGGGTGGGGAGGGGAGGGAAATACCATGGTTTGTTGTCTGTATGTATAGAAGTTGTCAATAATATATATATATATATATATATATATATATATATATATATATATGAAAATATATTATACTAATAATATTACATTTACTTAAGTTGCAAGGATAGTAGTAAACATGGCCAGGGATGTAAAGCCATAATGCATTTTCAAATATACAAAGAATTAATGGATCAGATAGAAACCACTTCTGGAAATATCACTGCTAGCTTTTAACCCTCTCTGTCAGTATTTCTTCCTTTGGGATCATTGTAATGAGTATTGTCTCTAAACTGATAATTTTCACTCTCCCGGGATCGTTATAACACTTTCCTTGGCTTGCTGATTTCTTGACAATTTTTTTTTCTCAGAATTTGGAAAAACATATCTAAATTTCATGAAAAATGGCAAAAGGGAATTCCTATACGGAAACTGTAAACTGACACACTGATTCCCTTCCTAACAATTAGGAAGCTTTAAGCAGCAAGTAATAGAAATGCTACCTAACATAGTAAGATTAGTCATATTCCATATGAAGAAGGTACAAATGATCTGGAGTTAGTTTAACTCAGTAAGTCAGCAGCATTATCAAGAGCTCAGGTGCAATGGTGGAGGTATAGCTGGATAATAGAGGTGTGCCTAGCATTTATGACCCCCTGAGTTTAATCCTCAGCACCAAAATTAAATTACTCTCTTGTCCATACAACCAACTAGTCAATGCTAGCTCCAGAGTTTTTATCATCCTCCTCCACCATTCCTAGCACATGGGCTTCTTCCTGGTCCCAAGATGGGTACAACAATTTCAGATACCACATTCTCTCATATTACTACTCAGAGGAGAAAAGGGACAAATTATTTCATGCCAACCATATTTTAGTCTTAGAGTAAAATAATATTTACCAGAAGCACTCAGTGTTTTCTCCTTATACTTCATTTCCTAGAACCTAGTAACATGTTCACCCTTTAGAAAATCCAAGAAAAGGGGAAGAGGTCCACCATAACCAGTTCAGAACAACTGACTAGTTTAACTGGAGGCACTGAGGAAGAACATTAGTGATTGTGTAGGCCAGTTGTTCTCAAAATGTTTGGGTTTATAATTACTTAAGCATTTAAAAACTCTTCAAGTGATTGAAGACTGTAAAATATGTCATGTGGGCAACAACTATTGGTATTTATTAGAAACTGAAAAAAATTAAAGTTATTTTAATTTAAAATAGCAATAAACCCATTTGTGGTTATTATTCTATGGTAGGAGGAATAATGATGCCTAATAATAATGGTCCCTATGTAATGTTTAAATTAGGGATCTTGCAATGGGTAGATTATTGTGGATTATCTAGATAAACCAAATGTAAACACAAGAGTAGTACAATTCAGAGGGAGCAAAGGAATGACTCAGTGATGTAGCTTAAGGAAGGTGTGTCTGGTTAGTGTAGGCTTCAAAGGTGAAAGGGTCCATGAGCTAAGGAATGATCTGTTGAAGGTGAAAAGCAGAGTATAGATTGTCCCTTGGATCTCCAGAAAAGAACATAGGACCTCAAATACCTCATTTTTAGTGTAGAAAGGTTTGCTTTTTGTCATTTCTTCCCCCAGATCTCCAGAATTATAATAAATTAGTGTTTCAATATGTTTGCCCAAGTTTCTTATAGCAGCAAAAGACACACACACACACATTTAAATTAAAAATAATTATTTTCCAAAGCACAACACAAGTGAGAGGATTGACACTGATTCATATTTTTGTAGCACATCTCTTTAACATCTGAAGGAATAAAAGAAAGGTGGATTCTTCCATTTATGTCAAACTGTTGTACTAACATACCTCACAATCTTTGGAAAACATGTATGAGAGAGCAAGTGAGAAAGGTAAATAACTTCTTGCTATTATAATAAAAGTAGTTTTGGCCTCACAGACGGTCTGAAAGGCCCTTGGGGATTCTTGCACACTCTGTGGATCACTGGTTCAGGATGGCAATAGTGTTTGCTATCCCTCCTCCAACAAAGAATGGACTCTTTCTCCCATATTCCTACAGCAAATGTGTTTGACAGCATGGTTATAAGATCCATATAGTGCAATAATTTTGTCATTTCTAGGTTCAGTCCTTGCCTAAGCTTAAACTTTAGTGGAAAAATAATAAGCACATGGACTGAAAAAGACAAGCTCACATAATTATAGCCATATAAAGAAAAGTAGAGGGCGAGCATGTGAGGAGTGTTTTTGGATGGTGGGCAAAGAGCTACTTACTGTAACTAGAGTCTGCAGAAGTGAAATTAGTGCTGAAATATGATTAGTAAGAAGAAATCCCTGGAAAACATGGGACATTTCAAGCAAAGAGAAGATAAGCAGCTAAGAGAAGGAGCCAGGTTAGCAAGTTAGGGGACAGAAAGACTGCATGACTTGAGTATGGCACACCAGGGGAATGAACAAATGGAATAAAAGGGCTAGCAGTTAGGGAGGTATGTATCATTCCAGTCTTCCAGGATACAAAAAGGACCTAAAGTTTATTCCAATTGTCATACAAACTCACTGCAGGAAAGGATAGACTAAGCAATTCTCTTACACAGTAGGCTTTGCTTCTTTCTACAAATCCCGCAACCTTCTCTAAGGTCTGCTCTTCAGCCCAACCCATTGTGGATCTGTGTAACGATGACTGTCTAAAAAGGCAAAGGAACCTCAAATAGACATGTCTTGCCTCAGGTAGATTGATTGCATGGGACTATCAAGAACAGACAGCTCTGCAACTAATCAGGGGAATGTAAATTACAGGTTGCTTGATGTAGGATAACCTTTGCATGCTGGCCAGTCTAGGTGAGGAGCCAAACATGCACTGTGTGGATGCAATACTTTGGCAAGCACTGGTCTGTCACTTATCCAAAGTAGTAAGTGTGTGAATGGGTTTGTACGGATAATGACTCTGAAATTAGCAAGTAGTTTTTTTCTCATTTTTCATAATACAGGAAAACACACCAGAACTTGGCTTGTGTCTGGAACATTCTTGTGATGATCCTCGGTTGTTCAGAATGCACATTTGGTCATCATTATCCCTTGTGTAATCAGTTTCTACAAACTACAGGATGATGTTACAGTTATGTTTAGAGAATAAGGAAACATACTCCACACACCTAAATCAAATCATTTAAGGATGAGTCTACTTAGATAACATGCATTTAAATATAGATACACAGTGGTTAGATACCTAGTCTGTAATTTATACTACACTGAGAAAAGTAATCTAGTCTTCCAGTGGAAACTGAGAGATGAACCATATGTCTAAGGTATTTCCTATAACACAGGATAAATGTGTACCAGATAGAGTGTTCCATAAGAAAATGAGGCATAGATTCTACAAATGTAGACGTGACTTGAACTCTGCTTTGAAAGGATCTACATAGTCAGAGAATGGGGCCCAATCTTATAGTACCTAGAATTGTAGGTGTGGGTGGCCCTGCTGTTAAAAAAAAAATGCTGGTTTCATGTGAAAAAAAACTACATCACATGTTCAGGCCAGCTGTTGCTACCTGTGATCTAGTCAGGCGTGGCTCCTGAAAAAAAATTAAAATTAATTATTGTGAAAATTTACATTAAACTTAAGACTGCACATTGACGTAAACTTCATGATTCCAAGGCTACATATTTCCGAAGAAATTTAATTCTGACCTCTGGGTGCAATCATGCAGTCTCACTCTACATGGGGAAGAGAGGAAGGAGAGATGATTCTTTTCAGTAAGAAGCAGTAATCAAACCTGTTATTTGGCCAACCAAGTCTTGAGGATTCTGGTTTCTTAGTCCTCTGGGAGTATGCTAGCAACCTGTGCCTCCCTCCCAAGTCCGATAAGCAGAAAGTTTGCTCTAGCTAGGATCAATCTGCACTGGGCGGAGATGTTTTTGGCACAGGGGTGTACATCCGAAAGATGATGACGATGAAGCTCTCCTCCAACCCCCAGTCTTGCAGCCGGGGAGTGCTTTTTGCCTGCATTTAAGATGTGTCCCTTAGCTGTAGGCTTGTGCGTGCAGAGCCTGCCTGTCCGTGTCTCAGGGCAGCAGGACGACTTGTGTCGGCTGAGTGTCACCCACAGACGTGACTGGTGCTCCCGCCCGCCTCCTTCCTCTCCGGGGCCGCTCCTGCCCAGGGCCCGCGGCCCAGACGAGGGGAAGGGGAAGGAAGCCCTCGCCACGAGCCGCCGTCTGGGTCGGCACAAAACACGCCGGCCGCCACCAGAAACTTTTTTCCCCCTTGGCCGAGCGCTACTTGTGTCCTCGTCTCCCGGCGCGTTCTCCCCCGGGGTCCCCGCGCCGTGGGCTTCCTCCGTGTGCATCGCCTTCGGCCCGCGGCGCGCGCGTGGTGGTGGTGGTTGGGGCGGGGGGGGGGGTACCCGGCTGACCGCGGCGCTGCAAAAGGAGGAACTGGGCAAAGGCGCCCCGGACGCTCCGCGCGCTGCCCGGAAGGACGAGCGCCGCCCGCCGCGGGTTTGCAGTGGGAATAAAGTTCGCGCCCTTTCCTCGGCCTTTCGCAGCTTTCCCTCGTCTCTCCTCCCCGCGGCTGCTCACTTTCTCCCTCCCTCCCGGTCTCTCTGTCTCTCTCTTATTTATTTATTTATTTATCTATTTCTGACAGCTGGGCTAGCGGCCACCTCCACTTCCACGCCCGCACCCCCTTCCCCAGGCGTGGGGGGGTGGGTGCCAAAGTTGTTTTTTCCATCCCCGGAAAGAGGTGCGCGGGGGTGGGGGTGGGCATCACTGCGTGGGGTAAGCGAGGAGAGAAATCGACATCTCCCCCAGCCCCCTGGAAGGCTCGGGACAAACAACAAGTCTACTTTGACTTTGCACCAGACAGGCAACATTGTAGTCAGGACAGCTCTGCAGAGGGGAAGAGAGCGAGGGGGAGAGCGAGGCAGAGTGACTCGCGGGGCTGGCACGGCCGCCCGGGGTCACCTCGCCCGCCTGCCCGCCCGCCCGCCCGCCGGGCCTCCCACCCCGCCTCCCGCGCGCAGCCCCCTCCCGGGACGGTGCAGTCCGTTCCTTTTCTTCTTTCCCCTTTGGCCGGAGCAAGGCGCGGGGGGGGGGGGGGGGTGAGGGGGGCTGGGCCGGGGAGCGAGCGCGACCCCGGGCGCGGGTGTAAATCAGTCACCTGAGAGAGCGAGCGAGGGGGCCGCGGCGAGGGCGAGGGCGAGGGCGCGCGCGGGCGGGCGGGCGGGCGGGGAGTGGCGCGGGCGGGCGGGCGGGCGAGCGCGGCCCGGAGGAAACCGGGAGGGGAGGGAGGGAGGGCCGGTGGGACGGAGGGAGGCAGAGGAAGGCCGAGGCAGCGCCGGCAGCGAGAGGCGGCCGAAGGGCTGGTCCAGGCGCGGCCGCTAAGAGGAGACCGAGAGGCGGGGGCTGCACTTGACAACCAGCATGCCGAGATGGTAAGAAGTTTGCACCCTCCTTTCCCTTCGCATTCGAGACTCCGTGGGCTTCGAGCCCGGCTTCCCCGCGCCTCCGGGGCAGGCACGGGGGGGGGGCGTGTTTTCTCTCCCTCCCCGTCAGTCCGGCGGCAACGAGGTGACCGGGAGGCCGGGCACCCGAGGACAACCCCGACCCCTCGGTCCCGCCGCGCGCCCGAAAAGCACCCCTAAACTTGCCCCAAGTTTCCGAGACGGGCTCCGGGGTGGGCGAGGGCGTGCGCGCGCGCGCGCGCGTGTGTGTGTGCAGGGCTCCGGTTCGCTCCCCTCGGGGCTCCCTCGCCAAGGTGAGCGGCGGCGGCGGCGGCGGGCGAGGCTGCTGTCCCGGCCTCGCTTGCGGATGCTGGGGTGGGGGGCGCGGGACGGGAGGGACGCGGGGCGTGTGTGCGGAGCGCTGGCCGGCGCTGGGCGACGAGGTCCGCGCGGAGCGGAGAGCGGCGGGGGAGCCACGGTAACTTTTTGCAACTCGCCGGGCGTGTGACGGGCGAGCAGCGGCTGCGGCATGCAGGGATGCCCGGGCGCCGTGCTTCGCCTCCCTCCATCCCCGAAGCCCCCACGAGCGACCATGGCCGTGTTTCCAGAACCTGAGAACACACGCACGCACGCACGCACGCACGCACACAAAAAATCACTCCCGCGAGCACACGGACGGACGTGTGGGCTTTTCCGAAGTGCAGGTCTGCAGGATACCCCCCCCCCCCAACATGTCACCTACACATGTGGGATTTGGGGATCGGAGAAGGAGCAAGTTTAAAGTAAGAGGAGGGGTGTCAAAACAAAACTAGACGGAATCTGTGAGGTGAGGCTAAGGATTTTTTTTTTCCCCCTCCTTAAAGTTCCAAGTGCAAGTGGTGGAAGAAATGGGATGGCATTGCGAAGCGAGGCTCCAACACAACCCCATTCTGGGGAAGCGGCTTCTCTGCAGCGAGGAAGCTTGCAATTAGTTCTCCCAGTGATGAGCCGCGCTGTCCGCTTTCGGGGAAGTGATTTGTTAGAAATGGGGCTTGACCACTCCTTTCCTTGGAGTTTGCTTCCACCCAGCGTCGCTATTGTTACCCCCACTTGGGGATCTGATACACCGTGTACCCTATGTCTATGGAAAATATAAGAAAAAAAGGTGATAGCGGTTTGGCTCCTCTCTCTCTCTCTCTCTCTCTCTCTCTCTCTCTCTCTCTTCCTTTCCCCCTAATGTGACATTTCTTGTTTCAGTGATCAAAGTCACAACTGGAATGTAGGAGATAGTACTACTGTCAAATGCAGGCACATTAAAAAAAAAAAGCGCCCAGGATTGTGGTTACAGTAACGCTGACAGAAATTAGAGTGGTTTTGAAAGCAGCATGCGATTTATGATGGTTCCCATTTACCCTAGAGTCAAGCTGTTGTAAAACTGATGTGCAAAAGACATTTGAAATAATCCTGTGTACCTAGGATTAAAGTGGCAAAAAGTGGCCTGTCTTATTATTTTTATGTACTTCATGGACATTTGCAGTTGTTGGAACCTGTGTTTTAAGTGGCGCAACCAAACAAAATTATTAAATATATCTGGAGAGAGCTGGAGATTTTCTTGTGTTGGCATTTTTACACAAGAATATTATAAAAGCAAGTTTTAGGTGCTGTTTTTCTTCCCCTAGCCTGTATAACTATTTGTCTACACATCTATTCCCATATACTAATCACTTTGAACGGTGTCTGAGGCCATTTGTCATCCACTGTTTTGTATTGGACAGTTTCAGATGTTACTGTCTGCACACATCAGTGCTAAAGTGGAATTTATATTTCTGGCACTAAGTGTCTGATCTGAAGATGTACTCTAATAGTGAACCTTGTACAAGTTTAATAGAACTTCCTTTTACTCTTTGGAATCACACATACAAAATCCCTTGTGAATCTTTAGAGGATCTGTGTTTTATATCATATTTGTAGCTGTTTCATTTAAACCTGTTCAATCTTAATGAAGTTCTTAGTTGGAGCTACTCTTTCTGTTCCCAGAGAGCAGTGTATTTAACTTCCAGATTGCTAATCACTTTACCAAAGCAGAGTATGTTTTCACCTGAGGGGAGGAATACTGAGCCTGAATGTGAACTTTGTTGAAAGGATTTTGTCAGAGAAGTCTGAAATACCGCCCCCCACCCCATTGAGATTATTAGGTTAGGCTGTGTTTGCATGTAAAAACTTTGGAGAGGAATCAGTCCCATGTGATTTTTAAAATAAATATTAAAAATATTAGTAACAGTATTACATTGCTAATACCTGGGGTTTTTCCCTCCTTCTTCAACTTGAAGTGTAAGTTATCTATCTGTCAGACAGGACTATGTGATTACAAAAAGAAGCAGACAAAAGCAGAGCTGACTATTGCTATATTAAAATGTAAGTGTTACAGTTTGAATTTTCAAGTGAGAGTTTTTGAGTTCAGTGCTTTACATAACATTTTGTCCTAATCTTGCTTGCTGTCAGGGATGTTTCATGGTTGTGCAATTGCTGCAGTCAAGAATGCCAATTTGCATTCCAGGAGTGTCATTTGATTACTTTTATCTGCGCAGCTCCAAGACCGGCCCAGACCTCTCGTTTCATCTTGCCATGTCACGAGTCAATGCTGTGTCGTCTTTTCAAAAATCTGCCTGATTTAGACAAGAAAGAAAAGTACTTTCATGTTGCAGCCGCAGTCCCCTGCTAACTTGTCAGAAGCAGGATATGATTCACTTGGGCCCAGAAGAATGGAGCAGAGAGGCGGGTTAGGCAGTTCAATAAAGCCCATGGACAGGTAGTGTGTGACATCCCCAGAGAGCCGCAGTTAATGAAGAACAGGTCTGCTTAGTTCTCCACACACTGACCTGGTGCTGTCCCCACAGTTTTCTCATTTGATCTTTCCCAGCAAATTGATCTTTTCTTGTATTTTTTTTTTTTTTTTTTTGCCTTCCAAGTTAGTCCTTGTGGGACTGAAATTAGCAGAGCAACTTAAGTTGGATAATACAGCTGTTCAGAAAAGAAGAAATTGGACACTGGTGCAAAAAGGGGTGGGGGTGGGAGTGTAGAGGAGCTATTCTTTTTGTTGTTTTTCCTGGGAATATTTCTTATATTATGGAGCCCAGAGTAGATGATGACTTGAAGCTAGCAGTTTTCCTTCTAATTTTAGAGTTAAGGTCAGCACCATTTAAAATATTTTGTATTTTCAAGATGTCCTTAGTGAACAGAGCATGAAGAGTTTGATTTAGCAATGCTCATACTCACTAGTTTGGAGTTATCTGCCAGTAGAACATGTGGCTTTTATGGCTGCTGTAAGATGGACAAAATATCAATGGCATACTTCATCTAAATTATTTATAGTCCTCTAATAACTACAATCCCCAAATATCCAATACTGAATTGCAGAAAAGATTAAACAATAAAAAAGTCATTACTAGTGTTTTATATAAATGTTATGGTACATGAAAATATCTCCTATGAATTACCATCGGTATCTTTGCTTTGTGTAAATCCCACAGGTGGACTGTTAATAAAATAGCTTTTTTTATTTTTCAAGGTATTTTTATTTAGATATAGACTTATAGAAATGAGACAAATTCAAAACTTGAATTGCTATGCATGTTTACATGTTTTATATTTAAATTAACTTTATAGAAAATGGGTAAATCTAAGTTGAAAAGGCATACATAGTTTAAACAGGCTACAGTTTCACTACAGAATTTTGTACATTAAGCTTACGATGGAAGCATTTAATAGATTCTTAATATATAAGCAGCAGTGCTTTCTGAATTCCTCTGCAGATGGTCTCATTTACCATCTACATCCTGACAAGAAACAGAGTTGAAAATATTTCTCATGGAGGGAGAGACAGCCTCCTCAACATCTTTCCTGTTGGATAGGAATTATGTAGGATTATTGGTTAGTAAACTCCTCTCTAAAGAGCTAGAGGGAGCCTTGTGATTTTATTAGATGTACTTAAGGTTTTTAAAAAAGTACTCTGGCAATCACAATGCTGTACAAAATGAGTAGGTAATGATAATGGCTTAAAGTTTAGGCTTGGAGGTGATTTTTTTTTTCAACTTTTATTTTTAGCAGTCCCAGCAACAGAACTTTATGAGAACAGTCATGGAATCGGCAAAGCTTTCTAGGGTTCTACCTTTCAGGCGGTTTTAAATTAGGAAAAAATGCAACCAAATATATTTTAAGTGTCATGGTTTGCATAACTACTCTATACTTTTGTCAACTGAAGGAACTCCTCTCATGTTGGAAGGTCCACCTTCCAAGTTCTACCAAAAGTAACTTCTTACTGCCCAGCATACTACCTTAGTTTCTCTCACTAAGAACAAGCATATTTATGTGTATGATGGTTTCTGCAGTCATCCTACATATAGCTGCCATGTTCTGGAGAGAAAACTCCTTCAGAGTAAAGGTTTCATGTTGTAAGCATAAATAGTAAATCATTTATAAGCCTGATGTATTATGAATCAATAAGTAAGCTAAGTGTAAAACTTAGTTCTTGTTTGTTTCCGAATTTAATATTTGTCATTTGACTTCATATTTGTTTATCCGTCTATGTACCAAATTTTGTGATATATTAAAGAGCCATTGATCGTAATTGCTTTTCAGTATTTATATACTAGTTTTTAGATACATAACTTTGAATAAATTTATTTTCCATTTAAATAAATAATATATTCAGTGAGATAAACTACCCAGATTTGTCTTTTTAAAAATCTTTTGCACAGTAGCTCTCATTATGTTGCTGGCCAATAAAAGTCTTTATTTGTTGCTTATTAGAACCCTCAGTACACTCAAAAGTTCAGCTGTAATTTAATTTGCTGTTCAAAGAGCCTCTTTTGTTTGAAAACATGTTCTCAGTATTCCTTTACCATTTGTTCTGCACCTATATTTTAATTCATGCCTATACATAAGAACTGTATTGTAGATGCATCATTTTTAAAGTTTTGCCATAGCAGTAGTGTGCCTTTTCTTTTCTCTTAAAAACTGTGTATGTGACAGTGTCATTTTTTTTTTTTACTGTAACTTCTTTCTTGATATTCTGGAGTACATTTACATTTTTTTTTCTTAGTATTTTAAACTCTTGATATACTGAGGATCAGTTCCTCAAGGAATACGATCTCTAAGGTCTAGTGAGATAGGCACTAAAGGAAAATTATTTTTAGTAATGAAAAATTCTACTTAAAGCCATTTTACAGTTGCAACCCCTTGAAATTTTGAAGTGCTAGCTTTGTTCTTTACAAATTGCTGGCATGATAAATGCAGCTGATGGACAGTCTGGTAGAGTCAAAGATGCTTTAGAACTCTAGTTGAATTGTAACAAATCATATTTGCTAAGGATCTGAACTCTACTATCAGGAATCCTTCCATGAGGAAGGCAGAATGAGTCACTGCATGTGTGTCTTACCAGTGGGAATTGCATCAAGCCAACCTTCCAGATACAGTATTTATTAGTTGTCAGAATGTACAGGATTGTCTTGGATCTGGAGGTTCATGAGTTCATAGTGCCTGCTTTTTTTGTGTTTAGTACAAAGATGTAACAACCCACACAAAACATTTTTCTCTTATTATGACCTTACATTTGCCAAAGTGCCCCATGCTGAAATTCTTTCTCAGTATCTTTTTTCCCCTTAGTCTAAAGCCAGACGTGTACCCAGACACAAAAGCCTCTGTGTATAGCAAGCTGTTTTAAATATTGTGACTCGACGATGTGCTGTCCTTTCTCTGCTTGAGCCAAGGATCTCTGCTCAGTGTCTGTGGATTACCAAGCTCCTTCTTTATTGTATCTCTTGTCAGCTATTCCTATTCATTTAACCTTTCATTAGTGTCTGTGCAGCTTCACTGTCTGGAAAGGCAAGGAAAAACCGAAAGGCCCCACTGTCACAGTTATTAGATTTCTCCGTTACATCCCAGCAACCATGAAGAAGTAAGAGTCGACACTATTGTCGTGCATGCTGCTGTCCTGGGGTGCAGCTCTTCTGTGTATGTCAAGGACATGTGCCACATGTTGATATGCGTCCCAGGGATAAATGCGCAACAAGGGGGATAGGTCGGCACTGGCAGTAATGAGCTTTGTAGGAGTTATTGCGAAGACCAATAGTTTGTAAACGAATTTTGCTGAACAGGCCAAGGAGATAGAAGGAGTTGAGAGTTGCCAAGATCTGCCTGTGCGGGGCTTGTCAGTCACATTGTTTTCATCTAAACTTCATCTGAGGCAAAAATTGGGTACCTTTGACAGGAATGAAAGGTCTTATTTTCCTTTTTATTTTTAGAGGACAAAAGAATTATGGCTGGTGACTATTACAATGTACTATAACTGTGTTTCATATTGACTGGATCAGGTATGTGAATGGTTCTCTTAGTAATTTTTACATAACTAAAAAATAATTAAAAGATATTTTATGGGCATTGTATGTTTTAAAATCTTTTTAAAAATAATGTATCCCACTAATTTTTCTGTGCTTCTCCTTCCCTATTGTGTCTCTTCCTAGTTTTCCCTGGTGTTGGCACCTGTTTTGTTGTAGATACATTTCCCTAGTTGCTGTGACATGAAGGAGAAAATGGATGGCCATGGGATCCTTTTTAAATAATTGTAAATACAAATACAAACATTTGCTGATTTTGGGTTGCAAAATACTTTAGTCTTTATGAGATTACTTTTAAGAATTCTCAATACAGCAGGTGTAGTAACACACACCTGGAATCCTACCTACATGGAGGCTGAGGCAGGAGGATCATGAATTTGAAGCTAGCCTGAGCATGTCATAAACCTTGTTTCACAAACTAATTACAAGGTTAGGGAGATGGCTCAGTTGATAAAGTGCTTGCTACCCAGACATGAGGACCTGAGTTCAGATCCCAAGCACTCACATAATTCTGGGCATAGTGGCATGTGTCTGTAATCCATGTGTGGACAAGTGGAGACAAGAGGTTCCCTAGGGAAAGTTGGCTGACTACAGTAGCCAAATTGGTGAGCATTGAGTTAAGTGACTGACTCTGTCTCCATAAATAAGGTGGAGAGATATTAAGGAAGACTCATAATGTCAACCTCTGGCCTCTGCACACACCCATACCCATGTGAATGCTCACATGCATGCATATATGCACCCACAAGCAGACAAACAAGCATACACACACAAAAAGGTCTCAAAAGATTTGAACAGGAAATGGTACTTTCCTTCTTTCCTTAGCTAAGAGGCTTTATTTCTTTAATTAGAAAAATCTTTGATACTAAGGATGCATGAAGTACTTTTGTTTTCCTGATTAAAATAGTTTTGGTCAGTTTTCCCTTTTGAAATTCATTTTTCAATTAAATAATGAGGATGTTAAGTGGTGGAATATACCTATAGTCTTACTTGTTAGATAGGCTGAGTATAAGGCTTGCTTGCTTGGGTCTAGGAATTGGGGGTCAGCTGGAGAATATAGCAACATTGTCTCAAAAAGGGGGATGACAATATATCAGTCATATTACTAAGTCTCTGTAAAATTCTTGGTCATGCTTAGGATTGAACCCAAGGCCCCTCTTATATAAGCAAGGCAAAGTCTCTTCCACTGAGCTATACATACCCTAGCTCGAGGCTAGCTTCTTAGTAGTCCTACTTGAAACTTTCTGCGGTAATCTATCATGGTGCCTTTTTTTTTTTTTTCATCAGAGAGAGAATTGGTACACCAGATCCTCCAGCTCTTATATTCGAACTCTAGATGTGTGTGACACCTTGTGCATTTGTGAAACCTTGCACATGTGTCACCTTGTGCTTCTGGCTTATGTGGGATCTGGGGAGTCAAACATGGGTCCATAGGCTTCACAAGCAAGTGCCTTAACAGTCTCTCCAGCCCCATGGTGTCTTTTATTACTGGGATAAGTTGTCTTTGTTTCAAGAACAACTAGATAGTTCATTCTAGGGAAACGTGTTTAGAAATTGACAGAATTGAAGTATTGTGCAGATTGTATTTCACATGAATCTGCCCTGGTCATCTGAGGTGACCTCATGTCTAAACCTTCCTCCCCCTACTAGTCCTGTTTCCATCCATTATAGGTTGTGTTAGATTAGTAGAAGAGGAATTATATACTTGTAAAAATAAGGCTAACCTCCATAGAGTACCTCAAAACTAGAACAAAGGTCAGTGGTATGTGTTCATTAGAGAATAGGGTGAATATCAGTAGTTAATCCACTGGTTCCTGGACCTATACTTTACCCACTCAATATGTGGAACTGGCTTGACAAAAGCGGTTTTTAAAAATTAGTTTTTATAATTTAGCATACACAGTAATGGGATTCATTATAGAATTTCCATATGTAAGTGTGATTGCTTGCTTAGGTGTGAACACAGCCCAGGGACAGGGTAACTAGTCAGGTTCTTTTCTGCCTGCATTTCTCACTCTCCATTCTCTTAATGGCAAAACAAGTGAGTTTGGCAATTTCTAGGTTTTCCAGTTTGGGGTATTTTATATATTTGAACTATGTAAATTATAACAGTTTAGTATTTTAATTGCTTTATTGAGATATAATTCACATACTATGCAACCACTCATTCAAAAGATACATTAAAGCCAGGCATAGTGGCACACACCTTTAATCCCAGCACTTAGGAGGCAGAGGTAGGAGGATCGCCCTGAGTTAGAGGCCACCCTGAGAATACAGAGTGAATTCCAGGTCAGCCTTGGCTAGAGTGAGACCCTACCTCAAACCCCCCCCCCAGATATGTTAATCATACTTTATTATATGGATACACCACTTATTTATCCATTAATCACTTGATGGACATTTGGTGTTTTGGCTGTTATGAGTAAAGCTGCTAGAATATTTCTTTCAAGTTTGGTGTCCCCCAGCCCGGGGCCAGGAATGTTTCTATTTCTCTTCAATGTATACCTAAGAGAGGAATTGCTAGGTCATGTGATGGTGCTGTCTTTAACCTTTTGAGGTACAGAAACAATTTTTCTTTCTACCAGTAGTTTGGGTCTTCCAATCATCCTCTCCAACACACTGTTTTAAAAATTTTAATTTTCCTAGAAGCTGTGCAGTGATGTTTTTCCTTGTGGGTTCTTTCCTTTCCTGGTATATGTGTGAACTTGTATGTGCAGATGCTTGCACACCATGCACATGTTTGGAGGCCCGAGGAGAGTTTGGGGTGCTCTTCTTTATGCTGATTCTTGTGCTTCTTGAGGAAGAGTCTCAACCCTCAACCTAGAGCGGCTAGGTTTTGGTCAGTTCCTGCACATACTTGGGTTGCAGATGTGGCCACATCTAGCTTTGTTAGGTGAGTTTTGGGGAGCTGAACTCTGGTAGTCTCAGGCCTTTCTGGGCCTTTAAACTTAAGTGGCAGCTCTCTTAACCACTGAGCCATCTCCCTAGTCCTTCCTCATGGCTTTGATTTGCATTTTTCCTGATGGCTAGGGATGTTGAGCTTTTTTTCACTGTACTTAGTGGCTATTTGTAAATTGTCTCTGTTTTTATGGAGAAAGCAGAGAAATGTCTGTTTTGCCTATTTTTCATTTGGGTTGTCTTTTAATAGTTGAGTTGTAAAACCCCTTAATATATAGTTTGGATACAAATCGTGTATTTGATGTAAAATTTGCAAATACTTTTTCCTATTCAATGATTTGTCATTTATTTATTTATGGATATCCTTTGAAATATAGAAATGTAAATTTTGATGATATTCAACTTACCTATTTTTGTTGTTGTTGTTCTTACTTTGGGTATGCTGTCAAAGAAACCATTGTCTCACCCAAGGTCCCGTATTTTCTTGCTTTCATTTGTTTTGGATAAGCACTCAGAAGTGGCATTTGTGAGTTACATTACCACGGTAGTTTGTCTTTTAATAATGTGAGAAATTCCCATATTTGTCCAGAGTAGATGCACCATTTTATATTCCCACGAACAGTGCCCAAGGGTTCCAGTGTCTCCACATGCACACTACCACTTGTTCTTTGTTGTTGTTGTTGGTTGTTTTTAATTTTGAAAATGGCGATTATAACAAATGTGTGGTAGCATCTCCCTGTGGTTTTGTTGCTTAGGTGGGCCTTGAAATCCAGGGCAGGAATATTACTTATTTACTTGCTTACTTTATTGTTGTTATTTTGTAGACCATGCTGCTATTTCTGAGATAGAGGAGTTCCTTATATAATCTTGGCCTGTCACAGGCTTATCATGCCAGCTACTTGGGAGGCTCAGGCTGGCAGATTGCAAACCTAAGGCCTGTCTGTGCTACTACTGAGGAGCTCTGGATTCTGGATATTTATATTACCAGAAATGTAGTTTACAAATATTTCCTCCCATCCTGTGGGTTATCTTTTCATGCTGCTTATTGCTTCCTTTACTTTCACCATGCAGAAGTTTGAGTTTGATGTAGTTCCATTTGTCTGTTCTTGCTTTTGTTGCCTCTAGCAGTTTAAAGCTCAGATTTATCTTATCCTTAAAAGAGTAAAGGCTACATTAAGAAAGTACATTCTATTGTTTAGGTAAAAAACTCTTGGTGGTACTCCAGGGGACAAGAAATATGTCATTCAGTAGCCAAAAGATGATAGCTCCTAGTTCCCTGTGAAACAAGCTGGTTTTACTTTGATGTTTCTTAATTATTGTTGAGTTTAAAAGCATTCTAGGTGTTCTGTATGATAACAGACACACTTCATGCCCTGGAGGATGGAATTAAGTACCTAGAAATAATTGTTTTTGGTTTTATAAATACCTCAAAAGGAAAGAAAAAAAAAACCATTATTGAGAAAATTTGTCTTCCTAGACATCTCGTCATAAGTAGAAAAACACCAACAGAGATAAAACTAAAAATTATTGTATGGTCTCCAAACCCAAAATAACTGGCCTGCTTAAATTTTAAATAAATAACTATGCTCAAACATGGCATAACACATTTGAGAAGATGCTATTTTCCTATCTACTTGGTAAAGTTTTAAAATATTCCATCATAGAATGACAAAAGCAAGAACAAGGAAAAGGTAACTTAAATTGGGGGGCAGTTATGTTGTATCCTTTTTGAATTAAAAAGGATATTTGTTCCAGTAAAGGTCTAATTTTCTTTTTATTCATGCTATTAAAGACCTGTATTTTGTCCATTTAAGTAATTGTTCTTTTGGTATTTTGATGGGCTATTCTTTTTACTGCTTTTTCTGTTTTTGGCCTTCTGCCAGTTGTTTTAGACAAAATTTCATTATTATCTGATATAAACTATTAATTAGATGGCCAACTGGTCATATTTCTTTTTCTCATCACAAGTGTTGCCTTATGTAAATAGTAATTAACCAATTTAAAATGATACTTTATGACATTTGAGGATTAACTGTTTTTCCTTTGGATATTCTATGGAGGATTTAAAATAATTTATAAAAGTGTATGGCAAAATTTTATCAAGTACTTGATTTTTGGTTATAGGTAATTTCTTTTTTTCTGTGGTTGTAGTACTTGGACTCAGGGCTCTTCGCATGCTAGGCAAGCTCCCTACCACTGAGCTATATCCTCAGATTACATAATTTGTTCACTTTGAACAGTTAGCATTACTTTTCTGTTCTTATTAACGTTTTGGCATAGGCTTGTAGGTATGTTGTATGTATAAGGACTAATAAAGCCATGTGTGATTATTCATTGATCTCTTACATGGTTTGGAGACATCAATAATATAATTAATTAAGATGATACAGCCATACAAAGAAAAACTATCCAAATTTTTTCCTGTGGTATCTGATCTTGTAATATAGTTCCATAATCTAGCATATTAAGGAAGTTCCTTCTTTAAAATATTTTATTTTTATTTATTTGACGGGGGTGGAGGGTGGGGGAGAGAATGGGCGTGCCAGGGCCTCCAGCCTCTTCAGAAGAACTCCAGACATGTGCGCCCCCTTGTGCATCTGGCTAACGTAGGTCCTGGGGAACCGAACCTGAGTCCATTGGCTTTGCAGGCAAACACCTTATCCACTAAGTTCTGTCTCCAGCCCAAGGAAGTTCTTTCTTTAAGCAGATGTGCTTTTGGAAGTTTAATATGATAGTTCAAATTTTTTTCTCATTCAAAATGGTGATTTGAAATAAAACATCACATTTCTTTTAATTCATTTTGATAGAACAAAATGATTTTGCTCACTAATGCATAGTAGAGACTTTTTTAACTCAGAAAGTCTGACAGGTCTGAAGCTAAATTTTTCACATAGTAAATGACATATGTAAGAAATATTGTCATGTAGAAGACTTAACATCTGCACATAGGTAATTGTGGATCCGCAAGGTGTGTTCATTTCCAGAGAACAATCAGGAGGATTCTGTGTACTTACATAATAACAGTGCATGTGTGTGGCCTAAGTGTTCATGAGAAGTGGGGGAAGACGAGTGTGCCTGCAGTAGTGGCTACTTGGAAGGTAGAGATAGGAAGATAACATCAATGTAGGAGTCCAAAAAGGAGAGGGAGGGGGAGAGGGGATTGAATTTGTGACTGCAAGTGTGATTTAGTTCTATTTATGTGTAATATAGATCAATAGTGAATATATCACAAAATGTTTTAAAATATTATTGCCAAAATGTATTTCTGAAATACAGGTATGCAGTCTTTTGTTCTCCATGCTGGAGACTGAACCTAGAGCTCTGGGCATGTGAGGCAGGTGCTCTACTACTCAGCTATAGGTCTAGTCCAACATTGTACATCCTGGATATTTGCATAAGACAATATCATGCCATCATGTACTGACTGGTAAAAGTAAAATATACTTTAAAAATTGTTAGGTTTTAGACCTGGGCGTTGTGGTGCATGCCTTTAATCCCAGCACTTGGGAGGCAGAGTTACGAGGATTTTCATGACTTCAAGGTCAGATGTAGACTACCTAGTGAATTCCAGGTCTGCCTGGGTTACAGTGAGACTCTACTTGAAAAAACAAAGCAAAAAATGATTAGTTTTTTTTTTTTATGTTCAATCTATACTTTGGAACAAAGGTGTGTGAGTTCTCATTGTTTCATTTTGCAAAAGGTGACATACATTTTAGGAGTTTGGGGGTTGAGAGAGAGGGTTTTATGTAGCCAAGGTTGGCCTTGACCTCCTTAGTCTTTCATGCCTTCCTTCTATGAATGCTGGGATTGTAAAGCATATTTATATGCCACCAAGCCTGGGTAAGTTTTAGTTACTGTAGAGAGTCACAAACAAGTTTTTATGATGCATACAATCTCAGGTGCTGTAGGTTGTACATATGAAGTAGAAACCCTAACCCTAATACTAAGGAACACAGAATACTTTGGAGGATAATCATTATCTTAAAAAAATAACTGTAGGGCTAGGGAGATGGCTTAGCTGTTAAAGGCGCTTGCGTACAAAGACCACTTACTGGCCTGGCTTCAATTCCCCCGTATCCACATAAAGCCAGGTACACAAAATGGCTCATGTATCTGCAGCTTGCAGTGGTGTCTCCATATTCATTTTCTCTCTCTGTCTCCCTCCTTCCCTATTCCCCTTTCTCTATCTTCACAAATAAATGAAAAATATTTATAAAAAATAACTAGTGTGGTTCTCTTGTGCATGTATGCCAGGAGAACACACACACACACACACACACACACGCAGAGAGAGAGAGAGAGAGAGGGAGTGCTATTTGAGGGAGAACACTTGTGTTGGCATGATCAGCAGCATTGCTGTGCAGCCAAATTTAAGTTGGGAGTCATACTCTAATCCAAGTAGTGCTTATTGCTTTATGAGTTCCGAATTTGTGCAGAGATTAAAGCTTGGCATGGGGTCCTTGAAGGTTTCCTCCTAGGCAAGGAATACTTTCGGTGGCCTGTGTTGTTTCCAGCGTACACTCTGGCTTCTCTCCTTAGCTGCCATGATTCCCATTCTTCTGGCTGATCAATAAATTCCTTTTTCTTTAGATAGGTTAATATTCTCAAGCAGATATTATTCATCTGTCCTGGGAGCTGCTTGTTAAGGTGACTTTGCATCTTTTTGATTTTTATGGATGTAATGCAGATGGCTGTCTTAATTTTACTCATTTAAATTTCTTGTAGGAGATTTCATACTGCTACCTTATATGCAACATGGTTACATATAGGTAGATGAAAATGGTGATAGGCCATTGGAGAAGACAGCCATTTTCTGGAGGAGAAAAGGATGTTCATTATTGTTTTAAAGACCTTGTGTCTAATTATTAAATATGTGAGCAAGGTTTTAATTGTTAACAACTTTTAGGAAAACATCCTGATTTGACACTGGGCTTATATTTAGGTGGAATAAACTGCTTTAGGTGTTGGTGAAGAGTGTATTCTTCTACTTCTGTTTTCTGTGACAGAAAAGTTCTTAAGGTAATGTCAGCTTCTCTTTTTCATTATAAAATAAGATTTGAGTTTAGATATTAAAGATTTTTAAAAAAATGTTTCTCACCGACGTTTAATGTATTGTACTGTGACTGACAAAAAGGATAAAAACAAATGAAAGCTACGTTTTGTCATGGTTGATCACAGCATTTCTCTATTAGTTTTCATTTTTAAATACTCAGCCTTTGGTTTCTTTATAAAGACTTTAGTATCAAAATTGACTTATTTTGAGAAGAGAAGGTGAAAGATAAGTAACTCTATAACCACTTGACATTATTCAAGCAGTAAGGTAGAATTTGGCAGAGACATCCAGTTTCATAGTTTTCCTAAGCTTAGTCGGAGTTTTAACCTTGGTTTCAGGCCGTATGTGAGTTTTAGAACAGTTAAATAGACTAGGCAATGTGAAAATTTTATTTTTAAACCCTGCAGAGTTTAAGGCATTCCGAATTTTAAATTTGAAAAAGTATGTTAAAAAATTAAATGGTGGGTAGTGGTGGAGAAAGAGGTAGAGAAGTTGCACAGGAAATATGGAACACTGGTGAAATTGTAATTAGAAAGATACATCCATGGGGTGGCTGGAACATAACTGGGTGGTACAGACTGGTGCTTAACATGCACTACACCTTTCAATCCCTAGTACCAACAACATAAAAGGGATGCATTGTAAGAATGAGGGCCAGTGAACATTAATGTCTTTGGACACTAATATTAGAGACTTGTTTTATACTCCTTAATGCCTACTGGGCAAGTCCTATCAAATACATCTGCCTTCCTGTTACCACCTGTTTACTGCCCCTACTGCTGTCATGCTCCCAAACATCATTACCTACAATACTGTAGTGTCTTTTTACTGGTCCTCCATTCTTGCATAACCCCCCCCCCCATTCTTGCCTGGGAAGGGACCCCTCTCTTACCTCAACACTTTCCAGTGATTTTTCATCACAACTTAGAATCACACTCTTTGCCATAACTAAAAGGATATTTAATGTACAGTCCTGACCATCTCTCTATACTGATGGTCTGGTTGTTCCCTGAACTTTGCCAAACATGTTCCTACCCAGGCTCTTTGCAAAAAGTTTTCCTTTGCCCACCATCCTATTCCTCCATGCTTTCTCATGGCTTCCTTCCTCCTTATGTAATTTTTCTTCTGTCTCTCCTTTCCAAGTACCAAGTAGGTACTGTGTACTTCCTGTGTGGCTCTATGTACTTACTGAGAACAGATGACATCAGATGGTTTAAGATGTTATATAGTCTTAGGTTATGCTATGATTCTCTGATCTGTTACCCTGATTTTTCTCTTTGTAACATTCATCCCTACTTAAAATTATATGTAATTTTTGTTTGTAAGCACTTTGCCATTTGTGTTTCCTCCTTCCATGGGAATGTCATAAAAACAGGGATATTTGCTTGTATTGTTAATTTCTGAATTATACCTGTAATAGTGCCTAGTGTGGGGTTTGCCTGGAAAAGATTGGATGGAGGAGTGCATCAGTATATTTACATACAATTATCTAGTGATCTGGGGCGCTTTTTCAGTGTTTATCAGGTCTCAGTTATTTCGTGGAAAAGTACTCATGGCATCTGCTGTTGTACTTTTCTGTACTGCTTATGTTTCGTTGAATTGGAAAAGTGGTTTCCAACTTAATGTAAACTCTCCAAGGAGTGTGGGAAAAAATCAGCCTACAAAATATGGAGAAATATTATAAAGTTGATTTATCTCATTCTTACCTTTGTGCTATCATTATATACATGTAAAGGGAGCATAGTGGAGCCAAACTATTGATGCTATGGATTGAACATGATCTGGATCATGATAGTAATTTTGTTTAAAGCAAAATATATAGTCAGACTATTTCATAGATTTTTGTACATTTGAGTAATAAGGTGATGGAACGTAATGTGTTGTGAGAACACATTTTCAGAAAAATCACACATGTCTCATGTTGGACTGAATAAGACAATATGTAATAAATTCAGTATGAATGGTTTATCAACATATTCCTCAATATTTAACTTCCGGTAGAATTTCAAAGTCTCTTCAGACACTTGATACTATGTTAACATATGCAGCTCCAAATTGCTACTTGGTTAGTCTACTGTTCATTGATCTGTTCTTTTGGTTAATCTTTTAATAATTTTGTTCATCATTTTGAATAATTTGGACATAGTAATGAACGTTAATTTGTTTCTCTGGGTTTCTGTAATTTATTTTTTAAAATAGCTTTCTTGAGATATAATTTATAAACCATATAGTTCACTGCTGTTACTTATACACTACTGCCTTGTAATTATAATTACAAATGTACTTATATAAAGAGATGAAATATGTAGAAATTGCAAGGATGTAGAGTTGTATATTAATTTTAAATAGTATCAAGTTAAATAAAAATTTTAACATTTGAAGAACTTTTAATAAGATGTTTGACAAGATTAATAAAATTGAAGGAAGCATTGAGCTATAAGATTAAGGTACTAATAACCATGATAGAGAATATTTAAAATCACAAGTAGGCAGACACCGGTATTATTCTTTGTAGAATAGTTACCCTAGAAGATGATATTGTAATGGTGACATAGCTTAAAATACTGTTCTAACTCTTCATTTGAAATAGGGACCAGATGTGGTGGCAGACACCTTTAATCCCAGCACGTGGGAGGCAGAGGTAGGAGGATTACTATGAATTCGAGGCCAGCCTGAGACTACATAGTGAATTCCAGGTCAGCCTGGGCTAGAGTGAGACCATAACAGGAAAAACCTCTCTTTTTCTTTCTCTCTCTCATTCTCTCTGTCTCTGTCTCTGTCTCTGTCTCTGTCTCTCTCTCTCTCTCTCTCTGTGTGTGTGTGTGTGTGTGTGTGTATGTGTGTGTTTTAGGAGGCTGACCTGAGACAACATAGTGAATTCCAGGTCAGCCTGGGCAATAGAGTGAGACTAACTCAAAAACAAATCCCCCCATTTCTCTCTGTCTCTCTCTCTCTTTCTTTCTCTCTGTCTCTCTCTCTCTCTTTGTGTGTGTGTGTGTATGTGTATATGTATGTATGTATATGTTTTAGGTAGCCCAGGTGTAACTTCTCTGTCTCCTCATGCTAGCAGATTTTCCATGACATATGTTTTGGTTTTCTGGATCATTTCAAAATCTGATGATAAAGCCAGGTTATTCAATTTTTAATAGGAAGAATAGCAAAATTGATTTATCAAATATAGTTTAACAGTTGACTCTAAAAGTAGTTATAAATGATGAATCAGGGAAATATTTTGAGAATGATGTTATTGGAAGAATTGTAGTTTTCTGAGGTGACATGTTTGACTTAATTGATTTTTTTCCTCTCACCAGTTTCAGAGCTTTAAATCTATAAAATCCATAAAAATCACTTAGCTGTACTTTTGTGCATATGTATATCCTTGCATGCCTGTACCATCTTTCCAGTGACCAAATTGTCAGTACTTAGTCTTATATAACTAGTTTCATGCAGTAGGTATCTGATAATCCTACCTTCAAGTAGAGATTGTGGATTCTGAGTAAAATTATTACCCATCACAGCCTGAAGAGACTTCTGAAGGTAATACAAAAAATTAATTTGAGATAGAGTCTTGCCGTGCAGTTGAGGCTGTCTTCAAACTTGCAATCTTTCTGTTGTACTCCCTGAGTGCTGGAGTTATAGGAGTGTGCTACCCATACCAGGCTAAGAAAAGTTTTAAGTGACATGTAGCACACCAGACTATTTTATATAGAACTCTTAGGCTAGAAGAGGAGCTAGCTGACACATAAAACCTACATTGTGCATTTTATCTTCGTTGAGCACATCTGTGTGTTGGGTATAAACAAATACTAGATGCTGAAAGGCTAGTGAGATACAAATATGTACAAATAAACTGTACCTGAGGCAGCCTTATTCATACTGATATTTGAAGAAAGTCAAAAGAAAAGGCAGTTGTTACAGGGGAATATATGGTTTTTATTATTTGTACTTCGCTTGGTTTTTGAACTCCCGTACATTGTGGTTCAAAGTAGCATTTAGCTGTTTGTTTAGGCCTTCCTGGAAGAAAGAGAGCATTATTGTAGACATGGTGGTGCATGCTTTGTAGTCCATCACTCTGGGTGGTGAGGTATGTGAATCACTAGTATTTTGAGGCCAGACTCAAGGTGAGTTCTGGGCCAACCTGAACTACAGTGGGAGTCTCATGGTTAAATAACACAAACACAAATAAATAAATTAATTAAATTAAAGCATTGTTATTAGGGTCATCTTGGGACCATCTTGGACAAATACATGCTGGTGAGGTGCTTCCAGTTAATCTTACTACCTCTTTTTGTAGTTTAAAATGTAATTTTGTGTGGAACCTACAGACTTTGGAACTATTTTATTGTTTTAAAAAAATAGAAAAATCCATTTTCAAAATTCAGTCTTTTTATTACGAGAGAGAGAGTGAGACCGACCAAGGGAGAGAGGGGAAGAGAGAGAGAGAGAGAATCGGTATGCCAGGGCCTCCAGCCACCACAGTCGACTCCAGATGCAAGCGCCACCTGTGTGCAAGTGAGACCTTGCGTGCTAGTGGCATCTTATGCGTCTGGCTTACATGGGAGCTGGAGCGTCAAACATGAGTCTTTAGGCTTTGCAGGCAAGCACCTTGACTACTAAACAATCTCTCCAGCCCTCACCCAATCTATTTTTGAATCACATCTGTCCTAGAAAATTGGTAGATTTGTTTTGAAGACCAGAAGCTGAAGCAATACAAAAGAATGAAGTAACCATAACTCTAAGAAAGTTAATTCTGCATTTTTTAAAAAATTATTTTGTTAACTTTTTTATTAATTTATGAGAAAGAGAGAGAGAGAGAGAGAGAGAGAGAGAGAGAGAGAGAGAGAGGAAGGGAGAATTAGCACTTCAGGGCCTCTAGCCATTGCAATTGAACTCCAGACGTATGTCCAGACATGTGTGCCACCTTGTGTGCATGTGTGACCTTGTGCACATGTTTCGCCTCGTGCATCTGGCTTATGTGGGTTCTGGGGAGTTGAACCTGGGTCCTTAGGCTTCTCACGCAACTGCCTTAACCACTAAGCCATCTCTCCAGCCCTGCATTCATTTCTTCATTATCCATGGGGTTTTCTGAAACTTCAGAACTTTTTGATTAGAAAAAAATTTAAAACATTCACATGTTGAAAATAAGCATTAGGGTTCATTTTCTTTGTTGGCTGCAATCTTCTATGTGCTTTCTTTTAGCGGAACTCAAAGTCTTTCATATTGCTTGTTCACAAGGAGGCTCCCTACACGGTTCTGTGACAGAAGAGAGGGCTCGCAGCAGGCCTTGTTTTAAGGTGGTAGGCTCTGTTGGACCAAAACCCGAGGGCATAATTAACAATGTTGGAGGGACCATGTGTGCTGTCTTCATGGACCATTTGACCTATGAGATGGGATTTGGTTCATAATTCATTGTCATGTACGGTAACTCCTGTGGGAGTATGAGGTGTAGCTGCTTTATGTTGAATAGGTTCTGAATGTTTTATATTGTTCAGGCTGGTTTATTATACTTGAGAATGCACTTAATTATAAGCTTTATGTTTCCAGCACCAGTCACCATACCTCCTCTTCCCTGTACCAGACTTCATCTATGGAATTTCATTTGCAGATTGAGGGCCGTGTATGATTATTGGGAGAGCAAAGCTGGCAGATTTGAAATCTACTTCAGTCTATTACCATAACACCCTGAACCTGCCCAATCTAGTTGAAATATACTTCCAGTTTTGTAATGCCTTGTATTTGACTTGATGCTTTGGACCTTTGCACTTAAAAGTTGCTTTGATAGTATTAATTTTCTGAGTAAAGAAATTTTGTACTTGATAAAATATCAAAAAGACATCACTAATTAATAGTGGCTGTTCTCAAGATACTGTAGAAGAGTTTTCTTCTGTTTTTATAAGCTCCATACCACAGGTTTCATTTGAATGAAGTCTTAGAATCAGAGTCTTAAAAATGGGGTGTTTCGGAAATTTTTTGTATGTGTGTGTGAGACACCCCCGGCTGGTCCCGAACACACCTTGCAGACCCATCAGCCTGGTCTCTAACTTAAAGCAATCCTTCTGCTTCTGTCTCCCAAGTGCTGGAGTTATAGGCATTTGCCACCACCCTCTGGCTCAGATCTTTCATTTTAATGACTTTTCAGGGGATAACTAATCTTAGTGGATCTTGATTTACTCAGATTTATTTGATAGGTTCGTGTTTAATTTTTAAATTCTCACTCAGTAGTTCCAGTTTTGCAATATCATATCTCAGGTAGACTTTGTCAAAATTTAATTGCATTGCCTCATTAATTTAGTCTTAGGATTTGTTTTATTCATAGTTGAGAGACTTAGCAATATTTATCAAAGTTTTCTGCATGTGTTTGGACAGAATGCAGCATCCTTACGAGGTGATTCTATATCAAATGAATTTTATTAAGTAAACTTTCTTAATTCATAAGGCTCAGTGAAAGCCAGAGGGTGGTGGTTTATTTTTTTTAATTCCTCCTGAGAAATCTTTAAAGAGATGTTTAAACAAATCAAAATATACTTGCAACTTAAAAGAAATAATTAAATGTGGCAAGTTTTAAATAATAAAATCACACACACACACACACACACACACACACACACACACACGCACACACTGCAACCTTTAGTTGAATCTTAGTTTAAGTCCTCTGTCATATAATGCCAAAAACTTTGTTCTGAGATATGTGTGTGTTGAAACATGTATGCCTGTCCTAGTGTCATAACTAATTATATCTCTTGTATGCTTACTTCTAGTAATTGGAAAGTAGACCTACCGCAGCAGTCATTTTAACATTTAGTTTTATCTGGAGGAACTGCTACAGAAATCACATTTCTGTCGTGCAGTAGCTTAACACTGTATACAGATATTACTATTTAAAACATCATCTACTTAGGTTTTACAAATAGTGTGCTTTCAGAAAAGAGGTTCCAATTGGATTTAAAAGCACACCTGTCTTGACTGGTGATTACAATACCTATGACTTTTCAGTTTCATCCATGAATTATAAATTGATAGTTCAGTGTTGTGGTAGTGAAATTTTGCAGGATTTATTTTCGCTGAAAGTTTTTAAATGAATTGTGGCTTATAGAATATGATTGTAGGTGTATGGCTACTTAATCTTCATGGATCAGTCTAAAATAATTTAGAACTTATGCTATGAAAATGCATGGAGTAGATTTTTCACAGACTGATTTAGAAATCCTGTCTTGGACATGCTTGTGATTGGGGCAGCAAACATTGTGTTTTATGCACCAGCATGTACGAAAATATGTGGTCCTTGTCTATGCCTGCTAGAAGAGAACTTTACAGGACTTTAGTCTCTGAGCTGCAGCCTGTGGAAATTAAAGTCTTAGGCCTGGAAGCAGTTAATGCTGCGGATAGATTGTGGTCCTTACATTGTACTGTGCTGAGTGGTGATTTTAGTCTCTGGACTTAAGAGATGCTAGTCAGAACTTGGTAAAGAATATGCCATAGGATTTGTGTTGATGCAACATTTTTTTAAAGTGAAAGATATAGTTGCTTTTTTAATTAATACTCAGGCATTTGGGATCTTGCTCAGAAAAATAGTGAAAACTTTTTACAACTGTACTACTGATAGTTGCTTAAAATTTAACACTGGTTTTTCTTTTTTCCTTAAGATTTTTTCTTTCATTCTTTTATTATAGATAAAAATAAAATTCTTTAGTACTGTTCCAAAATTAACTATCTTTAAAATTTTGAGTTATACTTAAAATCTTTATTGTTTCTGTCATAAGAGATATTGGCCTTAAATGTTTTTGGTTCCAGAATTTAAATTTTTGACTCAGTATAATTTCTCTGTTTTGAAAATTGAAGTCCTAGAGGTTCATTTCTATTCAGAATACTCTGACCCATACATTTACAAAGTTAGATGGTCAAAGTTAAGCAATAAGAAATCTTTCCATTTTTAAATCTCTGTTTCTGTTAGAGTTTTTGTAGTTTCAATCAAATGAACATAGGTATGTTTGGTTTTAAGAATAACAGTGGAAGTAAGAATTTGCAGCTGATAGGAGGAACGTTTTCTTTCAAACTGGGGCATCTTGGCAATGCGTGAGAGGGTTGGCTCCCTGCCTGACTGATAGGAGCAGCTTCCAACTTGTCAGTGGGCTGTGAAATCTAAAGATGCCAGAGATGTTAAGGCTTGTTTGAGTTCTGAACTGGGGATGATACCACCTTCACAGAGTACTTGGAAATCTTAAGAGGTCTTTTGCTTATTAAATGACTGAATTAGGGGTACCCATTGCTATTTAGTAGGTCATTGATGTTACCATATCCATGCAGAAAAATTTATGTACAATTAGAGAATTGTTCTGCTAGAATATCCAGAAGACCTGCTGTTGGATAACTACTGATAAAGGAGAGAAAAAAAAAAAAGATCCTGGTAAAAATGTGGCTTTTCCCTAAATTGTACCTAACAATATCCTTTAACTTAAAGGAATGTTTCTGTTTCTTAAACTATGTAGTTGATTGCAGTTTAACAAGTGGAACTCCAAATTCCGCTCTTAACATTCTTGAGTAAATATGATTTGTAAAGGCATATGGATATTTTATACACTTGGCACACTAAAAAATATTTAGTCATAAGGCACCAAATCAAACCCAGATATACCAATTTATACAAAGGCTCATCATATTATATGTCAGTGTTTGGTAAATTTGCACATTACAAGTATATTGAAACTTGTGTTCCTAATTGTAAATTTTTTTAAAAAGATGGTCATTTTAGAGAAATTGGTAATCTGTTAGTAGGTTTTTTTTTCTTTTTGCACCAGTGAAACAACTTTACAGAAAAAACTCACAGTTACCACCACTACTACATAATTTTTACCTGTTCCTTGCTGCTTTTTGGGCTCTATCAGTTCTGCAGTTATGACTGGGAAGAGAAGTTTTAACACAAGGCTACTTGTTTTAAATCATATTTGCTTAAGAATAACTATTTGTAGGCAGCTCAGTACGTGAAATTTCTCTCCTTGTTTACACATTTGTAGTCTTAAATCAAATTGTTTAGATGTATGTATTAGTGCATAGGTTTAGAAAGATTGTGACATCTTAGTGCTATTATAGGACACACAGAATAATTATCCTGCCTTTGTTGTCTTAAAACAAAGGGTATTAGTAGCTTTTGAGTTACAAAGACCTGAATTTGAATATTGACCTACTGAGGATGGTAGAATATTGGGAGCATTAACTGTTTTATGTGTGATTTAAAAATTATGTATTATAAAAGTTATCTTTAAGTTATTTTTGCTTTTGTGTGCAATATGTGTGGTATAAGCTCATGCATGTGTTCGTATGGTGCCCCATGTGCTTGCTTGCAGTAGGGCGCACTTGCCTGTGTTTGCCAGAGTGCAAAGTCAGTGTACTGCTCCATTGCTCGTAGACCTGATCTTGTTTGAGCCAGAATCTTTTACTGATGCTAGAGTGCGAGAGCTTGCCTTTTTTTTTTTTTTTTTTTTTTTTTTTTTGCCAGCTGCAGTGATTTCTAGGTGTTTGTACCCTTACAGTACTGGAGTTGAAGGCACCCACAGCCATGCCCAGCAGTTCACGTGGTTTCTGGAGATTGAATCTCAGGTGGTCTCAGGTTTCCTTAGGGCCCTCAAGTTTGTCCAGGAAGCAAACTTAAGTGCTGAGTGATCTCTCCAGCTCCATACTTAAGTTTATTTTTTAAGTGTACAGTTCAATAACTCTAATTATATCCACATTATTGAGTCTTAAAACTTTCAGTTTGAGGGCTGGAGAGATGGCTCTGTGGTTAAGGAGCTTGCCTGCAAAGCCTAATAACCTGAGTTCAATGCCCCAGGACCCACGTAAAGCCAAATGCACAAGGTGGCACGTGCATCTGGAGTTGTTTGCAGTGGCTAGAGATCCTGGTGCACCCACTCTGTCTGTGAGTGTACAAATAAATACAAAAAATTCAATTTGAAATATATTCAGGTTTATATAACTTACATAACTTTCTTTTTCTTATATACCCTTCATCTAGATCACATAAAATTTCATGTTTACCATGGCTATCTGATTTGTTTCAATTGATATAGTTACATACCATAAAAGTCATCATTTTGAAGTGTAGTCAGTGGTGTTTAAATTTATTCACAAGATTATGGGATCATCAACACTAAGCTGTAGCACATTTTTTTTTTTATCCTAGAAATAAATGGTACCCAGTACTGGTAACTCCCTCCTTTACCCCTCTGTTCAGCTGTTCATGTTCTTTGCTTTGTGGTCACTTGTTTAGTCTTCTATGAAATAGTTATAATAGTATTTCTGCTGGAATATTTCTGAGATTAGCAGAAATGAAAATGCTTAGCATGGGACCTGATGCAAGAGATGAATCCCCACTACCTTCTTGTTCTTATCATGGCTGTAGAAAGTCTCATCTTTACATCTGCATGGATTACTTTGGAGGTTATGATTCCAGTTTCTTTTCTCAGTGGGAATTCTTTTCCACAATGTACAAGATAACTAAACAATAATGTATATTCATATGTTAAAATAATTAATGTAAAGAAAAACATCTTGCAAAATTTCAAAAAAATCTGGGTTAAATAATGTTTTACAGATGTAAGCCTGGGAAGTAGATCTCTTCAGTGAGTAATATATATCTGTGTGTGTATATATATAATCTTTTCACTGGTTGGTCTTTTATTTTGAAGTATTTTGTCTGTTGGGCACATTTTATATATTCATGTTTAAGCATTTTTAATCCTGGGTGTTTTGTGTTCAATATAAGGCATGGTGAAAATACTACTCAAGTGTATTACTTGTGTATTACTCTAGTAATACTACATAGGTGTTCAACTGTTATCTTAAGTAACAAGCACCTACCTCATCACCTGGATCTTATTAACTTTTCATGTTATGACTGTGGACATATTGTTTAGCCAAAATATATGTATTTTAAGAAAAATCAGGGATTTCAGTAGCCTCCTCACTACTTTTGCACATATTTCTAAGCATTCATAGTGTGGCACAAAGCAGTGTGGGATAGAAAACCTGAGTCACAAAAGCTTGAGTTTAAGTCCCACCTGTGGTGAGGATCTATTAAGTAATGGTTAGCACTCTGGACTTTGAGTCCCACCTGTGATTTGAGAAACTTGACAAGTGACAGAATTTCATGAACCTTCACTTTTTCTCATGTGTAAGTATGGAAGGAAATAACTTAGGGATGGGATAAGGATCAAGTAAGACACAGTACCTGGCATAAAATGAAAAAGCTCATTAAAGTTATGGAGGTCTTTCACTTTCCCTGCGTGTCTTAAGGAATAACTCTTTAGTCCTGTGAGGGCCACTAATTGACATGTGACCTTTTGTTACATACCTGGAATGCTGCCTGTTGGTCATTCCTGCTGGTGAAGTAAAATCCTGCAATGCTCCAAAGAATGACACAAATATTAGTTTATCTAGCTGAGGTCAGAGTGGGAGACTTGGTGGGGCTTAAACCAAAATCAGATTTTGCTACTACTTACTCTCTACAGTTAGGACTGTCTGTCCTGAAGTGGCCACAATGTGTGAGGCATTTAAAAATTAAATGCAAAGAAATTGGGTATGGGAGAATACATGTGTGCAATACCACTTTAGCTCATCTTACTATAGGACTGTTGAATTAAATATGATTGAAGTGTTCATTTGTGGCCTAGGGAGATGGCTCAGCACTTAAAGCACTTGCTTACAAAGTCTGATAGCCTGGAGTTCAGTTCCCCAGTATCCATGTAGAGCCACATGCACAAAATGGTACAAGTGTCTGGAGTATATTTGTAGTTATGGTTGGCCCTGGTGCACCCATTCTCTCTCTCTTAAGTAAATAAATAGTTAAAAAAGAAATGTTTTGTGTAAGATTAGTGAATATTACATAAGGTTTCTTGTGGCTGACAACAGCACCAGCATATCAGTTTTTCCTAGTCACTTGACCTGGTTATCTAAGCTTTTGGTTTTATACAACTTCGTGAGGTTTAGTGACAAAAGTGGAGGGTTTGTCACAACTGTGCAGGTTAAAAGGCATGGCCACTGTAATATTTTTCCATCATGATATCACATATCAAATAGGTATTCCCCCTCTTTTGTTTGAGACAAGGTCTCTCTATGTATCCTAGGTTAGGCATGAACTCTTTTTTAAAAAGTTATTTTGGTTTTTCGAGGTCTCGCTCTCATCCAGGCTGACCTGGAATTCACTCTGTATTCTCAGGGTGGCCTCAAACTCAGGGCGCTTCTCCTACCTCTGCCTCCCGAGTGCTGGGATTAAAGGCGTGCCACCACACCCGGCAGGCATGAACTCTTGATACTCCTGCCTCAGTCTCCTATATGCAAGAAGTATGTTTAAAAATGGCATGAATAGTATAATATAAATGACCTTCTGAGTGACAGCTAATGGTTTAAAAGGGAAATGATAGGTTAACTAGCATTCATTAGCTGCATGGCTATGAAATGACAGTAGTAGTTGCATGACTATTTTATGTCAAAACATTGGCATACTCTAAAAGCGAGAGAGAGAGAGAGACAGACAGACAGACAGTCAGACAGACAGTCAGACAGACAGACAGACAGACAGACAGACAGACAGACAGACATGTGGCTGCCAAAATTAGCTTGGTGAGAAGTTAAATGGTGAAGCCAGAGAGACTGAGGACTGCTGAGGGTAGTGGTATATGTAATAAACATTCTAGATAGATGCTAGGTGTTGTGGATCAAGAAGGCAAATGTCTAGAATTTTTCTAGTCCAGACTGTCACCAAGTAGCTCTTTGATCTTTGTAACTTCTTTGGCACTTATTTAGAGCTCCTTATCTGAAGAGTAGACTACATTAATGATGGAAATCAGGTTTTGCATTTTAAGCAATATTGATGGATTGGTACTGGCTATTTGAGAAGAGAATTCTGAGATTAGGATGTTGGAAAGGAGGACTGGGGAAAAGCACAACACTTTCTGATCCTGTTACAGGGGTGGTGGTGAGAATAGGCTTGTGGGCTTGCACATATATACACATATGTACTGCATTTGTTGGCTAGTCAATTTATAAATCCTTTTCAATTCAAATTACATGCCAGAGATTACATTTTTTCTTGGCTATAGGATCTGGTGGAGTGTCTAATCATTATTTGTATTTCTCACTGGGAGAGAATTATAGCTGATACACAGGCAAATAGTGATAGCATGTAAGAAGGAATGAAGTAGTCTTTGCCAGAGCTAAAGCACAACATGCTTTAAATAGACTCTTGTAGCACCCCCTTCTAATCTGCAGATCTGTGTGAATCAAACCAGATCAGTCCTTACAGAAAGAGAGTTACCTACTAAAGCAGCAAGCTAAATAATTGATTAATAGTCTTTAAATATGGGGCATTTATTTCTATTTTAGGGTACCATTTTAAAACCCAAGTCATATTTTGGGGTAGTATTTTAACATATAAGAGGAAGATAGGTTAAGAAAAGGGAAGATGGCTTGTGGCTATTACTTTGCTGATACTAAACCCAATACAACATGCATGGCACTGGGAGATGCAGACCCCCTCAGCAACATCAGAAACAAGTAACAGTGCCTTCCAATTGATATCATACATGCAAACTGTTAGAGATTTATTGCTTGGCTTTAAGGAAAAGGACCCTTAAGTTTCTAGTGTTTTTGCATAAGAAAATTATCCACATTTAATCAATTGTGTTGGAAACTGTATTTTAATGAAGGTATATACTAGACCTTTGTACAAAGAGTGCTTATGTAAGGGTTAACATTTGTTGTTCACCTCTACTAACTAGCAAAATTACTCATTTTCCTTCATGTGTGTTCCTTAAGGAGTATGTGGCAACCACATCTGTGGTACTCATAAACCCATACAATAGCCTTTTTGTATTTCTTTGTATCTGTCTTGGTCACCATTAAGATCATCCCCTGAGACAGGAGTCATGTTTGATTTAGATTTGAATCTCCAAACCCAGCAAAAGCCTGGCATATGACAATATTCCGTAAGTGTTAGTAGCTGAAAATGCCGTTGTACCTAAGAGCATACATGAGCTACCTTCTGGTGAAGATCACATCCACTTTGAAGTATAAATTGTAGAATCTGGAAATATACTGGCTTTTCAACCCTGCAGTTGATATATGCAACCATTATATATTCTGTGGTGACACTTTTTCTTTTACAGATAAATCCTCAGAACCTGGCATGCTCATCATAATATGTTGTTTTATTTTTGTATTTGTGTTTTGAGATCGGGTCACACTGTGTAGACCTGGAACTCACTATATAAATGAAACCGACCTCAAACTTGGATAGATCCTTCTACCTCTGCCTCCTATGTGCTGGGATTATAGGTGTGTGCCACCATGCCCTGATTGTAACTTGCATTTCTTTTTATTGTTTTCCTGTGAGAGTGTATTTAGAATAAAACTATTGACAGCGATTTCAGAGTGGGAAAAATTCTAAAGAAACACTTTTGGTTAAAAATAATGTGGTACATTGAAACGTGTGTATAGTATAAACTTAGTATTATGTGAGCCTTATGTAGCTGGAAACATCTGGTCCTCTGAGCTACCAGACTTGCATAGCCACAAGGACACTAGTGAATCTTGGCATCTGTGTGATCTTGTTGCCTTCTGCCTTTGGTGTTTTTACACCATGATAATAAGGTGTGGAAGTTAGGCCAAAGTGAAAGGATGTTGCACACTCTTTAAATGTTGCTGCAGAAATGATGGTCATGGAGAACAGGGCCTTCAATCAGGCTAACTGAGACCCTGATATTGTTTCTCCACCTTAGCAGTGGCATAAGAAAAACTGACACCTCCTTGGAGAATCACTTTGATAATGTGTTTGAAAGAAATTAAATACTGAAATTCTGATGTTTTATTTATCTCATTCTGCAATTATCATTTGAGGACCTACTTTTACCAGGCCTTGTCTGGGGGGCTGTCAAGAGGAAGAACTTGGCAGAGCCCCAAGGACTTTCCAGTCTGGTGGAATTTGGAATTAGGGATTTCTAAGATTATATTTCATGATGTTTCAGTTTTGTATTACTGAGATCTTTCTTGTGGGTCTATTTTTTACCTCCAAGAACATGAGAATAAAACAGAATTTTGAAAATGTTTTGTGACTTCTCTAATCTTATGAAAACCTAGAATTTAATTCTGGTATCTTCCTCCTCATATACTTGAACAGTGAGAAGGCAGTTTATGGTACGATGAAATTTTTTTGGGCAGAGCCAAAATATTTTAACATGT
This sequence comes from Dipus sagitta, assembly GCA_036346955.1. Classification (NCBI taxonomy): domain Eukaryota; kingdom Metazoa; phylum Chordata; class Mammalia; order Rodentia; family Dipodidae; genus Dipus; species Dipus sagitta. Next base: position 85,362,413 of record CM070770.1, on the reverse strand, counting down.
GTTGAACTAAGTGTGTGGAAGCCGAGTAGTTTTTAGACATACAGTTTTTGTTGTTAGCATAAGAGGCTTGCTATCGCCTGAAGTATTATAGACAACCCAAAGGCCTTTCTTTGAATTTTGTAGCAGAGAAATTTTAATTTACATAGAGGTGTTTTTTTTTTTCTAGTTTTTTGAGGTAGGGTTTCACTCTGATTCAGGCTGACCTAGCATTCACCATGTAGTCTAATCATGGCCTCAAACTCAAGGTGATCCTCCCACCTCTGCCTCCTGAGTGCTGGGATTGAAGGTATGCACTACTGTGCCTGGCCTTGCATAAGAGATTTTTTCTTTACTTTAGGGGTTTTTTAGTAATTTTCACTTTATCAGTTGATAAGAAACCTATCTCTTTTCTCCTTCTCTCTGAGTTCTGTCTTTTGAGTTTTTTTTTTTTTTTTTTTTTTTTTTTGACATACTCTTGCAATGTAGTTTGGGCTGGCCTCTACCCCCTCAGCCACTCAGGTGCTGGGATTGCAGGGGTGAGCCACCATACCTAGCTAGAATACTCTGTTTTTATTTATGATGAATTTTTTGAAGACTCATCTAGAATTTTCAAGGTATTACTGTTTATTGAGAAGAGTTGAACTTCATAAGAAATGAGGCATTTCATTCTACTTTTATGTTGGTGTTTATTTTTATTATTATAATTTTTTTTTTGTCAGGGTCTGACTCTATCCCAGGTTGACCTGGAATTCACTTTAGCCCCAGGCTGGAGATTAGCATCCTAAATACTGGAATTATAGGCAGGAATTACCAAGCCTGACTCTTAATTATATTCTTGAAATGGCTTTCTAGTTTCCTAGAAGGAATAGCCTGGCAAAAGTTTTTGAAAAGTCTAGGTTAAATTTGAGATTACTTCACACTTTTGACCATATTGTTTGTGACTCAATTGAATTTGCACATGCACCTTTATGCTTTGAATAGTGTAAACTGAGGGTCTACTGTGTTTATGGAATTTGCTTTTCTCCAGAAAATAGTAATCACTGACTGTAACTTTATTGTTACTTTTCTGTGTGTGTGCATGCACGTGTGTGTGTGTGTGTGTGTGTGTGTGTGTGTATGTGTGTGTGTAGGCCAGAGTAGAATGTTGGGTGCCCACCTCTATGGGCCTTTCATGTTTTTTCCTTGAGATGGTCTCTCACTGAACCTGGAGCTGCCATTTTGATCAGATTGTCTGAGCAGTGAGCCCCAATGATTCGCCTCCTCAGTCCCCACAGAACTAGGGTTACAAGAGTATATGGCCATACCCAGCTTTTTATGTGGGCATTGAAGAGCAAACTCAGATAATGCTGTTACCCACTGAACCATTGCTGACTTTAACTTTAAATTCCTATTCCTTTGTCTAAATCAGATCAAACTTGTTTTTGTAGCAGGGCCATGAGGATACCTTGAGTGACCACAGACTCAACCCACACAGGAAAGAATATTATGGAGAAGAGGGAGGGAAGCTGTGTCTTTGGTCCTCCCTTCCCCCAAATCCTGATCTGGGAACCATTAGCAGGACCATCTTGCTGTGAGATGCATTCATAGTGTGCGAGGCAATTTCTGAAACTGCTAAAACCAATCCCTGTAGACTTGGAGAGATTAAACTCACTATTTTGTGTTAAAACCAGATGAAAATAATCATGTGCCGCAGCCTGCTGGGCAGGGTGAATAGATTTCGAGTGCCAGGATTCATAACTAAGTGCAATGGGTGCTGCATTTTACTGAAGACTCCCTATAGTTTAAAAGTTTTATCCTATTAGACTAAGTCTCAAAACTGGTAACTCTGGGGAAAATGACCAATACAAGTTCAAACACCAATTCTAAACCTCTTGCAACTTAAATCTGTGTTTCTTGGTAAAAATCTCACTGCTGATATGTGATACCAGAACCATGCCTTGCACATTGCTAGTTTTCTGCTAAGTAGATGTTAAATAAAATAATTTTTAGAGGTACTGATACAGTACAGGGCTTTTCCACCCCTGTGAATTAAGGATAATAGTATCTAATTCATAGTTTGTGGAGATGAGATTAAAGGAGTTTATTCCCACATGTAAAGTGTTTACAGAGATGTTTAACAGAAGAATAAAAAAAAAAACCCTGTTGTATCAAACTGAATCAGACTGAAGTGTCAAGCAATTTTGATTGTCAACCTAGAGAAAGCAAGCAGTGTTTGCTGCTACATGAAGCTGTGCTCACTGACATCTCATCTATATGAAGTGTTTCTCCCCTTGTGCAGGATAGCATTGATCATTGCGCATGCTTGGTAGCTCTGTTCTTTCAACAACATGAGATTTGTAGTAGTGGAATGAAGCCAATATAAATGAGTGAGATTCATTGACTAGACTTCTTTTCTTTTTTAAACTTAAAATACCCTTGGGTGTCTGTACCTGACTTAGTCCCAAACAAACAAACAAACAAACAACAATAACTAACATACACAAGTGAGACTGTCCAAAATTATCCATTGTAGAATGTCTCACTTAAAGAACAAAACTGACAATGGAGATGTGGGAACCCATTGAATGTTGCACTCTTTTTTTAAACCCATTTATTTAAAACTGTCTTGAGAGCTTATTTTATTTTATTTTTTATTAAATTATTAAATATTTTTATTTTTTAATTTTTATTTTTATTTGAGAAAGAGGCAGAGAGAGAGAGAGAGAGAGAGGAAGTAGGGCTCAAGGGCCTTCAGCTGCTGCAAACGAACTCCAGACACGTGCGCCCCCTTGTCCACAGTGGGACCAGGGCTTCGAACATGAATTCTGCAAGCGCCTTAAGTGCTAAACCATCTCTCCAGACCTTAAGTGCTTATTTTATGTAGGATAATAATGTGTTAGCATCTAGGGTTTAATAAGAGAAAATTTCCTAAAAATCCCGTATCCTTATAGAGTTTTATAACAATGTGGGGCTCTCTGCTAGATTATCAAACAAAATTGTAAAATGTCAATTGTGTTACTTAAAAAAATTGTACATTAGCTTCCAGGCATCAGTTTTCTGGTTCTCTAAGGAAGATGTCATTGTTTTCCTACAAAAGGGTAAATGGGGCTGAGACGATAGAGGAGTTGCCTGGTCAGCTGGTAAGTAATGGAGTCTGGCTTAATCTGACCACAACTTTGCATATTTTTCTGCTTTTCTGCAGCTGCCACACATTGTAAAGGAGTAGAGCGACCTTAGTTTTTAGAAGTATCTATCTTGTAGTTTGGGGGAGATTTGAAATAAGTGAATGTTTACTCTTGTCTGAATGGATAACATTGAGAGTATCTGAAAAGAAGACTTCATTATGTGATGAATAGGCCAGTTCTAAGTAGGGAGTAAAGTTAGTGGGGACAAGAGAAGGGCAGATGTGCAGCAAGTGTTCCCTGCCATGAGGTGTTGTCTCTTAGTTCTTATCCTGACACACAGCAGAGAGACACTGGACAAATCAGTGAACTTCTGTAAGGCCTATTCCTTGTTTGTATGGAGAAGTAATTTTGACTAAGGAGTTTTCTCAGGCATTGTTTAGTTTTCTACTACTTTTTACCTCTCTAAATGCTACATGGAAAATATGAAAATATTGCACTCAGAAATTAATATGTGTTGCTGTGTTTTGTCTTGAGGATTTCATAGGGCCCTTGAGAATGGTGTTTATTGAGAAGTTTGGGTTAGAATCCATTGAGTCACTTGTTTTATAGTTAGGACTTGAATAGGATGAAGGGTTTCAGAGACTTTTGCATAAATTGATGACATAGCTTCTTTAAAGTAAGTGGATCAAATGTTCAGTGTTTTTTAAACACTTAAAATGTAAAAGACAAATGCTACGGTACTGCCAGAGATTGAATGTGGGGCCTCATTCAAGTTCTCTACTATTATGTCTCCAGCCCAAAGCTACGTTCTTAACAGGGAATCCTTTAGGCCTTAAAATTGGGCAGGACATGTTGTGTTCTGTTTCACAGGCTGCCTGCTTTTCTCTGGAATTCTTTGCCTCTTCATGGCTTCTTTCCCCCTTGATAGCATAACACATGGTGATGACCTCAAAGGACCTTCTGGATTTTCTTCTTTTATTCTGTTGTCACTTGAGTACATATAATCGCTTCATATTTTTTAAGACTTCTATATACTCTTAATAAAGGCTCAGAAGGAGTTCTTGTTCATAGCCTTTCATGGGCTTTACTTAGGAATATGTTATTTTCTTCAACAGGAGTCTAAATCTAGATTTTGGTTTCATTCATCCTGTAACTTTTTCTCTTTCTCATTTTGCTCATGAAATGGCGCCACATGGATAAAGCTTACTTACATGGACATTTAAAAACTTGTAGCCAAGAAACTATTTTACTCACAGCCAGCTGGAATTCAGATAGATTGGCTTGCTGGTTGCCCCCTTATTTTTTGTTTTGTTTTGTTTTGCTTAAGTATTCAACTTTTCTGGCCTTCCCTAACATGCTAGTAGTTATGTGCTGGTCTATAATTGTATAGAGCAAAGAGAAAGAATTGCTGATACACTCTGACGTTTCCTAGATCTTGTGTGATGAGTTTGCATGACCAGTAGTCTGTGTGTTTTATAGGTTTGCCTTTCATTATTTGTTCAGTGGAATAAAACAGAAATGCATTGAGGTGAGTCTTTGTGGACCAGCTTGTGCGATGTCTGAGAGAAGTTGGTGGTTTGAGAAACCCAAACCTGTGAGCACTTGATTTGGTTTTAAGAAACACACAGTAGGGCTGAAGAGATGGCTTAGCAGTTAAGGCGTTTGCCTGTAAAGCCAAAGGACCTCGGTTCAATTCCGCAGCTTTTCTGCAGGAACTACGTAAGCCAGTTGCACAAGGGGGCACATGCGTCTGGAGTTCATTTGCACTGGCTGGAGGCCCTGGTGCACCCATTCTCTTTCTCTCCCTTTCTCTATATTTTTTCTCTCTCTCTCAAATAAATAAATACAATATATTTAAAAAAAAAACACAGTAGACTAAGTATAGGATACATGTATGAAGTATGATTTAGTCATGGATTAAACTGTGTAGATTGTGTAGAATGCTCCCACCAAACCTAGTCTCAGATAAAGCTTGGAACTTGAATATTTCCTATTTTAACTTTGAGTGTCATGCCATTGCTTTTTTTTTTTTTTTTGATGCTTTTAAGAACCAAAACAACAATAAAGCCAGTACCACCACCACCAACAAAAAAAAATCCCCCTAAACAAAAATTGACCAACCAAAAATAAACACAAACCTCTCTGAATTCATGTAAAAGTGAGTTTTACTGGCCAACCCTATGAGTTACTTTTCCTGTTGCTGCCTCAGATTTACTTGGCTGATGGTTTCAGCCCAATGGTAGGGAAGGCTTGGAGTGCTGGGCTGGTGACCACAGCAGCTCATTATGCAGCTTGTTCACATCTTGGTGGATTAGGAAATAGAGCCGGACCTGAAGCTAGGCTGGGCCATTATCCTTCAAGGCCCACCTCATGGGACCTGCTTCTTCCTGACAGGCTGCATCTCTTTTAGGTTCTACAACCTCCTCAAACAGCACCAGCAGCAGGAAAGCAAGTGTTCAAACACATGAGCCTGTGGGGGACATTTCACATCCAAACCATAACAGTATCTTTTTTAGAAGTTAAGTACAAGTTCACTGTAAGAAATTTAAAAAGGATAAGAAAGTCTATAGAAATGAATATAAATGTCTTCAAGTTCGTACACTTTTTGCTTACTGGTTGGATACTAAGATCAAGGCGAATGAAATGGTCATTGAAGCTCATTCATCTTTTAGACATTTGGCACTAGATTGTACTAATGTTCACATTTTTAATTTTGGCTGATGAAAGCTTTTAAATACTTGGCTTTTTATTTGGAATTCTTGACAGCCCTTTATAAAGTCCTTTAATTTGATGTGTGCGTGTGCATGGGTGTGTGGGTGGGGGGTGGCTAGGACAGGGAGGAGCTAGATTAGATTGGAATAATAATAAAGTATGCTTTGCAAATAATTGTAAATGTTCAGATTATTTCTACTTTTTAGAGGCTTCCAGCAAATTTCATGAATTGGACTTTGGCAATGATTATTTTATGTTGTCTAACTTGTCAAGAAGTACAGTTTCTGTTACAAGGAAATAACGGTGTTTGCGTTTAGAGGACGAAACATTTTCCACGACCACGAATCATTTACTGGCTTCATTCAGCCAGCTGCCGTTGGAATCCAATTTCTAGAAGGCAGAAGCCATGCCATTCACTGTTGCTATTCTTTCACCTATCTCTTCACATTTCCAGTTTTTCAGCCTCCACACATCCTTAGGGTCTCCCTCTGCCAGGTTCAATGTGTGTGAATTACAGGGTAAAGAAAGAGTTGAAGATTTATTCCATTTCCTGCTCTCAAATAATAATTTCTCATGGTTTTCCTTTTTCGTTTTTCTCTTTAGTGATGTACTTTTAGAAATGGAGTCACTAAATGAGTTTTATCAGAAGAGAAAAATGTACTTAGGTGCTTAGAAATTGAAATGAAAGCTGTGAGTTGGCAATTACATTGAATGAGAGTACTAGGTGAAAAGGTGCCTTCCTTTGGCTGAGATGATACAGTTTATTGACCCTAATGAATCTTAATCCTAAATGGAATTTATGACTTTAAGTATTAAATAAACAATTTTATATTACAATTATGTATCTTATAGATATAATTGTACTCTAGTTTTGTTTTTTTTTTGTTTAGACTATATTAGAAAACCATTACAGGTTTTTTTTCCATTACAGTTTTTGTTGAAATAAAATTGTGCAGGTTTTGAAAGAAAATATGGAATATTTTGTGTAAGATTTTGACATAGATTCTAAATTTCTACAGGAACTTTTGCAGCCTTTTCATACATGTAAGCCTTTATAGGCAGTCTGTAGTGAATATTTTTATACAGACTCTCTGAAACAGGAGTCTTACTCTCCAGACTATTGAGGTAGACATAGTCATTAACAAGTGGATTCAGGCACAGGTGGTTGGTTTGTGTACTGTAGTGAGGATATGGTGTTTACTGTTTTGTTTAGGGACCTGTTTTTTTGGTCCTTCAGGGAAATAAACTCATTTCTTTCTCTTGTGCATTTTAAAACTTGGTTACTTATTTTTTAAAGTAATCCTTGCCACTACTTGTATATAGAACTCAAGTACCATTTAGTTGAATCTGGTACTTTAAAAACTAATTTGCTTCAGCATGTATTCAACAAGTACCTACTGTATGCTAGGTGTTTTAGACTTACTGTTTTGTTTGTAAACGTCAGCACTGGTCACAGATTTAAACCTTTCTTTTTGTAAACACCCCTGAGAATAGAAACTGAGGTGAAAATGTTTGGGCCTGTGTCATGTTTTCTTGTCGTGTGTATGTAATTCATTAGTAAAATATGCTTTCAAAGTGCTTTGAGTCAGGGAACCAACCTACAGGTCCAACTTGTGAAAGTCTATGGTGCCACACCACCATCAAAAAGGACAACATTTAAGATCAGGAATGTAATCACCTAATAAAAAGGGTGTTTAGTGTGTTTAGCATATGTATGCAGGGCAAAGCAAGACCATTCACTTAGTGAGGGAGGATGTGAGCCGCCCTTCCCCAAGATAGAATGCTTCTAAAGCATTTTGCCATTAATATCTATGACAGAAAGCATTCTGAGCCCGCTCTTCTCCTTTCCCCCTTCTCAGCATTCATGTTTTAGTTTGCTCCCAAATGCTCACAAGTCAGTGCCAGACGGAAATTCGCAGGGGCCACTCGGGAGGGGAGGGATGCTGGTGGAACAGTTGCGCTTAGTCCTAGCAGGCCAGGTCCTGGGTCCTCTGTGGCTGGGGACGTGCTGCTTCTGAAGGCCCCTTCTTGCACCCATGGCCCCTCCCCCAGCCTCTGGAGTCGCTTCGAGGCCATCTAGTCATACGCTGTCCATCAGATGTGTTTACTTTTTTTCTGACAGCCGACACATCTGGAGCACATATTCAGGTTATTCCAGTGCCACTAGACACATTCCACAAGATCATTTCAGCGGTTGTTATGGCGATCTTCCTCCCTCCAGTGATTTTCAAGTTGCATGACAGAAATAGCTGTAGCTAACCAGGGGGACAGAAGTCAACGGGATCAGGAAGGGCTTCTTTCACAGAATGAACTAATTAGTGACCCTGCTTTCTTCACAGGGCAATGAGCATATGGTTTAATAAAGTGAGTCTATGACACTTTTTTTTTTTCCTCTGTAGGCAAAGCTGTCACTGGCTGAACACTTTCCTGTTTTTACTGGTGGGATGTAGTCTGCTGTCTTTCAACAGAGTTTACTTCACAAGTAGAAAATGTTTGCTCCTGAGAGTTAAACTTCAGAACTTTTTCTTGGCTTCATACTACCTAACTATATAGCAGGTCCTTCAACTTAAAGAGACAGTATTTATTTTATATGCATGTCATGAGAAGAACGTATGCTTACTCAAGACAAAGCATTTTCAGTTAGATTTTTTTTTTTTGTAACTAGTATGAGTTGGTTCCTGAAGGTTCAGATAAACAGAATTTGTTGTTTATTATGAGTTTCCTATGCAGTGTGATCTGTGTTCTCACTGCATTAGTTGCCAATTTATTTGTTTTTTGATATTTTACAAAATAGTATTAAAAAGTTTGACTAAACAACTGCAATTTTATTTACATTTTAACTAATATGCAGATTTCTGGCTATAATTCATTTTTTGTATGTTTTTGACATCTATCTTTATAGAATGGACATATTGTAGATGTGGAAATTATCCTTGAGATTATTTTGCATTGTGAAGTAGAGGGCACTATTTGCAAATTACAATAGATAAAGAACATTATTCTGTGAAACACTGGCATCCTTGACTATTACATGGAGAAATACAGTCATGCCTTTAGGCATGTATTTTTGGATGAAATAGCCATAGAATAGAGATTTAGACTCATTCATGTTGCTATTAGTTATTACTCTGATATCTATATAGTCATTCCCATTCCTTTTCTGTTTTAGTATTCCTGTACTACAATTCATTGCTTGAAATGTGGCCAGTTATATGTATTATATGTACTTTTCCTCATAGCATACTCTTCTACCTACTTGTACCCATTATCTCAACCTTTTTTTTTCCTTTTTCTGTCACCAGCCAACATTCATGACTTCTCTGCAAACACCCTGTTTTTAGGTTTAGCTTCCAGGCATTAGAATCACCATGAACAACAGTGTTTATATTTTCCCTTTTGATTGAATTACTCATACGTTTACTAGGTTCTCTGGATTGTGGACATGGTACAGTGGGCGACAAGTAAGAAAGTCAGAACTGGACTCTTTCGAGCATGCTTAATTTTCTAGTTGAATGTTCTTCTTTGTCTCACCCACTTCAAGTTCCTGTGACATGGGTCCTGGTGAGCCTGGTCACCAGGCTGCTTTGGAGTGCCTGTTCTCAGGAAGGGTAGAGGACACTGAGGGCTCACATAATTAGATGTGAATTTAATTCACGAAACCTACCTGCTTGTGGCCTTGTGTTTCTGCTAGTTACACATTATTAACTTTCAGGGCCTCAATTACTTGGACGAGTATGTATCATGCAGGGACTTAACTCAAGTTAGAATGCTAAGAGTGGTTATAAAATTATGCTTCCCTCTCCAGATGTAACTTTGCAGTAATTAAACGTAATGCAATTTAAGCGTTGTAGTCAGTGTTATGGTAGCTGCCAGTCTAATACGTAATATCACTTTAAATCATAGCACTTACTGCTAGTTATCTGGAAACTAGAATAAACCAAAAGAAGTCACATGTGTTAACCCTTTGTTTTTCTGTGTCGTGTAAAGGGTCTTGTTTGTCTCTCTATCACAATGACATCTGTATCGTATAGCCTAGTGACTCTAGATAAGAACATTTTTTTTTCTTGATTTAGGTATCTTAGTATATCCATCCAGATGTCATCCTTCTATCCATCTTTATGCTACACTTTCCCTTAATTTGTTGTCCTAGTTTTTAAAGTTTTCATTCAGCACAGAGCTCTTGCTTCCTTGGATGACTCAGTTTCCCAATTCATGGCATCAACATATTTGCCCACCATAAAAGGCTACCCTTTGTTTACTCTAGTCCAGTGTCTGCCAAAATTAAAAACTGAAGGAGTTACTTATGTAAAGGTGCTCAAGTTTTACATTGTCTTTTGCATTATTTTATGCCCCAGTGGTCGATAGCAACCAGCTTAATTCATTCAGGGTGCCAGAACAGCTTCCCTGCATGTGATAGCTAAATAAATAGTGGATTCAGGATGGCGGTGATAATCTCAACTTATAGGGTTTTCTCAGTTGTGAAATGTTTGTGTTAAGGATGACATTCTTGTTGTTTTTGTTACAGTCTGACAGCTGAAGATGCTTTTAAAACCTTCTAGTCACTTATAGCAGAGCTCTACGGCACAGTCTTGGTGGTTCTAAAAGGCAGGTCCCATCCATCACAGAAACAGCGAGTTATAGGGAAAGATTGAGGGGTGAGGGAGTGAGACAGGGAGAAGGGGGAGCTGCTCCGTCCAGTTTACATTTGTCACCAGTGACTAGCTTTTAAAAAATGTATTAGCTGCGCATGGTGGTAAGTAAGATCCAGCTGCAGGGGATTACTGCTTTGAGTGGGTCGGGAGCTTGGAATGCATTCAGTTCCATCAGGGGATTTGTGTCCCTCGTCATCTGCCTTAACATTGCTAAGGCAGTAAAGATTAAGAACAGACCAGTGTCACCTGCCCTGAACTTTGAAAAACCTGGGAGCCATTAAATAAAGAGGGTGATGGTTTAGAAAGTGTCCCTTCTCTCTGTCCCAAAGTGTTTTTCAAATGACTTAAATGAAATAAAAGGAAACACATATGTATGCTCAGGTGAAAGGCTGTTTTGTGCTTGAATTATTTCCACAACTTACTGGACATGTCACAGTCACGATTTACGATGAAAAACACCTTCCACAAATAACTTTCTGCTAATGAACATTTTTGTGAGGTGGATTCCAAATCAAGATGAACAGTCAGTAGTTAGGAGGGAATGTTTTTTGAGAGCTTCAGTCTCACTCCAGAGGAGGAAAAGCTTTTGCTTGGTTTGGTTTTGGTGACCCACCCCTCCCCCTAGAAAAAAAGTTAAGAGAACACCACAAAGGTTTGCTTTTTTCAGGGATTTTGAAATTCAACATTCATGCCAGCGAGCAGTTTAGAGGCAGGAAGTCTTTTCTACTAGTGCAGTCATGAACTGGTAAACTAGAAGCATCTGTAAAAATTTAGAGGGAATATCAGCTTTCTCAAAGCTCTAGCCCAGTGTAATGAGGTGCAAATGATAGCACTGCATAACCCTTCCCCACCCCAGTCGTGGAATGAGACACAGAGGAGGATCTCAGAGTGCCCCTTCACCAAAACACATTGCATTTTTCAGATGAAATGGCTTTTGGATGACTAAGGATAACTTCAACTTTTAGGGCTGACCAGGAGTAAACAAATGATTTTCTGTTCAGCATATTTAGATATCACTTTGAGAAAGTAGTTTGGGGGATGAGTGTGTGAAATGACACACCTACTTTATCTGGCTGAGTCAATTAAAAAGAGTTTTTAGTTTAAAGTGAACTTCAGCTGATTTGTATCTTTGGCAGGCTCTCTGTCTTTACAGACCAAAAAAAAGGAGGGGGGGGGCTAAGAAAAAAAGATGTGATTTGTTTGAAGAAACACATCTGGGGTGTGATCTGCTGTATCTTAACACCAGATGGCAGGTTTAGGCTGACAACTAAACCCACGTTAGCCTGGTCAAACTGTATCTTAATATGTCACCCCCCCTCCTTTTACCCCTACACAGGAAAAACAATTATTTGCACTCAGGGCTAACAGTCATCTTGCATCTGTGGCTTTGGACTCTCTTTCATTTCTCTCTGCTGTTTATAGACAAGACAGGCTTCCCTTGGCAACCCCTAAAACAGGTTCCCTCTCCTCAAACCTTTTCAAAGGTATGTTTCGTAGAGGCAAAGGTGTGGTGCCTTAAGGTGGCTGATGCTTGTCATGACAGGTATGGCATTAGCTGAGCTGAGCAGTGACTAGAAGTGACAGCATTGGTTTGAGGTGCCCTGGGGCCTCTCATTCAGCACTCCTACCTGAACCTTGAGAATATGAAAGTGCCTCAGAGTACCATTGCTCATCATGGAGATAACAGTTAGGGAGAACAGGACATGGAGGTGACTGAGGACAGAAAGTGCACTGTACCCCTTTATTTTCTTGTAGGTAGATCTTACTGAAAAGAGGTCTTTAAAATGATAGAATGCAAATAATCACAGGGAACCTTTGAATTTATAGAAGGTTCAAGGCTTTTAAGTTTTAGACATAGTTTCTTTGTGCATAAATTGGTCAAATAGTTAAAAGAGGCAAAAGTAACCTACAAACCTTCAATTAACACTTTAGGGAAAGGAAGCAATGCTGAGTATGTTCTCTCTCACATTTCCTTGATATATTATCTCTTCAGTAATGGTGGCAGTTAGGGCCTATGTTTGTGGTTGATTCCCTAAGGACTGTTAGAAGTTTCTTATTACCCTCCAACTATTGGATTTCTTTGTAGGTTTTCAAGGAATCCTAAAATTCTTACTACTGATTAATGGATGTATGTATAATCTATGCAAAGAGCTACAAAATGTATTCATTAATCCATTCAAAAACCAAGATTAATTTGAGTCATCTGTGGGCATCTTGTAAGGCTATAATTCTAATATAATTTGGTAGAAGCTGTTAGGGATTTGAATGGCATTTCAAAATCTGTTCTGGGAGCAGGAGAAATACCTTTAGAAGAAGAAAGGAAATGTTCTTGGACAAAGCTTGGAGTTACTTCCAGAGGTGTTCTCCTTGTTCATAGTGTTGACTTTCTGTATAGTTAAATATCACTTGTTTAAGAAAGAAGCACACAGTTTCTGTAAAACAAATTTTACTGTAGTGACTGAAATCAAAGCAGTCCAAAATTTTTATTAGTGAGTTTAAATTAAGTATTTATTTGCTTGCCTTAAGTTAAAATTTTCACATGTAATTTTTAATTTGCTTTTGTTTATTTTTATTTTTTATTTTAGAACTAGAGAGAGAGACAAAGAAGAGAGGGAGAGAGAGAATTGGTGTGCCAGGACCTCAGCACTGCAAAGAACTCCAGACCCAGGTGCCACCTAGTGGGCATGTGGTACCTTGTGCTTGCTTCATCTTTTCGCATCTGGCTATGGTGCGATCTGGAGAGTAGAACATGGGTCCTTAGGCTTTGCAGGCAAGTGCCTTAATTGCTAAGCCATCTCTCCAGCCCTGCTTTTGTTTATTTTTGAGACAGGGTCTTGCTATGTTACCCAGACTAGTTTAGAACTCATAAACTCACCAGATTCTCCTGCCTCAGATTCCTGAATAGCTGGGAATATTGGAGTGTATCACTGTGACTGGCTTTGTATGCAATTTTAATACCTACTGGTAGAATTAACTTATATACAATGATTAATGTTTAATCTTCTTACCATTTTAGAAAAAAATTGTGAGGGAAATTACTGAACAGAATTTATTGAGTACTTTTGCTTCTTAGTAAACTACCTAATATGCATCTTGTAAGCAAAACAGTTAGTTTCATACTTAGTTTCCTACTATGAGGAAAATATATTTGATGACTAAATAGAGGGCTGATAACAGTTTCAATGATTGTGTTGGAAGAGGCATAACGTTGAAAAAAAAGGGCAAGTTGTTCCTATGTCAATGAAACAAGTTGACTAGTTATAGTAATTTTAAAAGAGGTACATCCTACCTAATATTCAGTTAAAGTCATAGTACTTTTTGAGTTGAGTGTTTCTATAATTTTTCTTGGTTTAAAATACATATGTTTTAGCTGGTTAGAGTATGTACATAACATGTGTGAGGTCCTGGGTTGGATCCCTAGACCCAAAGATAAGCAGACTATCTATTATCCATTTATCTATCACCCATCCACCCATCTATCTCTATGTATCATCTTTCTTTCTCCTCTGTCTGTGTATCTATATGTCTCTTTATTATTTATCTATCTATCTATCTATCAATTAATCATCTGTTGCAGTCAGATTCGCATTGTCGGTAGAAATCACCCAACTAAGAGCAGCTTGTGGGAAAAAGGAGGTTTATTTTGGCTTACAGTTTCTAGGAGGAAGCACAATGATGGCAAGGAAAATAGTGGCATGAGCAGCGAGTGGACATCACCCCCTGGCCAACATCAGGTGGACAACAGGAACAGGAGAGAGTGTGCCAAACACTGGCATGGGGAAACTGGCTATAACACCCATAAGCACGTCCCCAACAATACACTGCCTCTAGGAGGTGTTAATTCCCAGATCTCCATCAGCTGGGAACCTAGCATTCAGAATACCTAAGTTTATGGGGGACATCTGAATCAAACCACCACTCTATCTATCTATCATCTATCTATCTATCTATCTATCTATCTATCTATCTATCCATCCATCTATCTATCTCTATCTATCTATCTATCTATCTATCTATCTATCTATCTATCTATCTATCTCTCTCTCTCTCTATCTATCTATCTATCTATCTATCTATCTATCTATCTATCTATCTATCACCTATCATGATCTATCTATGTAATTTTGTCTATCTAGACATATACATATATAAAGTTATAGAATAGAAATAATAATATTTTGTTTAGTTTATATTACCCCATATAAGTTGAACATACTTCTTTCTTTCTTTCTTTCTTTTTTGAGGTGAGCCTAACAGACTTGCCTTTGCTTTTGTTTTTCATGTGGAGAGCAAGGGGGTGCGGGGACTGGCATGTCAGGGCCTTCAGCCACAGTAATTACACTCCAGATATGTGCTCCATCTTGTGAGTATGTATGATCTTACATGCTTATATCACTTTGTGTGTCTGGCTTACACAGGACCTGGAGTGTTAAACAAGGGGGCTTCTTAGGCTTCACAGGTAAGCAACTAAAATGCTAAGCCATCTCTCTAGCCCAAGCATACTTATTTCTGAACTAGAATATTTCTAGGTTAGAATATTTCTACTTACTGAACATTTTTTTTTTTTTAAGAGAGAGAGACAGACAGACAGGGAGGAGAGATAGAGAATTGGTGCTCCAGGGCCTTAGCCATTGCAATCGAACTGCAGACGCGTGCACAACCTAGTGGGCATGTGCAACCTTGTGCTTGCCTCACCTTTCTGTGTCTGGCTAACGTGGGATCTGGAGAGTTGAACAAAAGTCCTTAGGCTTTGCAGGCAAGTGCCTTAACCGCTAAGCCATCTCTCTAGCCCAGACACAATTTTTTAAATGTGTGTGTGTGTGTGTGTGTGTGTGTGTGGGAGAGAGAGAGAGAGAGAGAGAGAGAGAGAGAGAGCACATGAGCATGAGAATATTGGTGGACCAGAGACTCTAGCTATTGCGGTTGAAGTACACATGCCACCTGTACTCATGAGTAACCTTGTGCATGTGTCACTTGGCTTACATGGGCTCTGGGGAGTTGAACCTGGGTCCTTAGGCTTTACAGGCAAGTGCCTTAACTGCTAAGCCATCTCTCCAGCCCCTGAACACCATTTTATTCCTTTTCTTTAGTCTACCTGAGGCAAATTTGCTATATTGTACCTGATAGGTTTGGCTAAATGACAACCTTAATGTTTTAAAAATGTTTTCTGATTTTAGAAATCATCCTTCAAATAAGCTTCAGGCGGGTTTGTAGTAAATTCATAATGGATTGCCATCCTTTTTCCTGTCTTTTAATGTTTCCCCTTGAAAATTATGCAAAATCTGATGGCCCTGGTTCAACTTCTGAGTGCCCACATAAAGGGGCACATGCATCTGGAGTTTGCTTCCAGTGCCAGGAGGCCCTAGTGTGTCCATACTCATCTTCCCACCCTCTCAAATAAATAAAAATAAATAAATAAATGAATAAATAAAAAGAAGATACTTAAAAATAAAGTTAGACTTATTTTGTACTTTTGTGATGAAAAAATGAGTTAATATTAGATTATAGATCCCAGTATGAAGCCTAGTAGATGTAGGACAGTGTGATGCAATACTTGAAAATTACAGTTGCTGTGGTTTCAATGAAAGGTTGGCAAGAAATGCAAAAATGCTTATGAATATTTGAGGAGTTGTCAGATTTTGAGTATGTTACATTCTAAAAATTGGTATTTAGAAATATATATATATATATATATATAATGTTATTGACAACTTCTATACTTACAGACAACAAACCATGGTATTTCCCTCCCTTCCCTTCCCTCACTTTCCCCTTCATAACTCTGATCTCTATCATATCCCCTCCCTCTCTCTACTAGTCTCTCTTTTAATTTGATATCATCACCTTTTTCTCCTATTATGGGGGTCTTGTGTGGGTATTGCTAGGCACTGCAAGGTCTTGGATATTGAGGCCAAATTCTGTCCGGATAGTTTTATGTAAGGAGTGGTACCCTTCCTTTGGCTCTTGCATTCTTTCCTCCTACCTCTTCCACAATGGGCCCTGAGCCTTGGAGGGTGTGAGATGTTTCAGTCTGGACACTCCTCTGTCTCTTCTTCTCAGCATTGTGTTGCCTTTTGGGTCATCCCAGTGGTCATTGCCATCAGAAAAGAAAAGCTTCTCTAACCAAAAGTGAGAGTAGCATTAATATATGAGTATTGGACATTAAGTGTAGTGCTTTCAGGGCAATTTGGTGAGAGTAACGTATGCCTTTATTCAGATAAGAGGAGGCTTTGTACCCCTAAGGCTCATGACCAAACCTGCCATAGGCTTTTCATTAGGTTTTCAGTACCAGGCATGTATTCCTTCCCATCGAGTGGGCCTTCATTCCAATTATCAGTTGGTTTCCCCCAGAGCAGACATGCCACTCTTTCACCTGTTCAGTAATTTGGCCTGCCTGGCCAAACTTGAGGTTTCCAGTGTCCACTGTTTTCACCGCTGATGACTTCTATCTCCCATAAGACTGCATACAGTGCTGCTTTTTCCAGCTTTCAGTTGGCTGGGCTACAGGGAGGGGGTTTCCTGTTCAGCACGAACTTTATTTCTCAGTGACTTTGCTGCTCAGGCATGTGAAGTCTTCAGCAACAGGGTCTTACCATCTCTTTCTCACAGGGAACCAAGGGCCTTGGCAATAGCCTATAATGTTTTGGAAGGAACAGGGACCTTCCTGGCCACCAACTCACTGGAATGTATCCCATCCCTGGCACTGAAAATTTACTAGTAACAATATATGGCTTCTGTATTCAAGAAAGTAGATTTTCATATGTCTTATTCAGAATATCTTGAATTTTGATTGACCCTCGCCACACCTTTCTTTTATACAATCTCTTCCCCTGACCTCACTTAGGCCTTTCCATTCCCTGTAATCTGTTCTTCTACTTACAAATATACAATACCATCCTCTTAAGACCTTCCCTCTCCTCCCTCCCCTATAGCCTTTTTCTAGCTTATGGGCCTCTGCTACTGATTTTTGGTTCTAGATCACACACAAGTCATACATTTGTAGCTGGGATCCATATATGAGAGAGAACATGCGACGTTTGGATTTCTGGGCCTGGGATACCTCACTTAGTATAATCCTTTCCAGATCTATCCATTTCCCTGCAAATTTCATAATTTCATTTTTCTTTACCACTGAATAGAATTCCATTGTGTAGATGTACCACATCTTTATTATCCATTCATTTGTGGATGGACATCTAGGCTGCTTCCATTTCCTATCTATTGTGAATAGAGTGGCAATAAACATGGTTGTGCAAGTATCTCTAAGGTAATGAGAAGAGTCATTAGGATATATTGCCTGGGAGTGCTATAGCTGTATCATACAGAAAATCTATTTTTAGCTGTCTCAAGAACCTTCACACTGATTTCCACAATGACTGTACCAGATTACATTCCTACCAACAGTGTAGAAGGGTTCCCCTTTTACCACATCCTCGCCAACATTTATTGTCATTTGTTTCCTTGATGGTGGCCATTCTAATGGGAGAGAGATGGAATCTAAAGATAGTTTTAATTTTTATTTTCCTGATGGCTAGTGATGTAGAACACTTTTTTAGATGTTTCTATGCCATCTGTATTTCTTCTGGTGAGAACTCTCTATTTAGTTCCATAGCCCATTTTTTTGATTGGGTTGTTTGATTTCTTTTTGTTCTGTTTTTTTTTTTTTTGAGTTCTTTGTATATTCTGGATATTAGTCCTCTGTCAGATGTGTAGCTGGCAAAGATTTCCTCCCGTTCTGTAGGTTGTCTCCTGCTCTATTCACAGTGTCCTTTGCTGTACAAAAGCTTTGTAATTTCATGAGATCCCAGGAGTTAATTAGTGGTTTTATTTTCTGAGCAATTGGTGTTATATTCAGGAAATCATTACCTATGCCAATATGTTGAAGGGTTTCCCCTACCTTTTCCTCTAGCAAGAGAAATTACATTTTTAATACCTCATTGAGTTTGTATTTCTGAAGTGTAAGTTTCCACTACATTTTTGTTAGTTTACTTTAGCCACCACAAATATTCTTCTGAGAATTTCAAAGAAGATAGAAGAAATTAGAGTTACTTAAGTTGAACATAAAACATTTTGGGGCTGGACAGGCGCCTTAGTGTTAAGGCACTTGCCTGCAAAGCCAAAGGACCCAGATTTGATTCCCCAGGATCCATGTAAGCTAGATGCACAAGGTGGCGCATGCATCTGGAGTGTGTTTGTTTACGGCCACTAGAGGCCCTGGAGTACCCATTCTCTCTCCCTCTCTTTCTGCCTCTCTCTCTCTCTCTCAAATAAATAAATACATAAAATACTTTAGAACTTCCTCTCCTTTTCTGAGTGTTTCTTGGGTGGGGGGAGAGGTGAATATTTAACTCTCTATCACTAAATTTGTATCTTTTTCCCACTCAATATCTCTTTAAAGTATTCTAAATATCTACTACCTGCCTTTTGTAGTAATATATTCATAGATCAATGTTGGAAAATCCTACTTATTTTAGGCCCCATAATAGTAAGTACTGATGTTTCTGGAGAGTTGTGTTTTAGCAACTTTGGTCAAGCATTTGGTTTATTTATCAGTATACATGCAGTTTATTTTGAAAAGTTATTGAAATATATAGTGTCTTTTCATTTATTTTATTTTTAGCTGAATTTTTAGGAAGGCTGTAAATGAATAATACATGAAGGAATAATATATGTAGATTAATTTTAGGTGAGAGTGTGTGTATAGATTATATATGCAAACATGAACACACTAAAGACCATTTAAATTGTGGGTTTTGCGTGTGTGTGTGTGTGTGTGTGTGTGTGTGTGTGTTATATGATATTTAAGTTATGATTCCCGTTTTAGAGGTATAAAAGTAGAACAAAAGGCAAGTTAAAAGATTATTCTATAAACCAGGTCCAGATCTGGTAATACTATATGCAATTTGCCTTGGGATTTGTATATTCTTCTTAATTAATGCTGTTTTCCAAACTCCATACAACTTCTGTTGTTAGCTTGCTCTGCCATAACTTTTCTGTTTATATTCCCTGCTTAGAGAGGTGGCTAAAAACTGACTGTAAGAACATGCACCATAGTCATAAACTACACAGAAAAAGAGGTACTGTCATTCAGAATGCCATGGTTTCTGCATTATTGTCTTGCTTTAGACAATAAATGTAAACATTATGATTTTGCCGGTTTGGCCATTTTTTTTTTCCCAGACAGTGTTTTGTGTAGCCCAGGTTGGCTTTGAGCTGCTGATGTTCCTGTCTTTACCTCCATATTCTGGGCTTATTGGCTTGTACCACCATACCTACCATATTATTAAGTCATTAAGGGAAAAAATGCCTGAAACCAATATGCATCTCCCCATATAACAGGACTTTAAAAATAAAATTGAAATTCTAAAGACTGTGCACACCCTGTTGCTGTTTAGGACTTACTTCATCACAGATTTTCTGATTGAGGTCCTTTTTGGTGACAATTGCCCTAGTCTGGAATTTGCCCATTGCTCTTTTTTTTTTTTTTCATTCATCAGCGGAATATTACTTCACTGGAGGCTTTTAGAGTTTTCATCCTTTGCCTTTTATGTACTTGACCCATTTAACATTAAGTAGTCACTTCTCAGCTTCAACAAAGATCACGTGTATACATCTAATAATACATATTTGTATTAGTGAGACAAAGGCTCAGGTTTCATCAGTAGGGAACAAAACATAGTATTCTTTTAAAGTAACAAACTTCCCACTGACGATAGCCATTTTTGGATGTTTTTTAATTACCGCACAAGCATAGTTTAGAAGCTTGGTTGTAGAGCCCAATAAACCTCACATTTGAATCTTGGTTTATCCATTTCCTAATAATTAGGGCTTGGACAAATCCTTAACTTCTCCGATTGCCACTTTAAGGAATATAAACTATAATATATTCTTTATATGTAATGTATAATATATAATACATAACAATATAGATTAGAAATTAGATGATATTTTCATAGTTTGGTGTGAATAACCACTGGTATGTGCCGTAAGAGCGGTTTTAATTGTAAATAACTTTTGAGGCTTGTACTTCATGTCTTGTGTCAATGACTCTTTAAACTTGCTGGCATTAGGATATCATTTCTGCTGTAATAGGACTTAATAAAAGCCAACACAATTCCAACTACCTTTTATTGTTTGTTTGTTTTTTTCGAGGTGGGATTATGCTCTAGCTGAGGCTGACTTAGAATTCACTGTGTAGTCCCAGGGTAGCCTCAAACTCACGAGTACTGGGATTAAAGACATATACCACCATGCCTGACTCAAACTAGAATTTTAAATAGAGAGATAAATCAGCTATTATCTTATTATTGATGCTATGGAATTTATTGAAGTTTATATATACATATATATCTTACAAATTTTATTTTATTAATTTTATTTACTTAAATTAAAACATGAAACTTTACAAATCTTGGTGTACATGCGATATGTCAATAAATCTATAAAGTTTGTTCCAATTAAGTCTAGTTAATAAGTTCTTAAAAACAAGGGTATAAAGGATTGAATTAATCTTTTTGGATTTTGGACGTCATACATGTATATGTAATTTGATTATTTTCACCTCTAGTTATCCTTTCATATCCCTTCCCACTCCCACTAAATCTCCTCTTCTTCCCTGCTTTAACCCCCTTCTATTTTAATGTTTTCTTTTGTGACCCACTGAGTTAAATTAGGGTTGCTTGCATGAGTACAGATGGTGGGGGGGGTTATTTACTGGAGTATGAACAACTTAACCAATGGCTAAATTAATGCTTTGTTTGAATGTGCATTATATATGTATTTATATATTATATTATTCTATATTACATACATATACATATATTATTATATGTATGTCTGTGTGTGTGTGTGTGTTTTTTTGGTATTTGGGTGTATGTGTTTGACTATGTGTGTGTGTGTTTGGGTGTATGTGTGTTTAGGGTTTGTATGTTTGGGTATGTGAGTGTTTGGGTGGGTGTGTGTGTGTGTGTGTGTGTGTTTGGCTATGTGTGTGTGTGTTTGGGTGTATGTGTGTTTAGTGTTTGTGTGTTTGGGTATGTGAGTTTTTGGGTGTGTGTGTGTGTGTGTTTGGGTGCCCACCTTATGAATGTGTCAAGGTCAGAGGACAACTTCTGGTGTTGATGCTCCTCATCTACCTTGTTAGAGGTACTATGTTTTCTTGGCTGCAACTACTTTGTCAGGCTAGCTTGCCCTTGAGCTTTCTGTTATCTCTGCCTCTCTTCCCACTCTAGGCATGCTGGGATTGCAGCTATAGCATATGGATTTTTACATGGTTTCTAGGCATATGAACTTTATGGTACTCACGCTTGCATGGCAAGCACTTTATCCACCGAGTGATTTTTTTTTTTTTTTCAGCCACATTTTAATGCTTTGGCAAATTTTTCCCACCCATCAATAAAATGGTCACTTTTTTGGTTAATTTATTTATTTATGTTGACACAGAGTCTAAGTAATACAGGCTGACTTTGAACTGCTGTGTAGCTGAGGCTTCTGATACTCCTGTTTCTACCTCTTCAGAGCAGGAATTATAGGCATGTACTACTTCACCCAGTGTATGTGGTACTGAGGATTGAACCCATGGTTTGTGCTCTTTCATTAAGCTGGAAGAGATTAGGGGAATTTACTTTTCTGTTCTCAAAGCTCTGAGGTCAATAGAAGCCAAAATATATTGTTAATGATATGTTGTTTAAAATTATAGATCTGTAATATCCTGTAACTACTACTACTTAACTAAAACAAAACAAAACATAGAGCTGTGGAGAGAGCTCAGTCACTAAAGTACTTTCTTTGCAAGCATGAGTTCCTGAGTTTGATACTCAGTATTCACATAAATGCCAAGTGTGGTAGTGTGCCTGTGATCTTAGCACTAGGAGGTGGAGGCAGGTGGATCCCTGGAACTCACTGGCCAGGCATTCTACACTAATCAGTGTGCTTCAGGCGAATGATAGCTCCTGGCTCAGAAAGAGATAGATGATACTTGGGGATAACAGTTAAGGTTTTTGTGTCTGCTCGCACATGTGTACACACACAGTCTCCCCCAGATGAATATGTGCACATATTTGCATGTACACCACACACGAAAATATTAATAAGAAATTGTTCAGACTTTACAATGAATTTTTAAAAAAAATCTAGATTATCCTCACTCGAAAATTGTCTGTTCTGAACTTCTCTGGTGATTGAGAAGAGTGAGGGCCAGTGAGGTAAAGTGACAATAGCAATGGTTACCACTTTTGAGGAATGAAAAGCACCTTTCCTGTGATTTAAGTATTGTCCAAGTCTATGCAGAACTTTTATGGGCTCTCACCTTGGTACTTCCTACAAATGTCCACAGTGTATCTTCTTGCTATCCCCTTCTTTCTGAGCTTAACATTAAAAATTATTCTCTCTCTCTCTCTCTCTCTCTCTCACTCTCTCTCTCTCTCTGTTTATGTTTGTGTGTATAGGTATGACAAAGCGCACATGTGGAGGTCAGAGGACCTTAAGGTGCTTGTTCTACTTTCTTTGAGAGCGGCTTTTTATTGCTGTTGTGAAAGAACTGCCAGACTGCAGTGAACATCAGACTAGCTGGCCAGTGAGCTTCAGATGCTCATGGCTATGCTTCTCATTGTTTTAGGTGTCCTTGGATTGTAGATGCATAAGCCACTTTGTATTTGGCTTTATATTTGACTTTGCACTGGTGCTTGCAAATTAAGCCCAGGCAACAGGCTTTGCAAGGAAGCACATTTAACCAGTGAACAATTTTCACACCCTAACATATTAAAAAGGAGTTTCAGGTTTCTTGTAAACTTTTCAACTTCATATTTCTTTGTAGCTGAGTAAAACTCATTGTGTGTATGTGTCATATTTTCATTATACAGTTATCAGTTGATGGATTTTTAGAGTGATTCCATTTCTTAACTGTTGAAAATAGAGCAGTAATGAGTACAGACTGTGATTCAAAATATGAGACTATGAGAGGGTAACAAAAGGCTATGAGAGGTGGGGAAAATCAAAAGGATACATGTAGTGTGAAAACAGACAGGAGGCAAAGTTGGGGGAGGAAGGCACAAAGTAAAAGGAGAAAAGGAAACAAAAAATTATATTTGAAAACACCATAATGAAACCCAAGTCTTTGTATGCAAATAAAAAAATCATTACAAAGGATTTTTTTGTTCATTTTTGTTTATTTATCTGAGAGCGACAGACAGAGAGAGAAAGAGGCAGATAGAGAGAGAGAGAATGGGTGCGCCAGGGCCTTCATCCACTGCAAACAAACTCCAGATGTGTGCGCCCCCTTGTGTATCTGGCTAACATGGGTCCTGGGGAATCGAGCCTTGAATCAGGGTCCTTAGGCTTCACAGGCAATCACTTAACCACTAAGCCATCTCTCCAGCCCTACAAAGGATTTTAACAGTTATAGATTTACCATTTCAGCTGGTGATCTAACATTGTATTAGTAATACTGGTCCTCCAGCATCTTCCCAGGTCTTCCATTTTCTGTGCAATTGGGTTGGCATTAGACTGACTGCACAGACAATGAATATGAGTCATGCTTGCATCAAACAGCGAGGCTGGGAATTGGCCTCAGGTTCCTAAAAATGGGTATTCTTCACTGTTGCTTTCCTTTTTGAGGGAAGTTTGCTTTCAAGTCCTGAGTCAAAGAAAGAAGGGAGGAAAGAAAGAAAGAAAATTCTGTGATGGCAGAATTTAAAGACTGTTCCTTCCAGGAGGCCCTAGATGGTATTTGGCTTATAGTGACAATGCACATAAATGCTTATTGAGTGAATATAAGACCCCTCATGACCATGTAGGAGCAAAAGCTCTAAATCCAGGGTCAGTTTATATTGTTTGTCCAGTTCTTTTGGGCTTGTTTAAAACATAGTGAGCTGTTCTGTGAGAAGGAGCCGAATGAATTAAGTCTTTATGAAACACCTTTCGTGTATTGGGTGTTTCCAGCAAATGATTCAGATTATCTCCACACCAGCATTCTGGATCTATGCTTCATTTTTCTGAGTTTTTGGATGGAGAAATAAGAATTCTAAGTTTAGGTGGGTTTTCCTAGGTGTTTGAATTTTAATTGAGATCTTTCTGACTTTACAACTTTCCATTTTTATAGACATCCCTGACACCACAAGAAATGGGCACTGCTATTATTGAGAATTTTTACCTGTCATATTTTAAAATTATCCTTACAGTCGTGATTATTGCATCCAGTTTTTTTTTAAGTTGTTCTCAAATGACAGCCACTTGTCACCAGGAATGGTTAAACATTACTTTGCACAGACAGAAGACATTCATATGTCAGTAGAGTTTGTAATTCCTCTCAGTCCTTGTAGCACCAACACATACAAGCTACTAGGTGTGTGTGCAAATGGTTACCTAAGTAGGCGGTTACCTAAGAGCCATTTCTTCTACCAGTGTCAAAGATAGATTCGATTTTCAAGTTGGGTTCAGGGTGTTCTGCCTATGTGCATTTTGCATATTATTAGGTAAATAATGACTTAAATGCAGGAAAATTACCCTAAATGGGAAGGCAGATGCCTTCCCACCCTCTTACTTCCCTTGCCAGTTACTGGAGAGCATGGCTAGTGACAAGAGCAGTTTCAAACTTTGGGGAGTCCTGGATGGTTAGCAGATGAGATCATTTGATTCCAGTGAAACTTACCAGCTGCACTGTGTTCACTCTTCTAGAGCACCATACTTTTATTACTAGATTAAATTATAGGATAAGAAAAGAGCTTTGAGCATCTTTAGACCACACATGTGAAGGTACATATTTGAAGCTAAGAATTTGGAGTGTGGCCGCTTATGAACAAACAAGTCAGCATTCTGACATTAATACCTGTGATGTCTGTGTGTGCATGCACATACACATGCATACATACGTTGGTGTGTGTTTCATATTCTGTGTTTGGCCTTAAGATTCATTTGTTTTATGGTTTAAATACTGCTCATTTCCCAGTTTTTCTTGTAATTGCTTGACACATATTAGGCAGCCATTTTACATGTATTTGTCTTCCCTTGACTTTTTACCTCATCTTACCAATATACCACGGATAACTTGAGTATGGAAAGCATTAGAAAGACCAGAAGTTTTGTCTACAACAAAAACCACTGGGATCAAAGGAAGGCTGTGCATTGAATTGTATAGGAATAGCACATATGTTCCTGTTCTTTACTGAAGATAGTGTGCACATCTGAACTCCCCTGAATTGAGATTCATGTCATTAATCTTGAGGTGGTAATGTGAAGAATAGTCAGATTTCCTATATAAATCAGGACAGGGTGTTAATCAGAATCAACACTGGGTAGAAAGAGGTCTTAATGGAAGTGCCTAAGTATTCTTCAAACACAAGGGATAAATGTGTTCTGCTTTACTTGGCCAGAACAATGTCTCAAGCTAGTGATTAGGCTCTACTCCAGCTTTAACCTTGGGCAAAATTTATGCAGCTCTACTACTGTTAGGGTAATTAAAAGGGGAAAAGGAAAATATTTGCTTAAAATTGAAGTATATTTTAATCAAACATGAAAAATAATGAATAGAGGTAAGAAGTAAGGAGGCAGTAGGGAAATTTTTAACTTTTCTTTAAAACACTAAGGACTCCATGCAAAAAGCCAATAGTTTGGGCATAGCTGTTCATTAAGTCTTCGATGATAATATATAATATAAAAATATAATTCAGCTGTACTGGAAAACTGAATCTGAGATTTCACTTCTGTCATTGGGTTTTGTGAGGTATAGCATTATTCTGGCTTACTTGAACGATAATGTTCTATATCCATGTTCTGCTAACCAATGACTACTCAGATGATAATAAAGGAGTTCTTTAAAATAAGAACCAAATACATAGTTAATAATATAAACCTTAATGTTGAAAGTACACAAATAGTGGAAAGATCAGGCTAAGAGAGAGGATTAAACTCCCTTACTTATTATGCTTAACCAGAATATTAGGATATATTCAAGGGTCTCTTAATGATGCCATCACTCTACTCATCACCAAGGGTTGAAACCCTTCTCCTTGACATTGTTGTAGATCCCAGATCTTAAGGAATTTGTGTCCATATAGCCTTGTATCACCTGTCTCAATTATTTTTAAAAACTATTTTATTTATTTATTTGTTTGAGAAAGAATGGGAGTACAAAGACACAATGGGCACACCAGGACCTGCAGCTTCTGCAAATGCACTCTAGATATATAGATGTATGTGCCACTGTGTGCATCTGGCTTTACATGGGTATTGGGGAATTGAACCCCAGTTGTTAGGCTTTATAGACAAGTGCGTTAACCACTGAGCTTTCTCTCCAGCCCTTAACTCCATTTTAAGTGTTACCTCTTTTTGTAATTTCCTTAATAGATTGATATTTTTCTTCTGGATCACCATAGGTTTGCATCTTGTTTATGATTCATTATGTCTTATAGTTGAGTTACTTTGTAATGGGTTTATGTTCTTTCACTAGTCTGTATATTCCCTTAATGTAGGTTGTAGGACCTGGGATTACTTTGTGAAGACACACTATTCCCACTTGAATGCCTTCTACAAAATTAGGACTCTTCATCCTCTCATATTCTAAGGAGTAAATGGTTTATTTAGACATGCAGCTCCATGTGTGTTATACATATAATAGGTTCTCTTTTCAAAAATATTTACTGACAACTTTTGCTGTGATATGTTGTGCTTGATCACTGTCTGCCACCGTCACTTGGAGACGGTTGTCAGGTTAGCAGTGTTCATGCCACCTCTTCCACTGAAAGTTCTCCTGGGCCCTGGCAGATGTGGAAGAGGTGGCAAGTCTCATGGTGGGCAGTCAGTTATTTTCTTATTGATGGATCTTGACTCTCCTCTGTTTTCTCTACCATCTGTAAAATAAAGCAGATTCTCCAACCAAGAGTAAGAGTAGCTTGGGTCATAGGGGGTGTGCAAAGTTATTTTTTTTAGAGATTTTTGGTGTGTAAGCCCACTCTTCTATTTCAGAAAGCAATGGGAGCTTCTCTCTGAAGTATGAGATTCATGGCTATGAGAATATGATTTGGTTTCCAGTATCTGGTGTGAATTCTCTCCTACTAAGTCCAGAGGAAAGTTGATACCCACAGAGGTTGTGTGCCACTATTACACAAGTGTGTACTAGCTGGCTAATTTCATTTCATAATCTGCAGGATCCCTTGCTTATTCATTTTGTTGGTGCCCATTGTCTTCCAGTGCCTCCCATAGTGCTTTCAAGTGCTTATATCCTTTCTTACACCTCTTCCACAGTGTTCTCTGAACCTTGGAAGGCACGATAAAAATGGCTGTCTCATTTAGTGCTGAGCACTCAGCAGTCACTTATTTTCCCCAGGAGTCACTGCTATCTCAAAAAGAAGCATCTCTGATCAAAGATAAGTCCATCACTGATATATGGGCATGAAAATAAATATTTAGAGGACGCTTTGATGGGCATAGCATATCCATTTAGCCAAACAACAGAAGTAACTTTCCCACTGTGGCTTATGACCTTCCCAGTCATAGGCTTTTGACCACGTTTCCAATACCAAATATGTACTCCCTTCCCTGGAGTGTACCTAAAATCCAGTCAGAAAGCAGTTGGTTACCTCCATTATAGTGATGCCACAATCACATCATTGGGTACATCTTGCTGTGCTGGCCAGTTTTGTAGCTTGCAAGATCCACTGTTAGTTGATATTATTGATGACTTTCCTCCCCTAGCAGCACTATGAGAGCTAGCCAGTAGGGACAGGAGGCTTCCAGCTCACTTCTCAGTTTCACTTCTGCGTCCTGCAACCTGTGGGTGTCTGGCTATAGGGTCTTTATAGGAGGCTATTAATAAGTAACATAGTAGTTGTGGCCAGATAGTAAACTTTGAATTTTGGCTCTGGTACCTACTGCTTGTAATTTAGGTCTCTGATTTTTGTTTCAGTTTCTCATTTGTAAAAAAAGAATAATGATAATATTTACCTTGTAGGATTGTTGTGAAGAGTACATGAATCTGCACATTCAAAGCACTTATACCAGCACCTGCACCATCCAGCCCAAGCCAGCAAGCCTTGCAAGCAAGTGCCATTAAACTCTGAGCAATCTCCCCAATTGCCTAATCCTTTAGTAATTTAATGATTCTTTTATTTATTTTTATCTTAAAAATATTTTTATTTATTCATTTGCAAAGGGAGAGAGAGAAGAGAGAATATGAATATGTATGAGAGAATGGGTTCACTAGGGCTTCCAGTCACTGCAAATGAACTCCAGATGCATGCACCTCCTTGCGCATCTGGCTTTACATAGGCACTGGCGCATAGAACCTGGATTGTTAGGCTCTGCAGGCAAGTGCCTTAACCCCTGAACCATCTCTCCAGCCTATAAATATTCTTGATTTTTAGTGGTGTGGTATATGTATGTACATATGTGTACTCCCCAAGCACACACGTGTGAGTCCAGAGGAGAACATCAGGTGTCTTTATTTTACCTCCTTGTGTCTTTCTCCAAACCTGGTGCCATTTCCCCAGCCCCTAGCTTTAGTGATGCTTAAGTCAAATTAGGGGCTAAAAGATGAGCTATTTCTGACTTAAGAAGAGTGGACTAGTCTCACTTAAGAATACTTCTCCGATGTTGCATTTTGCTTTCTCTGTACCATAAAGAGTGAATTGAATTTGATTATCAAAATTGAATATCCATTTGTAAGGAAAATGAAAGGCATACTAGAAAAATGAAGGATGCTTTTCTTTGGTTTAGAAGATCCTTAATATCCTACTAAGGAAGTGAATTTTAATAGATGAATACTAAAATAGCTAAAAGAAAAAGAGTTTCTATGACTTCTACTGCTAGACAGCAGGACTAAACTGATCATGGTTGACTCACTGTCAGACTCTGTTAGGCATCAATCTCTTGAAATGGATTTGTAGAAGTCAATTATGGGCTGGAGAGTTGGTTCAGTGGTTAAGTGTGTTTCCTGTACAAGCATGAGGGCCTGAGGGGACCTGAGACTAATCGAATTCAAATCTCCATATCCCAGGTTAGACAGCTGTGTGAAGCCACAGGCACCTGTAACCCCAGTCTTGCAGAGGAACAGAGACTTGAGAATCTTTGGAGCCCCACAACCTCAAAGCAAGACCAGGTGAAGAAAGACAGAGTGGTTCATTTAATGTTCCACTCTGGCCACTGCAAGCAAGTGAACACCCTTCACTGAAGGACACATATACCACATAAAATACCACATACACCCTTTATACACACACACACATGCAAAAAAAAAAAAAAGCTAATAATACTATCTGAAAGTTGGTTTGTATGCATCATTCTTCAGCGTTATATTGTTTGTTAGATTGAATTAACTGGACTTTCACTGTATGGTAATTGTAAGAGTTTGATTTGGAAAGCTATTTATTTGGAGGCTAGTAAATAAGTGTATATGTGATGCTCATTATGTGTTTCAGAACTTCCTGGAGTTTTCCCATGGTTGCATCTTCTGAAAGTTTGTTCCTGGGCTAGGTTCTTAAGACTGAGGGGTGGGGTGTGAAAGCTCAATAGAGATAACTGTGTGTAGTGTTGGTTTCCTTTGAAATAGTATTATCACTATTATTAGTGAATAACATTATCGTTGAGTGCCTTAGAACTTATAAGGAACCAAACAAGCACTTGCCAATCCCTGTGGACGTATGTGGTTTATTTATCTTGTTAAGTTTTGAGATAGTAGCATCACTGTAATGTGTAGGAACCCCTCCCTGTAGACACTCTGTGGGTGGGGCTGTTGGCACGTTAAAACTTTCCCTGCTTCTTTTACAAATAAAAAATCTTGAGCTATTTTTTTCTTATTTGAACAATATCCATCCAATGTCTGCTATCTCACATATTGCTATTTTGTGGTATTAATCTTATTTACCCATGAGGTGAAATGTTATAGGACATGTTGGAGGCAGTTTAACTGTGGACTCTGTATTTGGGTTTGTTTAGTATTTCTGAATATATAATTCCAAGTTTAGGCAACTAGGGATGATTGTTTGTATTAGCGAATGTTTTATTAAGGAGGCCATAATCCATTTCTTTGAAATAGTAAGGATCCTCTAGGCTTTTGAGTATTTGAGTTGCAAAGTATTAATCACAACTTAAAATAAAATGTCTATTGTATAAAGCTGAATATGTCTGTGTATCTATGCCAATAAAGACATATTAGATGCCTGGAATTGAGCAGGAGACAGATAGCAGTAACAAGATTGCACACGGGTGCATGTATATGCTAGTCCATTAAGTATGTTGTAAATTTGTACTTTTCTGCAGTATTTACCCAATAAAAAAGGCAAAAGCATTTCTCATTGCTCTTGTCTAGACTTCTGCTCACCTTCATCTCACTGTGTCAGGGCAACACACAAAGTAGTAAAAGAGGAGTTGAAACAAGTGGGACCAGAAAACATTGTCCACAGCCCAGTGGTCCGTGTCACCATTCTTCTGCTTGTAGGATATATTGCATAATCAGGAGAGGCAAGCCAAGCCAAATCCTTTTAGTATACCATGTCTGGGGAGGTATGGAATCCCAGAGGTTTGTTTCTTTTGTCATTGTAACAATCTCGATTGTGACAAGGAGATCTTGGAAGTCACCTGAGGATGTCATGGAAACATTATTATTACTGTTGTGTTTATTTTTTCTGGAGATTTACTGGACAGGGAATGGATTTTATTTATGTATTTAAAATAAAATGCATTTTATATATTTTATGAATAAACTATATATGTATAAAAAGAAAAGAATCGAATTATAGATAGGTTTTTTTCATTAGCTATTTGGTTCTATGTATACTGAGGTCACATATAAGAACACTATATCTCAAATAGTTCCACTAACGCACTTGGGTTTACAACAAATCTTTATTACCATTGAAATGTTGTAGTCATTATCTTTTTTTCATTCTTAGAGAAATGTCAGGATCAGGGTTTTTTTTTTGTTTGTTTGTTTTTTTTTGTTTTTTTGAGAGAGACACACACTATAGCCCATGCTGTCCTAGAATTGGGTATCCTCTTGCCACAGTCCCTTGAGTGATAAGATTACAGGTCTGTACCACCAGGCTCAGAAAGATAGAATTTTAAGAATCTGAAAATTGTGTTCCCGGTTGCTTCCATTATGGGAGTAATTATTTGGGAAAAAAGAAATTTAAGAATTTTTATTGTTTGAAATTATATTTTTTTTCTTACAGATAAAAAGAAACACTGGGGTATGTTGGTCAGTGTATGCATAGATTTTTAGCTTTTGTTGTTGCTGCTCTGTAAATTACTTTTATATTGAAACTACTTACTTCCTGAGAATAATCTTCTTTATTTGTTCAGCTTTTTATTAAACCTGTATTTTGAATGACTCCAACTAGAATGCTTTAGAAAAGTAAATTTTGTTTCAATGCGTGCAGCTGTAGTTGACTTTCAAGGCATGAGAAATATCTATTTTATTAAGTCCTGTGAGGAACATGTGTCACATACATTTAAGAAAAAAACTATTTAAGATGAAAAATTCCAAAAATGACTTCCCCCTGGTGTGAAGTAAAACAAAAGCCCCAGCGCATCTCTGCCTGTGGTAATGACATTGAAGTGACAAACTACAGGCAGGTGAGGTTTGTGGGGATGATCTCACACACCTGCACAGTGAGCTAGGGAAACAGCTGGGTTTGGAACTGGCGACTGGCCTTACTTTCTGTTTGATGCAAGACCAGCTCTCAGGCTGGGGCCCGCACATTTGCACAGAAGATTCCAAGTGTTTGAAAATAGACAGATGGGACTGTGGTGGGTGTAGCCCATCATTCTATGCATCTCATCAGGTGAAGACGCCCTTGTGTGGTCCTCACCAAGTTCCCAGCCTCCTCCTCTCCCATCCACTCCGTTTGGCTGCCACCAAGTATCCAACCCACTTCAATGCTAGCTCTGCAGTCCACTAGAGAGCAAGAATATCCATTCATTACTACTGTGCCCTGCCTCCTCCATCACTCATACTCAGGAGGCAGTTGAAGTCTGGTTCTAGCCTTTCCGGCTGTGAACATCAGGCAACTTATAATGAATTTCTTAGATTCAGTTCCTTTATGTCCCTTCACAAATAAAAAGAAATATATGTACCTGTTAGGGTACAGTCATGTGGATTGCTATTTGTGAATGCCACTCATCATCCAACCCCACTCAAAGAAAGTTTCCAGAACCATCAGGCCCACAAATATGTATCTCTTGCTCCTTTCTCTAGGGCCAGATGCTTCCTTGTTTATTGGGGTATTCTTTCCCCTCCAGCACTGGTGTGACCTTAGTAGATGCCCTTTGGGGATACTTCCTACATATAGTTTCCTAGAGACTTGGAACAGAAGCACCTCAGGGCAGTTCTGCTGCCTCATCTCTATTACACACTTACTAATGCCTTGCTTTGGAGCGAAAAATTAAAAGAGTCAGTTCAGGTGCATCCTTCAGGTAAGGTAGGCTTGGTTTGCTATGTTACTGTTTTGCAGACATTTGAGGGACTAGGGGAGGGGCTCCAGTTCAGTGGTAGCATGCACAATACCCAGAGTCCCACTCCCAGCACAAGGGAGAAAAATTTAAAACTTTAACCTTAGGGAGATTTTGTATGACAGCTCAGAGTTCTGGTTTCCTTCTTCATCATCTGCATTCCCATGTAACTTAGGTAAAAGAACTGTGCAGTAGGTTTTTCCTTTGAATTGTCTTTTAACCTTCTTGACCATATGTATATATACTTGACACCTTATTTATTCCTGCAGCATGGGATGCATTTTGTCTATTTCATTAAAGCACAAATGGTTCTAGCCACTAAAATGACTCTGCAGAGCCCTTCTCTTAAGTGTGCATTTGTCCTTAACTCTTGGCTGTCAGCAACTTCATCTAGCTCCTCACACTCATAGAAATTTAATATCCCTTATAGGACACCTTTTCTATAGCCTCTAACTAGGGGGTGAATATTTAGGTATGAGGGTTAGCTTCTCAAGGCTGAAGACAAAGACACAGTGAATGGTGTTCTTCTTCCAGGATAGTTTTCTAGCTCCACCCTGTCAAGATAAACGAATAGGAGGAAACAATGCTGTTATAGACTCTTTCAAGCCAGTTCTGTGGATTGTATAATGGTGGGCCCTAATAGGCATCTGGGAGAATTCACATCATAATGATATTTCACAATAATCATGAGTTTTTTTAGTGGCTGTTAGAGGAAACTTTTCCTCTTATGCAACATGAACGTGTCTTGACCCCAGATAGGCACATCTCATTGTGGATGACAGCCTCCCAATAGCTACTTAGGTAGAGCTCCCATGTCGGGATTACCCCCATGGATCCCTCAGTATCTCAGGGTAAGGTCTTACAGAGCATGGGGATCCCAAAGCAGCTGTACCATCAAGAAGTCTCATTCCATCCTAGACGGTGATCTCTTTGTTGCTTTGACTCAAAGGCAGCTACATAACCAAAAACCCACTCCAGCATAGATGACTAGTCACAGCAGTTACATCTCTGGAGCAGGCTGAACAATCTGCAGGCAGCTTTACTGGTTGGAGAGTCTCAAGCACACTATACAACTTGCAGGCAGCTCAATAGGAGAGTCTCTCATCCCCAAGCAGTTTTGCCTTTATATAGCTCTAGAGTGGGGCCTTGCAGCCTTTTCCCAGATTTGATTTCTTGAGTCTCCTTTGCTTCCTCCAAGCAGGAAGGAATGTTTCAGTTCCTAATTAACATTGGTTGAAGTCTGAGCTTAATCATTCCTATAACCTAGAGGAATGGTTATGTGATCTTTTAAGTCTCAAGTATGTCAGACTTGAGTTCCTGAATACTCAGAGCTTCCTTTCTCTCTTCAAGAGGGACTACTTCAACTCCAAGGGACCTGTTACACAAGAGTGGCTTTATATGTGCATTACTGATTTGTAAGTAGTGTCATTAACTGAGACGAGTCTCGGTAGTAGGGACAGGAAAAGACTAAAGATTGTTTTTGTTTTTCGAGGTAGGGTCTTGCTCTAGCCCAGGCTGATCCGGAATTCACTATGTAGTCTCAGGCTTGCCTGGAACTCTGCCTCCCAAGTGCTGGGATTAAAGGTATGCACCACCATGCTCAGAGATTCTTTAATCAGCTTCTCTGCCTTTATGTATGACTATTCTGAAAGAAAGGCATATCATTCTCTTACTTATATGGACCATCAAAGACCATGACCATTAAAGCATCAATAAGGAAAAATATAGCATATTTTTATAGGGTTTAAATCATACATTCTTGTTGAGGTTGCATGCCTTAATCATATTGATAAGAGTAGAAATAGAAAGACTCAGAATCTTCATTCAGAGGATGTGATACTTTTGTTCTGGCCACACTGCTTCTTTGTTTGACCTTGGATAAGCTTTTATATGGTGAACCTTGATTTTTCCCATAAGTTGGTAGGATAGAAATATATCTTCACTTTTCTCAATTTCTGAGGCTTCTATGATACTGTATGTGTATATATAAATGTGTATATACACACATACATGGAAATGTAAACTGTTTTCCTCTAATACGAGATTCTATTTTACTAAGAAATAAATATATCACAACTTCCAAAGTGCTTCACATATTTTATAGTTACTGACGTGTCCAGTTTTCCTTTGGCCACCAGTGTGGGGACTATATAATAGAGCTTATTTTGATGACCCTTTCAGTTTGTATATAGAAGGTAACTGAAACTATTACAACACATTGAACTTTAGTCCCAGAAACTCTTGAATTGCCTTTCACTGATCTTTAGGCAAATGATTAAGCAGGTACTATTGAAAGTTGATGCTAAAATAACAGTATACTATATTTCTTTACTTAGGCACATGATAAAGGCAAAATATGAACAGAGAGTGGTCTGGACATTCATCTAGTGTTCTTTCTCTAACACCAAAGTTTTGGATATCTGAGTTTAAGGCATTTTTAAAATAAATTTCTTCTTGATGTTTTTAAATGTATCATAGGTCTAATGTCTTGAGTGATGACACCCTGGAGACCACTATAAAGGTCAATAAGGACGGATCTAGCAAGGGGCTTATTTTTGTTTCTTATCTCATTGTCAACAACCTTTCTTCTATCACGCAAGTCCCCATCACAAGTAGCTTGGAAGGAAGTGATGTACTTGTTCTAACAAACTGCACTTAGACGTAGGCCATTTAAGCCTCAACCAAAATAATGGATCCACTTTAGAATTTGACATGAACAGTCTGCATTCTAAGCATTCACATGGGACTCAGTGTTGGGTCTGATTCCAAGATAGAGTGGGCTCTTGACAGGTAGCAGAGCTAAACCTGTTCTTAATGTGTGGCTGGTTGGAGCAAGAGAAGATGGGACCCTCTTGTTTGTAGAACATTCTTGTGCATTGTTATTCATGTTTATGGATAGAAAACTTGTTTCCTTGTCCCATTCACTGGCCTTGGGAAAGTTGCCCTGAATACCTGTGCACCTAATGGCCATTATCAAATCTTACAGTATTTATTAGGCTATGGAAGTTTAAACTTAAAAAAATATTTTTGAGAGAGAATGAAAATGGGTACACCAGGACCTTCTGCCACTTCAAACAAACCCCAGATGCATGCACCACTTCGTGCATTTGGCTTTATGTGGGTACTGGGGATTCAAACCCTGGTCATTCAGCTTAGCAGCAAGTGCCTTAATTGACTAAGCTAAGGCATTTCTCCAGCCTCCAAGTTCAAGCTTTTGCTGCAGTTACTCTTGATATATATATATGTATGTATGTGCACACACACACACATTATAAATTAAGAACAGAGACAGCAGGAAAAAATAGTAGTTTAAGGGCTAGAACCCATGTTAAGTCTGACTCTAGCGCTGACATCTTTTAACCTCTGGGCATTTTAATTTGAAGCATCATTCTAATGATTATGTCATACTATTACAGCATTCTGGGCTATGTTGTTTGTCAAATAAGTTTAAAGAAATCAAAAGTATAGGAATGAAAATTGTGCCTTACAAAAGAGGATTTGCTGTCAATAGTTTAGCACATTAGTTGTATTTCTTGTTCATTTATATATTACTTGTTTAAAATTTGTTAAAGTTGAATATTAAACCATCTCTAACATGTGTTACTGTCAGAAACATACTCTACTACTTTTGTGAGTCTATAAGTAGGGGATATACATAGTTTCATATATCCACAGGGATAGTATAAGTGCCAAATTCATAGTTAATGGGTATGTTCTACCTACTTTCTGTCGGGATCTGTGATGCATTATTTTTCCTAATCTACAAACTAACAACCATGAAAATGAAGCTCAAGAAGGTCAGTTATTTCATCTGTGTGCCAGATAGGTAGCTACAAGTGTCACTTGCCTGTGTTCTTTCTTTGAGTCTAGAGAGTACAACAATAGTAAAATTCTGTTGTTGGCTGCTATGAGTTATTTTGTAGGATGTTTCCGTATTCACTTCTTACTCCAAATGAGAATAATAGAGAAGACATT
Source organism: Dipus sagitta (assembly GCA_036346955.1). Lineage (NCBI taxonomy): Eukaryota > Metazoa > Chordata > Mammalia > Rodentia > Dipodidae > Dipus > Dipus sagitta. Next base: position 85,325,551 of record CM070770.1, on the reverse strand, counting down.
TTAGATAGAAACATAATTTTAAGGTTTCATAAATCACTCTTTTTAAAGGTTTATTTTACTACCTGATATTTATTCATTTATTTATTTGACAGAAAGAGGCGGGGAGAGAGAGAGTCCACCAGGGCCTCCAGCCACTGCAAACAAACTCTAGACACATGCGCCCCCTCGTGCATCTGGCTAATGTGGGTCCTGGGGGATTCAACCTGGGTCCTTTGGCTTTTCAGGCAAGTGCCTTAACTGCTAAGCCATCCCTCCAGCTCTCATAAATCACTCTTAAGTGGAATTTGTTTTTTATAGTGTTGAGTATTGAACCCAGTACCTCAGCCATTGATAGGCAAGCTTCCACTCCTGAGTTACATCCCCATCCCCTAAGATTTTCATATTTTATTTTTATTTATTTACTTGATAGAGAGAGAAAGAGAAAGTGAGAGACAGGTGGGGGGGTTGGTGAAAGAGAATGGACACACCAGGGCCTCCTTCCGCTGCAGAGGAACTCCAGATGCATGCACCACCCTGTGAATCTGGCTTATGTGGGTCCTAGGGAATTGGGACTAGAACCTAGGTCTTTTGAATTTTCAGGCAAGTGCCTTAACCACTCTTCATCTCTTCAGCCCAGTTTTCATGTTTTAGATAGAATTAACTTCGTATTAGTTACTAATCTTTATTTTTAGTTGGTTCAAGTTAACAATTTAGAAATATAAGGAAGAATTAAGTTTCCTCTGTTTCTCTAATTTACTCCCTCTGACAAATAGTGTTTGGAATTTGGTAGGTCTACCTCCAAAAAAATGCATTCCCTTTTTGGCCTCCTCTCCCTCTACCTCCTCCTCATTTCCTTTCTTCATTCCACTGTATCCTCTTCCCCAATAAAACTTTCGTCTTCATTAATTCCATGAAAACAGGATCGCTGCACTCTGTAAAGCAGGATGTACTGTGCAGACAGATGTAATAATATGGTGTATTGCATATATGAGACAAGTAGATCTGTGTTCCCTTTTGGCAATCATGAGAAGATTTAGAAGAAGATTTGGATAAAAATTGATGGTTTCTGTCTTGTAAAAAATCCTGTTTTCATGGAAGAGGATGCTGTCTTGTGTTTTAATTAAAAACAACTTTGTGCAGATAAGATTTAATGCTTTTACCATCTATCTTCAAATCCATTTTTGTCATACAAAGATCTGTGGTCATGATACTATTTCTTTATTGTCCCAGAAATGGTAATTTGTCAGGTGGTTTCATACAAAAAAGGATAGTAAAACTTAAGGACATGCCCATAGTAAGGAAACATATATCTTTGGCTAATGGTACTGATTAGTTATAGATAATAATCACAAAATTAGTAAATTCAAGATAGCATAAGCTGTTTCTCATTACTTTACATCCACTTAAGACAATTTCTCAGAGTTAATTTTATAAAGCACCTGTAATGAAAAAGAGTACTGGGTTGACAAAGACAGGTTTGGGATGGTTTCTTTCTGGTCAGCATGCAGAGTCAGGAATCTGTGGAGAGTTTCTATGTTCATAATTAGCACCTCGTTTTTAGCACCTGTTTACTCTTCCAGATACACTAGGGCAGGATCTCAGTCTGGATGAGCTGATTTTTTTTAATTTTAAATTTTATTATTTTCATTTTTGACACTTCCATACATTTTTAATGCATTCTGATCCCATCACTCCAACTGCCTCCCTCTTCCCAATCTCCTTTCCACTAAAACCCTCTCATCACATTTTTCATCCAACTTTCATGCATTTTTTTTTTTTGGTTTATTTCGTTGTTTGTTTGTTGACCACTGAGTTAAATTAAGGTTGCCTGAATTATCATGGGTGGGAGGTTATTCACTGGATGGGTAACCCACCAGTGGATACACTGTCATTGAAGGACATGACTCTTCCCCACTGAGCAATCATCAGTTGTCACTAGCTGTATTGGGAAGTATAGGGTCT